>CATQJL010000223.1:37519442-38028576 GCA_958299035.1 Cylicocyclus nassatus | reverse complement strand
AGCAGTGGTATCAACGCAGAGTACTGGTGGTGCAATTACGGTGCACACGCGTCACGAAATGGCGCACCTTCACGTAAATTACGGTAGTAGTTGACACATTCTCGACAGCCAACCTTCTGTCACCTTATTTGTGCGATAATATATGGGCTTTAAGAGCGAGGTCATCATCATCAGGTCATGGATGGTGGGGAAATAGGATGGGTTCATTTAGTTGATTGGGTAAGTCTGGAAGAGAAAGTGTAGGATATCATTTTAGATCGATCAATAATCATACTTTTTGTTATCTCAGGTGCATAAGAAAATTTGAATCACAGTAGGTTTCATTTACTCGCTTGGGTAGACTCGCAACAGGTGCATAGTGAAGGTGAGTTAACATCAGAGTGAAATCTTCAAAGGGTGGTTGTAGCGGTCTACCCACTTGGGTTAGGATTGGTAACTTACCCGGAAGAAACCCTTCTTCTAGTTTACTCCTTTCTGGAAACATCGCGAATCCTTTTCGGAATTTCTAGAGGAGTTCCAGAACTTCCAAATTTTCTTGTGGGCTCGGGACTTTCCCAGGGTGTCCCCACGAATTCTTGGTGGAACCGAACTCACCGTCGACCATATTGTTCACAGCGCTCTTTTATTGGTACGACTGATGTGTCTATTAAGACGGTTAATGGCGGTTTTCACACCCTAAGGTGGTTTTGAGCAAAAGTCCGCGCGTCTCAACGTCCTCGTCGTCTTCGCCATAATTCTCATTGTTGTCATAAATGCGAAACGGAGAGACAGCTGCCGTCATCGAACAGGTGTCAAGAAGCGCGTTTTGGGGCCCCGTTGAGGAATCGCTGTCGTTGTGGCCTAAATTGGATTCTGCTGTGTGTGTACACCTTCGACTCTTCTTTGGTTCGCAGTCTGCACATCACACCTTATGCAACATCTGCGCGTCAATTTGTGTTATATTGATGGGAGCGGAGAAATTCGCGTTGTTCTCAAGTTCTTTGGGAAAAATATTTGGGGAATTCAGATTTTTCAAAGAATATTAGGACGCATTTTATAGGATTCTAATTCAAATAAGTAGAATAATTTTTATTTTCACTTGAAACTTGTTTGCTTAGTCTTTTTATGCCCTTGAAAAAATGATTGAATTATTAATTATAATTTTGGTCAAACGTATAGTAGAATTTGAGAACGAGAAAAATTGTTTATTTTACCAAATTAAATTGCTATGTGGTCATGCAAAAAAGAAAATTGTTGGATGAACTATGCAGTAGGCTGATATCCGTCCAGGACCTCACGACGCCTCAATAGTTACAAATATCACTGGAACTTATCTGATGCAAAAAAAAATCGGAAATAAAAATTTACATATTGCGGCACCTAAAAGGAGAGAAAAATTATGAAGCCTGGGAGTACACATGTCGTATTATGACCCACTTTTGGTGCAGTGCACAAATGAGGTTACAAATGGCTAAACTGTATTTCATGACCTTTGAGGTTTTCTCTGCACGGTGTTCTCCCTCCCCCTTCCCATCCCCCATCGTTAGCTTTAGGGTCACCAAAATCACCATCACATATCAGATGGCGCACGAATGGCTTCTCCTATCCAGGATGGATAAATGTGTACGCACACATTCATATCTCTTCGACGTCTCAATCTGTCGTAGCGATGCTTATCGTGCTGCACGGCTAATTGCGTGCGCCAACACGAGCCTCGTCGGAAGATCGTCTTCGTTGATAACGTTCGCTAGTGAATGTGTTCCGTCGAAGGTGAAGCAGCGAGGAGAAAGTTCATCACGGCTTCAGATCTCTCTCGGCCCCAATCATCACACCCACCCACCACTACCCCCTATAACATTCGAATTGCAAGGCACATCGATGTTTATTTGGTGGCCGAACATTTTTGTGAGACGACGATCAGCTGCGGCCCGATGTTAGTCCTGTCAACGACATTTCCACACAGACGCATTCCATTCCTCAGTTCTTCCTCAATGCTGCTGGCGCTGCGATGGTTTTTCGGTTTTTTCCGCGCGTCTAACGCCTCGCCTCGTCTGCGCTTGCGGCACGTCCATGTTTTCGGACACCTGGTCTAACCAGCAATGGTATTTGAAATGCCGGCGGATGGATGATCGCCACCTGCTTGCTGCCAGTCATCGTAAAAATCTTCACCGCAGCTACAGGCCTTCCTCACTCTCACACCCCGCACCTCATCTGGGACCCGCATATTTGGCACTTTGTGCTGTGCTGTTTTGGCGCCAGTCCCCTCCCGCCCCCCCCCCCCCTCCCGTGCGTACTTGAACGTCTGGCAGTTGTAAATGGACAATGAATGGAACCGCTCCTCGCTTCGCTTCGACCCTTTCATCACCACCTGCTTTTGATTTCAGGCCTTTCCTCGCAGAACTCGCCAGTCTTTGTCCCGGCCCACAGTTCGCTCTTCTTCGCCGTTTAGCAGCGTGTGAACTCGCCGCTCATTCACGTCGATTTCGCTCACTTTCTTCCCTCCGTTCAATCCACAACTTTCGATTCTCATGCACATTCCCAGCAGCTTATCTGTTGTTAATCGCCGTTATGTTTTCGGATCAATCCACAAGTTTTCCTGGAGATTTCTTGCTGGGAAAAAGTGTAGGCTGCGGCTTTCCTATGGCGAGCATGATAATTACTGTAATTACTTCGCTTACTTTTCTTAGCCCATTTTCCCAGTTTCTATTATTTTTTGGAAAAGATTGAACGTAAATTTGCTATCTGCTGAGATTGTTCAAAAATGGAAACTTCTGGAAGTTAGAGAAGAAACAAATAATCCTCAGAACAGTTGAATGCTCATCATGTATCGTTTATTTCATGCTTAAAGCATACTGTAGAAGATTTTCTTCCACTAAACCCACATAAAAAGAGATGGGGGGGGGGAGGGGAGGGCAATGTATCCTTTTCGTGCTGGAAAGGGTTTTTGAGGTCATGGTTGACAAATAAAAGGAAATGAACATTCACTTTATTCAGAAACTTTCGCGTTTCGTTGGTAAGAAAATATCAAAATGTAAATTCCACACGTAATTCTGAGGAGGAAATTATTCTACGATGTGCCTTTCAGCAAAAAGTTTCTCAGACCATCCTTTATAAGGCTTACTCACTGGTGGGAAATGTAAAAGTTGTGGATTTTTGCCTGTCTGCCAAATCAGTTCGAATCCAAGTCCGTATCTTCCAGCACGAAATTTCAGAATTTTTGCACGACTTGACAGGGCATGATTTCGAAATGGAGCAGATTTGCACAAAGTGAAAGATGAGCAAGTCTCACCCGCTAATCTGCATGACTCACATCTTCCGAAGTCCAGTCCTAGTTGCCCAAAAATTCCGTCCAGGGCGCATTCCCGCGTCGACGTCGTTGGCAGGGGCATAATTTGATCTACCTGGCGCATCGCCTCATTAGCGTTTGCCTCGCGGTGTGCGCGTGTCTTCTGCCTCGTCCGGCAGCCCGCACTCTCTTCCAGCTCATCCAATTACTTAACCGTGGATAATGCCGCACACGATGTGCTCCACTCGGCTCCGCCCACCATACCAGTGGATATCACCATCTGGGTCCGAAGTGTGGTGACGGTCGGGTCCTCTTCTTGGCCGGGGTCGTCGGGGCGGGTGGTCCCATCTGGATGCAAAGCTGCGGTCGTGCAGGAATCAGGTGATGGCGGTGACTCATCGGTTTCTTCATGCGCTCACAACTCATTCCTTCTCTTCTGTTACTTTCCTATTACCTGGAGTGTACCTACACTTGCAGCACAAACAATTGATCTACATTTGATCCACATTTGATCTGTGAACTACAGTACTTTAGGGCTACAGTACGCTACAGTAATATCGCCACCTCTTCCGCTTTTTTCTAGAGATAGATTTCTTATTCCATGTAAATCTCCAAAATCGTCTTCTGTCATCTTAATATGTAGTTTTTCTGTGAAACCGCGACTTACTTTTTATCTAGTTAGTATAGTAGCCAATATTATAGCTCAAATGTGTAAGAGAGCGAATTTTTACCCAGTGGTTTTAGTGCTCGCTGCTTGCCGGAACCCAAAACTTTCCCATGACTTCCCCTGATTCTTCCTCAAGTGATCAGATTGATCACCTAAGCCTCCTGTTCCAATCTCGTCCACCTCACTTCTTCTATGCTTTCCTATCTGGTCCCGTAATCGAGACAAGAACATCTCATTTCGACCACCCGAGCCGCGCGCAAACGCGCCCTTCCCGGCCCCCGTGAGGTGATGCGGGTTCCTGGTTTGCTTATTAAATTGGTGTAGTGCGCCAAACATGTTCGATCTCACGTTATGTTTATGAATTCGCTTCTTTTGACGATTTTGGCGAGTCTCGCGGCCGCTCGCACAACGGCCCCATGATTCGACGTAATAGCTCGGGCGAGCGCACAGGTCTTCTTCGGTTCTTCTCCTCGTTTCTTCTTCATGTCTTCCTCTTTACGATGCTGTGTGTGAACTCGTCCTCTAAGAGGTTCATGATTCGTAGAACTTCGTGTATTAAATGCATCGAATTGCTTTACGTCTGAGAGCTAGCGTTTCGGGCTAGGCTAAGTTTGGCTAGCGTCCAGTTCTCAATAAGATAGAAACATTTGTCAGAAAATTTTTAAGTGAGTTCTTCAGTTTGCCAATGCTTCAACTTCAATTCGCAATGATTTTTTGATTTAAGTCTCAGCATCTTCACTAGAAATAAATTCTACAACTAGTGTTTCACGTGGATTCAGCGAGATAATTTCATTGAGGATCAGCAAACAAAGCTAGAAAATCGTGTAAAATTCCGAGTTTTGTAGAATTACTGAAATGGGTGTCATAGTATAAGATTCCTCTTGTCATTTCATTGCGATTTTTAAACAATTTCTTATCGAAGAAATCTGTATGGAGAATAGCGAAAAAAGCGGAAAATTTTTTGAAATTTTGGTCTGTGAAAGAGCTTTTTAAATGAGTGGGAGCTCATACTTACTCAATAACTTCATCTCATTGCGCATTTCCAAAAATTTTACATAATTTCCGCATAACCCAAGAAAATTTTACTGTTAAGCTCTTTGTAATGGATGAAAAGAGCTTATTTCGAGAAAATTGGTAATACTCATACTCAGGTTCATTCCGAATTCATTATAGAGCAAGGGAATTTGAAATTAAATTTTTATCCCACCTAGATGATTCCTCACCCAATCGCAATTACAAAACTAGTTCAAAGAACTTATAGACCTTTCCTTCCCCTTCGCGTTATATGATCTCTTACGTCGGTTCGGAGCGAAGATGAAGACGAGCTGTTAGTGTAGTTTAGCGTTGTCAGCGCTGGTCGTCAAATCACGGAGATACGCGTGGAGGTGCAACTGGTATATAACCCGAGTAACCCGAGTCAGCAGCGAAGATACCGGTATATCATCAACCCGTACAGATACGCATATACGACGCAAATGCAAGTTCCTAGGTGCTAAGTCGGCGCATCCGCATGGGTGTAGAGTAATCTCATCCAGTTCGCTAGCTCTTAGGGTTAAGGTCGGGGGTATTTGGTATCAGATCACCTCATCGCTAGTTTTCTGCATCATTTCTGCTGCTAAGAAATCATCGCAGAAACACCATTTAATGATGAGTAATGCCTAGGCTTTTCTGGTAAACACGCGCCGATTCGTCTGATCGTCGTTTGGAAAAAAGCCGAGTTGTCTCGACCCGGTGTTCGAGACACCAGAAGCTGCTTGTTTGCTTCGACGAGATGCGCTGGCTGATGTGCTACATTTGCTATGCTGTTCGTTCCCGGTCCTGTGTATAGATAGCGGCGACCGTGACATTGGAATTTCCCGTTCCCTGCGCAGATGTAGCAACTCCAGGATGCGCTCTCCCCCCGTACGTTTCGCTGGTTCCGCCCCGGCCACACCACCCTGTCTTGGTAGCAATTTGTTAGTTGTTCCCGTATTGGCGCTGACCATTGCTCCTCCTCGCACTTAGCGTGCAGCTAGCTGGCGACTCATAGGCAGCCCTTAGGCACATCCTCTCCCCTTGACCATTTTGGCACATCCACACATTCATCCGCTCCCCCCCCCTCCCGTCCTGTAAAGCTGTGTGTGTCTTTTCACAACGCAATCCCTGCGAGTCCAATTAGACGTGCACATCACAAACAGCCCCCTGGCCACGGATAATAAGAAACCTGAGAGGCCGATTTCCTGTCCTTCCCCCACCACTAGCCCCATCACCCGCTCCTCATCTTCTCATCCTCAACCATATTTCACTCCTTATCGACTATTGTCACCTTAGCGAGCGATGCGGGTTGCGAAACATCCGGGGGTGTATTTCCATCGCCTGACCTTTGTTGATCTTTATTTCACAAACATCTGTTTTATACCTTCTAGACTCATACATCACATTTCTGCGTCCAACTGCGAATATTCGGTATTTTTTCTGTTTTTACCCTTTCCACATCTGCGAAGGTGCTCATCTTTTCTTATATAGTCGAATGGTAACTGAAATATTCCTGCAGCTCTCGTTTTAGTGAGTTTTATGGTACAGCGATGGTAGAAAATACAAAAACTGCTCCAATGACTTTAGTCACAATTCTTTGCTCAAAATCACAGACTTCAAATAACTTGACTCGCTCAATCCTGAGAAAATATGAATTCATTCAAAAAAATTTTGAAAATCCTGGACAAAAAAACTGTTCGAGTTAGATCAAATGGCCAAAGCTGGTCAGTCTATTTCAATTCTTTGGGAGTAAAATAGTAGCTCAAATTCTTCTTTAAAAATTGCTTCAAATCCAAAATCATGCGAAGTAAATCACGCTGGAATATCAGTTTTGTAGTGTCTATCACATAAATGAGCGATTGAATTGAGACATAACGAAAACTCAAGTTTTTTGGATTCTTTGACACCACTTTTTTCTTTCAATAGTGAGCTCCTTTCAGTCCATAAGCTTTCTAAAACCTATCACTTCAATTATAAATTGCAGATCAAATCATTGTGTATTCCTAGACTAAGGCCTTTTTTTGCTATGAACACGTAATCTTACAAAGTAAAATCCCAAAGAGGTTCAGATTTTTCGAACAAATTTTCACTTGTGGAGTCACTGAGATTGTCTTGTAATTTACATGAAAATGCACTCGTCGCTCTGTTTTTGGAAATTTTATTAGTCTGCAAGTTGCACTTAGCGTGCCTTAAGCATACCTTTGTTGATTTCGACCTTTTTGCGCTCACTTCAAAAACTGCGTAGCCGCTCGTCCACGCACCCCACGCACTCGCCGCACACACACACACACACGAGTTTTAATTGCTCCCTACGGCAAAGTGCTACGGTAGTGGTGGTGGCGGGGGGCGGGGCCCCGCAGGTGAGACTGGCATTGATCCCTCACCTCGTCTCTCGCTCTCGCTCACCCACCAGGACGACACATCTCGTCCATCTCGTCCTCATCTCACCTTCGCGTTCCCAGAGCCTCGGCTGAAGCTCCCGCGATTCCGCTAAGCCATCGTCGCCATCGTTTGTTTGTCGCACTAGGGCACACACACATTGCTGCGACGATCGCCAGGGGCCCCCTTAAGTGCTTGTTAGCAATTTTTACATTGATAATTATTCATACGGTATTTCGAGCACTCTTCACCAATTTCGCAGCACTTTTTCTCCGCGTCGAGTGTGTTTTGTGTGGCGTTCAACTTTGCAATTAATCAAAACAATGCTGTTGGTTCCGCTTAGTTATAGCATCCTCATTCTTATTCTACCTAATTAAGTCCATCAGCACTTTTCCCTTCTAAATAGAAGTTTTTGCTAACGGCTATAATAGTTTCTTTTGGAGAGGTGTTAAATGCAAAGTCCGCTCGTCCCAAGAGGGTTCTCTCTGCCCTTTTTTCGATTACTGCATGTGTTCGCGGCGATCCGCTGACATTCTTTGTTGAATTTCGGCACGAATTCTTGACATTTGATTGCGGTAAAATAAAAACGCAAAATCTATACCGCGATGTTGTAGCTGTCTTTCTTATAAATCTTAAAGGTTATCAGGTAAGCTTATTTTCGCCAAAAATCAAGAAGGCATCTTTTCACTCAAAAGAATTGTATTCGATTTCATGGAACGATTTTAATTATTATACCTAACAAGAAAATCTGTATACTTTGATATTTTGTTACATTTCTACCAAATCGCAAGTTTGTAGGTAAGTTCCTGTCAATATGATAATATTATTTCCACCTGGAAAGCCTTGAGACTTAGTTTTTGGATACGATTATTGGTGGCAAGTCTCAAAGTAAACTTGATTGCCCTTCTCTTCCCCCCTTTTTTTCTGTAAAACTTCCAATCCCGGATATTCCCATATCGGACCAGGATCTTGTCCCCCCCTCTCCCCTTCCCCGTTTCTTCTATAGCCTCGTAATCTCAGCCGACAAGTTGTTCATGTGTGTTTCCACCTTAATAATTGCATCAGTCCGCTGTCTTAATAGTCCTGGGAGTTTCGTGCTCGTTTTTCCTCATAGTTATGGCCGCATGCGCGTTGATCGCATTAGCCAGGTAGAGGAACAACCGCCGATGTTTGAGGATGTGTGTGTATGATTCATTCTCATTTCTGCGCCTTTTCAGAGTCGCAGCAGCAGCTAGATTGTCGCATCGCGGTCGCACTGGAGGTGCTACTCGGTCTAATGGATATAGCTGCGAGTGAGCCGTCGGCGGCAGAATCCGCCTTACGGCGAGTCGTCAACGATTCTGACGACGTTTTGCGGAAGTTCAAATGTCCAGAATGTGGCAAGGCATTCAAGTTCAAACATCATTTGAAGGAGCACATTCGAATTCACTCCGGCGAGAAACCGTTTGAGGTATATTTTTTAAAATTTTTCCTAGTTTTTTTTTGGCGCCCTGACCCCATACCCTTGGGCTGCGCATATCATTAAGTTTCCCCCGAACGTTTGTTCGACAAGGAGTCGATTAGTGTTAGTAGCAACGCACCTGTCCCCCCGTGCTTGTCATCATTTATCACTCCGAGCGCATCCCGGACTCCCTCACATACCTGGCCGACAAGGCAGAGTAACACACACATACACCGACCGACCCAACAGCCCCCGGTGTAAAGTGTGTCTTTACGGACTACATACATATGTTTAGCCAGTATCCACCTATCTTCCTACTGCCAATAGATCATTTTAAGTGGACAAATGGCTATGGGGCTGGGGGCACAGGGCTCACTTACACCTTGCTTGTTTGGGGGGAAATGATCGAGTTAAGAGTGTGGAAGGCACCACACGATGAGGCAAAAGGAGAATCGATTCTCTTCGCGACTTGTAGGATAAGTGAATAACGCACCTGGCGGCACAAATAAGGCTAGCTGCTCCCATGTGTCCCATGCACTTCTTCTTTCTGCAAATTTTTGCACCGGGGGAACATCAGGTAGGGGAGGGATTTGCGAAGAAACCCTGCTTTGATTGAGCTGAACTTGCACTTTTCTAAATTTCACCAAATACCAGGTAAAAACGAAAAATGCCATCAAATTCTTGATCTATCTTCTTGGTTTTCGTATCAACTGCATAAGAACTCGGTCTTAGCGCAGTGTCAACATTTTGACATTTAGAAAAAACTAACAGCTGCACGTCTAAATAATGATGTCAGACGGGCAGAGGGTCTCCATTTGCAGCTGGTTAATGACTAATGTTTAGTAGAATAAAAGATTCAGGTGGTCCTCTGAAAACATTGAGAAACAGCGCTGATTAATAGACTTGATTATTTTTTTATAGGAACTAAAAAATCAAGCTATCAACATGGTTTTGCTATCCTTTTTGACATGAAATTGTTTCTTTCTTCGTTTTTTTTGCACAGAATTCATTTTTAGTATCTTCAAATCGGCATGGAAGTTGTTTAGGTCAAAGTTCTCTAGTTCCAGCTCATAAAAAATTACAAGGGAATCTCTTTCCTTGGGTTTATTCTGCTAAATATACAATCCACCACCGCTCCCACGCATGCAGCTTGTTCTCATATCTCCTGACATCGCCATTTCGTTATGTTTTCTTCCGGAAACCAGACCTTTGCGTTAACATTACAGTCCGCTCTATGCGTAGGTGGTTTGCGTGCGCACGGATAATGTGACTGTTAAAAGCATACCGTTTGATAGCTTATCTATATGATATGACGAAGTGAAATGAAGAAGAAACATTCATTTACAGCGTAGGTGTCGCTCTTACCATAATGAAGCCACGCCCATTTTGTACGAGACTGTTCGCTTGTTTTCGAGACAGTGCTTTGACTTGTGTTACTGTAGCTCTGGCATGCCTCTCTAGCGAGATTCTGCGGCTTGCCTTTTGTTTTTGCAGGTTTTGCATCCATTCTTGGGTTTTTCAATGTACCTGATGTAGTTATTACCGTAACCGCAGGTAGCCATCAAGGTGTGCACTATGGCGTGTGCGCGATCGGCTACCGTAACGCGTGCGCGCAAGGTGATTATTGGTTGTCGTCCAGGTAACATGAGCCCGTGACTCCACATGTGTGCATGCCTATTTACGAATTATAAGAATTTTACAACTGACGTGAGCTCCGAAAAAGGAAAAGGAAAGAAAAAGAAAAAATGGTGGATGGGCCCTGCTAGCTCTTGCTTTGGGTTATCGATTACTTCTATTCGCAGAAAGATATTGCTTGTAAAACATCTATACAAAAAATTAATGTTCGTCAATGAATTTCACTGGCAAGACGTTTTCTTCATGGAACTGAGCTTCTGCATATACTAGCCTTCTACACCCTTATTCCGCAGCCAATGAAAGAACTTGACTTGAAAGGCGCATTGTGGATTTCCTCGCAAAAACATTTTGCTAGGGTGAGAACGTACCTCGGCCATATGGAGATTTTAAGTCCGTAAAACGATAGGGTCGCGTCGTTGTTCCAAGTCAGCAAAGCGAAGTCGCTGATTCGGTTAGATTGCGACGATTGACGAAAGGAGTATGCCGGAGGAAATGCTGAAATGCAAGACAATCGGCATGCAATGTTGTAACACTTATCTTGTCGGGAGAATCGGTAGGCAATGAATTCGCTTGATTTACGTCCGGCCCTTTGGTAGTGGTGTCGATCTTATTGACAAATCATGGATGTTGCCTCTTTTTATGATAAAATGTTGGATTTATCAGACATCAAGGCTAGTAGGAGTTCATTCATTAAAATATATGCTTGCAAAGCAGCCATGTCGAATGAGGTATATACCGGTAAGCCATGAGATTGTGTTTTACTTTGAATATCTAAGCTCCTGACTCTTCTAGAAAGCAAAGAAAAGCCTGTGGGAAGTCAGGATATATTCGGCTCGCAAGAGGATTCTAGATCATCAGTATCTACCGATGTTCGATCTCGGAAGAACTAAGAGTTTTTATCTAGGTTCTTCGCACGTCACGAGGAAGTAGTAGTAGTTCTGCTACCTTACTGCACTGCAGCCCAGCCAAGGTTACGCACGATCAGTCTTGGAAAATAGGAGTTAAGCTTGCTTTAGGAAGGATTGAGGCTAATTTGGAGGGATATATATGTGCAGCAACTGCCAAAAATAAGGCTGGGTAGATTGACTTCTCTAGAAGGAGCAGCACCAACGAAAGTTATCTTAGATCAGGGTAATTTTTGTTTGTCACGAAGTTCTATCACCTAATAAATTTGGAAGCTTCTGCAATAATCACTCATTTCATAAAAAGCAATAATCACTCATTTCATAAAAACTGTGATTCCCTTTCAGCGTGATCATCTTCTATGTGTGACAGCTCCAATCTGTGACCGTCCATTACCAGTTATCCATGTTACTTGTTACCAGTGTTACCCTTGCTACTATTACTCGTGTTACCAGTGTTACTAATGTTACTAATGTTACCAGTGTTACTAGTTTTGATAATGTTACTAGTGCTACCGCTATTGCTCTTGAGTGGTGAAATGACCACCAATACAGTCTCATTCTTTCAGACGGGTAACATGAATAACACGAGTAACACTAGTAAAACTGACAGCACGAGCGACACTAATAACACGGGTAACACTGATAACCTAGGTGACACGGGTAACACAAGTAACATATGGTCAAAGCCTAACACAGCGAATTTCGATGCATAGCAGCTTTCTCATCATCTATATATATATATATATATATATATATATATATATATATATATATAAAACTCAAAAATTGTCAGTTTGGAGGGTATGTGCGTTATAGAAACGCGCGCCACTCAACCGATTCAACTGAAACTTTGCACACATATGTTTTCGACCCTTGCGCAGATGATAGGCTACTTTTTGCGGCGATTCGTTGGGCCCTTCTATCGATTTATTGATTTGTTTACATTTTCCTAAGGAATTGAAGGGTTATCATGTTCAATCAAGCATTTTCCATACTCATGTAAAGGAGGCCGGTGAAGCTCATTTTCACCTAAGGATTACGAGAATGCGGTTTCCAAGCGGACGTCCCAAGGTAAGTCATCCATACCATATAGGGCGGGGGGGGGGCTCGCAGTGCGGTGAACCATGGCCCGGGCTGGACCGGGAAAGCCAACTAGTAACTTATAATAACGGGCTAAGGATGTTTACGTGACTTTGTGTGTCTGTCTGTATGTGTGAGAGTGTGTCTGTTACGAAATTCGTAGAGCGTGTTCCAGCCAACCTCCTGGGCTCAAATTTGGCACAGCGCGTGCTACCCGCATGAAAGTCCAACGCGCAAAAGCACGAGCAGATTCGTTGAATGGATCCCTCAGAAACTGCGCGCCAAACGGATCCACTTTGCATTTGAGCCGCAAAATTGGGTCCGTAATTCCACTTTTTGCAGAGTCGTGGATGTTTATGCCATGTAAATATGCAAGCCATGGACTTAGGCCCAAAAAAGTGTTCAAAAGTCCATTACTTTACAAAAACGGCGCCAAAAAGTATTGTTTGCGTAAATGGCCATTTTGCCAAGCTTTTATCAGCACATTTTACGAGATTTTTGCACAAAGATGTAGCTCACGGTGCCTGCTGTTCTTATTGCAACTGTCAAAACCATGGGTAATCAAAAACCTATAAAAATTTGCGTTTGTTCTCCTGCAAAAAGTCTCACCCACGCGAAATCACCGATTTCACCTAGAAAAGCTTTTGGAATGAGTAGTTGTTTACATTTTGTCCGTGATAGTCGGCAATGCTCGGTGAGTTCCAATGCCATCATTATGCGAGAATAAGTAGGGCCTAGATAGTAGAGCGAGCCAATGGAGCCTCTGCGAAGCAGAGGGACGCATATTGGACGAAAGCAGAAGCGAATCCGTTGAGCGGATACCTCAAAATCTGCCCGCGAAAACGGTCCACATGGGTTTCGACCCATATCCAGTTATTGCAAAGGTATGGCTCTGAATCCATGCAAGTCTGTGACCCATAAGCTTCGATGCAAAAAAGTTGCCAAAGGATCTACTGTCATTTAAACGGCGCCGAAAAGAGATAGCTGAGTGAATCCTCGGTTTTTCGGTCTTCTACTCAATAATCGGAAAAAATTTTTGCTCAGAAATGTAGCACACAGTAGTCATTGTTTTCGAGCAGCTACCATTTCATTAGCAGTTCTATAACTATTTGAAAAACGTTTTTATACTTCCTTTGCCAGAACTTTTTTCGTCTAAGCTCACCGACTTCTCATGGCAGAGCTTCTAGAATGTACATTTTCTAGCACTTCATTTGTAACATTCGGCTTTCCTAGGTAAGTTTCATTGCTAATTGAGAGTGGGAGAGAAGCAAGACTTAAGTAGAACTGTACGCGCGTGAATGTGTAGAAACGTAAGCACAGCTCCGTAAGCCTTGCTCACTTCTGTAAACGCAGCCAATGCGGTTCTGTGAGGTATACGCGCCGCGTCAAGCATTGTATTTATTGGATTCCATTCTCCACAAACAAAATGAATTAAAGTCTTTCTAAGCCACATTGTCTTCAAGCACGTAATCAAGCACACGGGACGGGTAAGAGTAAAGATATTGAATTTATGCATGCACAGCCTAGCTTGCGTAAAGAAGTGTTTCAAGTCATATGGCACCATCAGTTATTCCGGTTAAACATTTATGCCCAAAATATTATTGAATTCCATTTGAGTATGTATGATTCCAATCATCATCTATATATATATATATATATATACTAGCCGGCGATCCCGGTTTCACTCGAGACTCCAGTTTAGCTAAAAAGAAGTTACTTATACTTATGCTTTTAAGCTTATTCTGCGCAAAAAGACTGAAACGAATTACCCGCTTTTCCCGACATTGAGATTAAAATGAGCTTTACCATCCCCTGACTACATGATCATAGCAAAATGATTGGTTTGAGCATGTCAAGCCTCATTTTCCCAGATGTAAGTAAACAAATCAACAAATCAATAGAAGGGTCTAGTAAATCGCCGCGAAAAGTAGCCTATGTTCCGCGCCGGGGTCCAAAACATAAGCGTGCAAAGTTTTAACTCATTTGGTCCACTCAGAAAGATTTGTATAAAAAACATACTTATTAACAGACAAACACACTTTGAGTTTTATATATATAGAGATATATAAAACTCAATGTCTGTGAGGATGTTCGTTTAGTTGTTCGTTCGTTATAGAAACGCGCGCCACTGAACCGATCCGGCTGAAACTTCGCACACGTATACTTTCGACCCCGGCGGTGGTTTAGAGCTACTTTCCGCGGCGATTCGCCGAGCCATTCTATCGATTTATTGATTTGTTTACTCAAACCTAAGAAAATGAAGGATCATCATGGCAGCCGATCATTTTTACATATAAGCATGTAAGCAGGGGCGGTAAAGTCCATTTCAAACTCAAAGTTGGTAGGGCGCGGCAATTAGTCTGAAAGCGCTTTATGCGCATGTTAGAAGAAATCTAGAGGCGTAAGTTTACAAGTTCTGTTGGCTTAACTAACTTGAAGTCTCGGGTGAGACCGGGGCCACCAGCTAGTTACTTATAATAACGGGCTAAGGGTGTTTACGTGTGTGTGTGTGTGTGTGTGTGTGTGTGTGTGTTGTGTGTTGTGTGTGTGTGTGTGTGTGTGTGTGTGTGTGTGTGTGTGTGTGTGTGTGTGTGTGTCTGTCACGAAATTCGTAGAACGTCTTCCAACCAACCTCCTGAGCCCAAATTTTGCACAGCGCATGCTACCAACATGGGAGTCCGCTATACAAAAGCACGAGCGAATTCGTTGTGTGGAACCCTCAAAAAAGGCGCGTCAATCGGATCCACTTGGCTTTTGGCCACTAAAGTTGAGCCTGTAGCACAACTTTTTGCAAAGTCGCTTTTACGTTTGACAAGTTAATGTGCAAGCCATGGACTTTAGCCGAAAAAATTGATCTAAAGTTTGTTACTTTGCGAAAACGGCGCCAAAAAGGATGGTTGCGTACATGTTCAATTTGCCAAGACTTACCCAATCATTTGAGAAAATTTCTGCACAGAGTTGTAGCCCACGGTGATTATTGTATCTTATGGCGAAATCCAAGCATGAAAAGTCCAAAAACTAATCCAAATTTGCATTTGTTCTTTTGGAAAAAGTTTCATTCAAGCGGAGTTACCGATCTTATATGGAAAAGCTATTGGAATGAATAGTTGTTTACAAATCTTTCGTGATAGTCGGAATAGCGCGGTGAGTTTCAATGTCATTATGATGCGGGAATGAGTAAGGCGTGCAGATAGTAGCACCAGTGCGAGCCTCTGCGAAGCAGAGGTGACGCACTGGTTTTATATAATCAAGCCTGGTAGTTATATGGAAATTCAGTTTCAGTAATTATGTATAGGACGTACCAACCACCATCGGTCGTGGGTACCCAGGAAGAAACAGCACGCGCGCGACGCGAGCAAGCGAGATTGCACTCGAGCGCGGAAGCTGGCCTTTTTCTCAGACTCAAGACGTTGATTCATCCCGTGTTTACTTTACATTCTCTTGTTAGGCATTAGGTTTCGTACTTGTACCAATTACTAGACTTTTCAGATGGTGGCGCTGTTCGAATGAAGAACATTTAAGAAGGGGCGGTGAAGCGCATTTTTTGTTCATGCATAGCAGAAAATTATCATCTATTCCGAGATGAAGAGATTCGACCGCGCTTTGCACAAGTATGATGTGAAAATGTTACTTGTTACCCCATTTGGTTTGTTTACTACTAAAGATTAGATGAGAAACAAGTACAAGTTTGTTAAACAACGTGTGCAACGTTCTGAAGTCTCCTAATCCCAGAACTGGCATATAATTAAAGTGTCAAATTCAAGTCACAGTCGCAGAAAGCCGAATTATTTTTTCCATCATCGATTTGGAAGAAAAAAAGTTTCAGTGTGCTTATGCTTCTCATTTCGCATGAAATATAGAAAACAAGATATCCAACATGCAATTGAATACGAAATGAAGTTCATCAGCTACGCAAGAGAAGCATTTGTACTAGGCTGTTGCATAAGTTCTGTCCGATTTTTTTGCCTCATGTTTGAAGCAGCTGTTCTAAGAGAATTTCATCTCTAATTCGATACGGTTGGTATCATTGAAAAGTGCTTTCCTTGCGCTTTCTAAGGCATACCAGAATTCAATAAAATTCTTAGTGTACGGAGATCACAGGCCTAAAATCTCTAAGTGGCCGAGGTACGTTCTATCCCTAGAAATATGTCCTTGCGAGGATATCTCCACAATGCGCCCTTCAAGTCAGGTTCTTTCATTGGCTTCGGAATAAGGGTATGGAATGCTAGTATATGCAGAAGTTCGGTCCCATGAAGAATACGTCTTGCTAGTGAAATTTATCCTCGAACATAAATCTTTGGTATAGATGTTTTACAAGCAATAACTTTCTGCGAATAGAAGTAATCGACAAGCTCAAAGTTGGAGGTGCTAGGGCAAAGCAAGAGCTAACAGGGCCCATCCACCAATTCCTTTTCGGCGCTCACGTCAGTTGTAAAACGTTCGTAGTTCATAAATAGGCATGCACACATGTGCTGAAGCGAGGTCAAAAAGTGGCTAATTTTTTGTTCGGTCAAGAAAATCTCTCGGCAGCGCAAACCCTATGGGCTCTTTTATGTTGCATAATAATCTACGAAAATTTCTCTATCCATCCATTATTAGAAAAGATGCCTATCAATTTTCATAAGGGAGCGTTACCATGTCAAAAAAGACAGATTCGAAGAAAAACGCTGCGAAGTTTTTGCATTCTTGGTTCTTCCTTAACAGAGATTTGCGCAGATCTCAATATGCATTTTTTAGCCAAGGGACTGCTCAACACATAGAAACTAAGACCTTGGAAAAAAGTTGACTCTGAAAGAAGTTATGACATTTTAAACTCAAAAATTCAAATCGGACAGAACTTATGCAACAGCCTAGTACAAATCAGCTAAAAAAAAAGAACGATATTCAACTCTGGCCACAGATACAGCGACGTTTTCGCGCTAGGTACTAATTTTGCTGCCCGCGTCGCGCTTTCGCAGCCTCATCCCGTGGGTACCCACGGCCGATGGTGGCTGGTATGCCCTATATATACTTGATGCGGACCTATTTTCAGAGCTCCCTTTTCAAAGCTTCTTCCTATTGGGCCCCAAATTAGGTTGCGTTTTTTCGTATGTGCAGTCCATGAGATGCAGTTCACGCGCAAGGTTTCGATGATGAGGGATTAATCGAAGTCACCAAGATTGTTTGAGGATGGACATGCTTCAACAACTGCAGCCCTTCCGAAATGCCTTCTTTTCGGCTGCTTGCTGTGCCGTGGACGCGTTTCGCCGTTGGGCATCTTGTCGTGAAGAAAAATGCCACTCTTGTGTTGCCAAAGCGGAAGGAACCGTTTGCCATGCAACCTCTCGTTAACGCAGAATTGAACCGCCACGAGAGTGCTATTACCGTCCTCACATAGGGCCATACCGCTCACATCGTACCTGTCAGGAAATGGAGCAGCACTCGTTAAGAGGAAGACTGGAGCAGGCGCACATGCGTGCCGGCTACTCCATCAAGCTAACATGCGCTGAAGCTGAACCAACATTCACTGTTAACAAGGACATCGCCACCAAACGAAATGAAGGAACCGTTTTCACCAACTCCTCGCGCGGCGCGTACTTGCAATGTAGAAATGGATGACGAAAGCAAGGAGTTGGTGACCATCTACTCGTCACGAGGACCCTTTTGCTACTTAAGAAACGACCAGAGGTTGGCGTTGCCAAGGTTGTAGAACCTCATGATAGCCTCCACGTTTCGCGCGCTCTCTAAACTGTCTCTGACCCCGGCAACGTCGGCAAATTCGGCAACCGTCGCCGGCAACCTATGGCCGTTCCCTTACCGTTCGTTGTAAGAAGTGCAACTGAAATCCTCCAATTGCTTATGAGCAATGTTACCGCCGACGTTGGTGGAGCCATTGCCTATCTGGATGATGGCGCTTAGTGAAAAGACTCACGAAAATCATGCGAGACGTCTTCAGTGTGTTCCAACATCTTTGATGCTATGGAGTATTGCTTGTTGTGAAGACCGCTTTGCTAAGTCCAGTATAGTTTTTTCTCGGATTTGTCATCGCGCGGGAAGGTGCCCCAACCTCCAGAGGATTGCCGCCATCACCCATGCCGCCACTACCCGGAAGTATCGGAGAAGGTCGTCTGCCTCGCAAACCGTACCCTGACGGCCACAGAAAGAAACTACTTATAAATTGAGAACGAAAAACTGGCCCTAGTAACCTGCCTACATCCATAAACAAAGATTCAGTCTGCTAAAGGACCACCGCTTTCACTCATTACTTGCAAGGAAAGAGAGGAGTGCCTGCCTACACTGCCAACCTTCTACACGATGGTCGATGTCGCTATTCGCCAGGATTTTGACATCAGGTACTGCTCTGCGGCAACATCGGACAGGCCTGTGCTCTCCCGACTGCTTTCCTGCCGGAGTGGGCCGGGCGAGGACGTCAGCACTGCAACTTACAAGGTGATCTCACCGCCACTTACGGAGAATCACTTAATCACTTGCAAGTTGTCGTGGAAAACATAGGGTCTGCCTTGGAAAAGGACAAAATGCTGATGAAGCTGCTCAATTGTGAAGACGAATGCACTTCCCAAAACGCCGTTGTTCATCCAAAATCCAATGGAAGAGACTTTCTACCTAGAATACATGTATTTTTCTTGGATCCAGACCTGTCATACTAAGGGTTCGCTAAGGAAAATTCTCTGCATGAGGCACCATGGACACTCTGGACAACCCCGGATGGCTGCTCCCTAGCAACTATGTCTATGGCCTGGTATCGAAGAAGACGTCAGTAAAATGTGGCTGCCAGTATTACCAACTTGCCGCTAAAAATCCTGTGGAAGCTTTTCTGCCGCTGAACCGCTCTATGGACACCTGCCTTGTTGTCGTGGATACATACTCTCCTAGCTTGAAATGGTAGAGATGCAATCGACTATGTCACAAGCATTCACGAAGGTGTTCGTTAAGATTTGGCAGATTGGGTTTCCGAAGATGCTTGTTCAAGACAATGGCACTCAATTCTCTTTCGTTTGAGGATTTTTGCAGGAAGTACAGGATTTTAATCCTGTACTTCCTGCAATAAATAAATAAATAAATACGTTCAAACGCCGCCATATTACTCGGAGTCGCTGAACGCTCCGTCTGAATCTTTGAAAAAGGATTGTTATAGCTGCGAGGAGAGAAAAATCTTTCAGAAGCCTTGCCGAAGCTTTATCACCTGCCTGTCTTCGCCTGATAATCGTTCGCCGGCCAAGATGTTTCTTGGATCAACAAAACACTCAGCTCTTGCATTTGGTCACTGATGCTTGCTACATCAATCTATTTTCCATCAAAACCGGCGATGAAATCCACGTAATAACCGGCTACATGGAGCAAAGAAAAGGAAAGTCAAACTTGAAGGCTTCTACTATCTAACAAGGAAGCCTACTTGGACTCCACGAAGCGTACGATAAGGATTGGGCGCTTACTCTTGGAAGTCAAGCGGTTTGTGCGAAGAGGCCATGCCAGTCAGCTATGCCCTCGCGCAGTTCCCGACGCCACTAGCACGCTGTTGAGAGAGTTGAACCTTTTGATTTTAAGCTCCATAGACCGTCTACTCTCGCGGTGTCCATGTTCCCGCTTTCAAGACGCTAATTTCACTTATGGAAAAGAAATCTCGATATCAGCGCAGCCATTGCCGAGCCCACGGGCGCTGATGTCTTCGCCACTCCACCGTCTACGCCGCCATTTCGCCGTCGGTCGCAAAGGACACAACATATAGATATGGAGTAATACTAACTTACGGACTCAGATATGGAGTAATAACTTTATATTTGTATCATTATAACCTTGTATTCTCCAAAGATCTGCTGGTGTTGTACTGACTTACGCGCGGGGAATGAGCGACATTAAAAGGAGCTCTTTCAAAGATGATTCGTCCCTAGTCGTCATCAGTACTTTAGTCGTAACCAGCAACTAAATCTATTGTTCAAAGTGCGTAACCCTTGTCGTGCGGTACTACCACTACGAGGACAACTAGGAACTACGACAATGTGCAGTGCTCGTGATTATTCCTCGGCAATGTCTTTCTAAAAAAGCTTGTTTATTTTTAATCGAGGTTGACGCAAATAAAGCCTGACTATTAAACATGCGTCATTGACTCCCGCAGGACAAAATCAACTTGCAGAAGCTTGAAACTCTTACTCTGTTTTAGGGTGGAGGCAAGAGGAGCAATAGCTGGAGAGTGTCAGTAAGCTGCACATTTTTATCCTCATTTCTATCCATTTGTAAGTAGAAATTCAAAGCATTTTCTTCCTTTTTGCTTTCACTCGCACGGGAGAGTCAAGCAGGATTGTCTGCTTCAATAAGGTGTGAAAGTACGTCAAACTATTAAAAGGGAGCAAAGGTGAAACTGAGAAAGCTTAAATTGTTTTCTTGCAACTGCACTACCAAATAGCACTTACCAGTGAGCTTCGAGCATTCAATTTCAACTCCTCATCACTAAGACCAGAATTCCCGTTCAACCGTTTCATTATGGAAGAAGTCACATCATAAAGATTCTCCGTCGAGATTGAAAAGACAAACAGCTTTGGCTCAGTGAGAGCACACGTATTTGCGAAAGATGCACTTTGTGAGGCAAATAGTGCATCGCCATGCGTTGAGAGCAGCGGTGGGCAACTGCTATGGTTCCTCTTGCACCACGCCCCTGAAAGAGTAGTAGTGATAAGCTCTTACCTCTACTTTGAAATATTAGATTTTGATATCTTACTTCAGGGAGATAATTCGAGAAAAAAACCAACTGTGTAGCTTTTCGAATTTTCGCTGTTTTAAACTTGAATGAAAAGAAAAAGCAACAAATTGATCTTAAAAGCAGTATGTGGTTTTCGCCTTGGTGCGACGGACCTGCACTGATGAATTTTTGTCATACCGGTAGCGCCGACAGGTGCCTTTACGCTGCTTTCATGATCAAATTCTTTGCTGTCGCATATTTCTTCAATGGAGGAATGACTAAAATTGATATGATAAGTGACAAGATGGCTCTCTAAAGCTTGCAAAAAAAAACAATTGATTCAGTATCCGGCTATGCTGAACCTGGCCAAGTGACATTTATAATGGGATCGAGGTAAAAAGAAGATGTTTGAATTTTGTCATTCTCAACAAAACATTGCAGTGGAGCAGGCAAATCTACTCTACTTAACGTTCTGACACAGAGAAAAATGTCTGAAGTGCGTGTCTACGGTGAGATCGCTATTAACAAGTAAGCAAAAGTTTTAGCAGAAACGTACAAGAACAACTCGAACTCAAACTTTATCTCTTCATAGCTTGCTAGTGAAGTGGGGTGACATCAAGAGGTATAGTGCTTATGTACAGCAGGAAGATTTATTTATCGGTGAAATGAAGGTTTTAGAGCAGCTAACTTTCGCTGTAGGTCAACGCTTCTTTAAGATGCAGTATGCTTCTGTAAATCCCTATCCAGGCACGCTTACGAATGCCCTCAAGCTCGGAAAATGTGAGGAAAGAAACCGTTGAGGAAGTTATGGCGACTGTGAGTCTCGCAGAGTTGGGAAAGTTCTAAACTACAATCACAGATGGGATTGTTGAGCTGTCGAGATACGATGATCGGCGGCGCATACCATGGCGGTATATCACGAGGAGAAAAAAAACGTTTGTCTTTTGCATGTGAAGTAAGTCACAAACAATATCAACTCTATCATTGATTGTTATTTAAAGATACTCACCAACCCACCGATTCTGTTTTGTGATGAGCCAACATCCGGGCTCGATTCTTGCATGGCACTGCAGGTAAATCAAACATATTATATCTCTAAGCTTGCTGTTTGTTCTAAAAACTCAGGTCGTTGCTGCTCTAAAAGTCCTAGCTTGTGATGGTAAAACTGTTATCAGCACCATTCACCAGCCTTCAAGCCAAGTTTATGAGATGGCTGACAGGTAATCGGACCATACTATACTCTTGAAAGAAGGAAAGGAGGTTTTTATCTATGAAGTTAACTTGTCTTCAAAGAGCAGTTTTGAATAATCGCAGAGCTGACTTTCGCTCGCAGTAAAGTTCGTTATTCTATATCAAGAACAAGCTCCAGGTACTACTCAATAAAGAAAAGTAGATCTACAAGATCGTTTTTGAACTCTTGCTCCTTTAATTCATCAAAGTCTGGAAACAAAGATTAGAGAGAATCGAAAAATCGGGAAAATTCATGTCTTGGTCCAAAGATCCTACATCTTTTCCACGCATATGCACGCTACGTAAGTTCACACAAACATTTGTCGTACTTCTTCCTCGATAAGAAACGGAAAAAACGAGAATTTTTATGATATTGCCAAAGCAATGCTGAGCTTTTCCCACAACGGCAATTTCATAGTACAAGCTTCTAAAAGTAAATTTGTGATACAACATTTCACAAGAATTAGTTCTCCGTAAATGTTGAAATTTGCATGAGGAGCCAGAAGGGAGAGCTGGATTCGAACTTTTCAAAACTATTTCAAAGGCTAAAATCCCACGTGAGAACGATCTTGTAGAGCTTAATTTGCTCTGGATAGTACCTGGAGCCTATTCTAAAATGGAGAAAAAAAGTTATTGCGGTATGATTTGATCTGGCGCTAAGGGCTGATAGCACACATTTACTAGCATGAGAACAGCTTACGATTAGGTTGCTTTGACTAAAGCATGAACTTTCATTTTCTCGATTTTTAGCCTAATAAAAAGCCCAGCAGTTGTGCGTGCAATTTTCTCATCTGCGATGTCCATGCGTGAGCAAGTAGATGGTTTTATTATTTCATTAGCAAAGTTATAATTTTTCTAACATTTTTTTGACATTTGGATCATTTCACTATATTTTGCTTTACAATTCGAATGCATCAAGGTTACTTGCACATGTTCGAGGAATATCTTGCAGAGTTTTCTTTGCTCCATCGAATATTTCCTGGAACTTTTGAAATTCGATAAAAAAATGTAGTCATAAATTTTGACGTGCCAATTCTCCATTCTCCGATGAGAATCGTTTTCTTTGCACTTTTCAACTCTCAGGGCTCGTAGTAAACCCAGAAATATGTTGTAATGTAAAGAAAGCGAGGTTACGATGTGTCCGACTAAAGTATATGCTGCTCGCGACTATACTTTGGTCGCCGCAAAACTTGCGCCCATCAAACTTTCGACTACTGGAACAGTGCGCACTGCCACGCGCACTGCCACTCCGCCATAGACTTCATGGCTTAGGTGTAGAAGCGAACGAAACAAAGGAGAAACAGGACAGTTGCTTGCAACATCGTTCGAACAACTTCATGAGCAAGCTTGATTTGCATCAATCTCTTTTTGTGAAGTAAAAGGTATGCACTGCTTCGCCATGTTCACAATAAAGGCGCTTATTGATGGTACCTACGCAAGGAAGCTGTTAGCTCAGCGCCAGTGTCGTGTCTTAGGAAGGGGGAGAGGGTAAGGGGTACGCGTCCCACATGAGCAATTTGCAAACTGCTTTGTTAGAAGAGCTTTCACGTATATAAACAAAAATACTAACATTTTTCGTAGTAGAGGAAAATAAAGCATGCAGTACATAAATTATCGCCTAGAAAATTTGGAGTAGTGTAAAAGAATCACTACTTTAGTTATTGCAAACGTAAGCTATTCCACTAACCACGAAGCCAGACGCTGTCGCCCAGATAAAAAGAGAAACGCTAAGTACAGAGCTAGTGAACAGCAAATCGGCAAACATACGCCGCGCACAGGACGAACTCGGCGTAATCAACCCCTATTCGGTTGCGCCTTCCTGCGTTTCTAGCTGGGCCCACTATTTTTTCTTTGTCTGCCTCTCAAGTGACGACGTTCACTAGGTGCTCGTCCTCTGCGCACGGGACGAGCACGTCCTGCAGTCACGATGACCAACGAATTCGCTTCGCGGCCGTGGTAAGAGATAGCCGCTGGACGAATCGCGGCCGAAACGATACGCACTGGGTACGTACGATGTTTACGCACTGGGTACGTACGATGTAGCGATATGTTTACGCACTGGGTACGTACGATGTAGCGATCGGACGTCGCGACCATTTGACAGGGGGGGGGGGGACTACGGGCCCAGGCTTCTCTGAGCGATTGCAGAGATGCTGAACGAGCAATACTCTACGTCTATGTTGTCGAACACCATCTTCTGCGAAGCCATATATAGATGAAAACGGGTTACAGCTCTTGACAATCGTGGCGTCTCCTGAATTTTATCTTATCGACTCTCTTTTTATTTGATGAAAAGAAAAACTTGGCACAGTTAGTCAATATCGCTATTGACAATGGTGTGATTGGACCCGTTACGGTACTTTCCATTTGGCAACTCCCATGTTTAGCGTCGGAAGGAAACTTTTAGAGCTGCTTTTTTCATACATAATCCTCGTCGTCGTGATTAATCTAGAAGTCTCTCCCCAAATTCATCCCCGATAATCCACGGATTCCGGTGTGGAGTTTCATATTGAATCTCAAATGTGGCATTGAACGGGTGGTGTCGCCTTGTCTCAAGTCAGTCCGTACTTAATTACTTTAGGCTTATCATCAACAATCGATAATTACGATTCAAGCCATTGCTATCTATTGTCATCATCGTTTTCACCGCCTGGATCGCCTCTCTAATCTCATCATCGTGGCGCTACATTATCACAAACTCTTCCAAGATTACTAGAAACTCCCTTTCGAGTCAGGTCAAACCTAAAGAAGTGGGCGAAGTCCCCGTACGCAGGCACGCTGTTATGGCCAGTGCAATTTATACTTTTCGGAACTACGTATAAGATCTCCATAATCACTGTGTCGGTGCAAGTCTGGCAGCATGCAAAGCGTGCGGGCTAGGCTGAAAATGCAATGTAAGCAGGTTACGACGAGTACATCGTCAAGGTCGGCTAAAGTCTTCATGACGATCGGATTTACCTAGAGCGATTCAATATGGATATATCTAGGGGAACCACGATCCCCGAATATTTTGCCAAATGTTCACAGATTCACTGCTCTTGGTTTCTGAATGCAAAAGCGCATTTTTCTGCTAAGCATATAATGCTTGATCTTAAATGCAAATTACGCTTACAGAGATTTGTTAGTAATTGTAGCAGTGTTAATCGCAGGTGAGAAAACTGCATTAGGTATGCCTGATGTGTAATGTTTGGTTATAAAAGTCTTAGCTACTCAAGCAATCGTCGGCGGTAGGCGCAAATCGGAAAAAGAGATTTTTTGCACGATTTTAGGATTTCAGAAAACTGACCTTGAGCTTTTGCAAGACCGCTTGTTGATTCTTCATTTCGTTAAAAAAACATTATAACTGCAAAAAAGTCAGGGTGAGAAAGGCATCAACAAGAGGTCTTGGGAGAACGCGTCAACAGTTTTCTAAAGTTCTGCGAGCAGAGCGCAAAAAATAAAAACGCGCAATTTCTGGGACCTCTATCTTCGGCGATTGTCTGTGTAATAAACATCGCATCAAAGAGCAGCGTGAGATAAACCTAACAGCCAATTACGCTTTATTAAGACTTGTACTGATGGCACAAGGACAGGTGGCTTACCAAGGAAATGCTGCAGATGTGGAAGGATTTTTGAGCTTGTGGGTTATTCTCGCTTAGGTTACTCAGGCACTTCAGAAAACTTCTTCTTTTTTTCCAAGCGAAGATCTCCTCCCAGCATCCTAAACTTTTTTCACTTTTTTTTCAAGGTTTTTAAATATAGGAAGAACGTAGTCCCTGTTCTAAACCGCTATACGGTTTTGTGGATATTAGTGCTCACTCATTTCAAAAAAAAAGGAAAATTTTGCAACACAGGTTGTCTCAGTCAATGTCAACTCTGGCGGATCAGGTCGCGGCCTAGCTATGCGAAAATATGGCGTTCTCTATTCTTGAAAGGCATACCGTCCACCCAGAGTCTCAACTTCCGAGTCTTTGTCGTTTCAGGCTCTTCTCATGTCCCTGATTCCGAATATGAAGCCGAGAATCCGCGCAAACCCCGACAATCCCTGTTTTGAAGAACCCACAGGCCGGCTTTCCGGAACGATGATTGGATGGGTGCGCACGGCTGGGAGGGCATGGATGGGGAGGGCGGTGCCGTCTGGGAGTCCTCGATTTTCTCGCTTCCGAAGCGACATTTGCCGCGGCAATGTCGCTTGGACATTGACTTGATAGGGGGCCTTACCATTTATATGCTGCCAAAAGCTCAAGACAATCAACTTAGGGTGGACGGTGCCTTTAAGAGCAGCGACCTCACAAAATCTCAATTTTTGGTTTTCAGCGTTTTCTCGAGACGCTTTGAAGTTTGCAGCGCTTGAAAATGGCAAAAACCAGCTTTTATAAGATTTTGCAGGTTGCCGCGATAACATGTGAACGCTACGCCGGCCGCCGTTGCCGTTAGGCGGGCAGTCGAGGCCGATCGTTAAAAGCGGCCACTTTGCGGGCTATCCGTAGGTTTCGTAAACCTCCTTTCCGGTTGCGAGCTTCTGTCACCGCTCAATCAGGGGTTTTTTATCACACTTTTTGTGTGATTTAAATCCATTTTAACCTTTAAAGGCAGTGTTCCAGCAGACTGAGGAGAAATTAACTTTTGAGTAAAAAATTCTTCGCTTACTTGGTCTTATCCTTCCGCTGATCCCAAAGTGCAAAACTTACAGTGAAGAGAAAATCCTGGTTTACTCTAGAAGCTCTGGTTTCAATCTGGATCTTAAACGGTTTTCTGGCTTCAAGAATTGGTCCAATGTCACATGGGAAGAATTTATATTAGGATGGGCGTTATTGCATTTGACAATTTTCTCGTTCGAACCTCTTCTTGAGCATAGGAAATGCTCACGGATTCGCTTGCGGATGCACAAGAGGCCGTAGCCAGGCGCTGATACGGCCGAGCTGCTGAACCCGTAAGATGGAAGGGAGGGGTCCAGCTCAAAAGAAAGCTCCATATTCTGAAGCTCCGATCTGGATCTCGCGCTGTCTATCTTTCCGTAATCTCTACCGTCCTTTACTATGAACATATTAAACAGGAACGAGAAGCTGTACAAGCCGCATTTTTCATCTTTTTCTATGATTCCCTCATGATCCCCGAAAGCCGACCGTTTTTCCTTAAACTCATTTTCCTTTCTTCGAAGTCAACGAAACATTCAAAGTTTGCAGATTATCTGATCTAGCAGTGCTGGGCATGTTGCTGATAAGAACAAGTAATGTATTGGAGTCATGAAATTTGCGGTGAAGCACAGTCGAAAGATGTGGTTCATCAAAGAATACGATAATCTAAAAACCTATTTGTTTTTACACAACATGCTGAGCGCTGTTGGGTCAGTTAAAGGCACCGTCCACCCAAAAGGGGTCGATGAGATTTTGATGCTTAACGGTAGGCCCCCAACTGTATACTTATCTAACTCGCGCTGGCAAAAGTTGTCTCCGAAACGAAAAAGTTGCTTCGAAAATTTTTTTTATGATGACATATTTGCCACGTTGGCTCCTCCCCTTTGAGTGGGCGTGACGTTCGTCCCGCCCATCCGCGCGCGTCCAACCAATCACTGTTCCGAAGAAATCGCCTGCGGGTTCTGATACCGGGATTCGTGATTTTCGCGGATTTCCGACTTGATATTTGGATTCAAGAGTATAAGAAGGCCCCGAAAGGCAAAAACATGGAGGTCGAAACTCTGAGTGGACGGCGCCTTTAAGTACAACTTTGGAAAGTTATCATTAACTTTGAAGAAAGAAAAATGACTTTGAAGAAAAGACGGCCGGCCGCCGGAGATCATCAAGGGATCATACTAAGAGCTGGAAAATGCGACTTGTACAGCTTCTCGCTCCTGTTCAATATGTTCATAGTAAGGCATGGTAGGAATTCTTGAGTATAGGTAGATAGCGTAAAACCCGGACAACTAAAGCTTCAGGATATGAAGCGTTCTTTTGAGCTGCTATCCCTTCCCGGCGGGGATGTTAATGGGTGCGGCTCTAAGACAGGATTGAAATATTTATATCACATTTTAGTAATATTAGAACGCAGTCTTGTAAAAGTGGCACGATTTCAAGTTCGCGACATCGTTTTTGAGCATCTAGCCCCGAAGGGCTCCGTCTGCGTTGTTCAAACGGCGAGAATATCTGTAAGGGCAAATTCGACTAGGATTGTCAGCCGCGATGGGCTTTCTATGTAAGCCACATGGTATGTCTCTGTGATATACAGTGGCTCGCCATTTTTTTTCAAAATCCCAACTTTTTCCAAGGTCAAAAACTTTCGCGAGAATGCTGAGATTTTAGCGAAGAGCAAACTTTTGGTGCAACAAGATTCTAAAGTAGACTTTCATGATGTACTGCTTGCAAATTGGGGTCAACAATAATTGTTTATCTGCCTGACTTCAACCAAGAGGCGTCTAGTAGTCACTCAAATATTGAACATCGCAACATATACTGTAGCACTGTCTAATTAATATGCTTATGGCAAAGCGTAAACTTACATGAATATAAGTAGACACAAACCGTGGAGGTCTAGAGCACTCAAGTGTTCCTCAGAACCGAGAAAATATTAATGCCTAACATTGACACTAACTTTTTTCCATATGTTCGGGTGCTAAAATAATGTCAATCTAAGTGATTAGAACTCGACATGAAATTCCAGTTTTTGCCATTGTCTTGAATGAGCACACGTCAAGATTGAAAGTCCTCAGCGTATAGTTTTTGATTTTTGGAGAGAATTCTTTTTGCCTGTCTTCAATTTGGGTATTGCAGATGCTCCTACAACCGTCCAATGTACACCAGCATATCGGACCATTTTATGAAGGTACTATCAAGAGGCGAGAACGAAGCAGAGGCGGACTACAACAAAAAAATTGAGGTCATTCAAAAGCGTATGAACATATTTTAGTCCAGATGCACGCAAATACCCTAGAACATGATCGCTTTTTCGACCCAGATAAGTGTCCGCCCTGCAGACCATTCAGCTAAGTTTTGCTTTACAAATGTCCTTTTTTCCTTTATGACTACTTCAAGATCTTGTCATGTAAATCCGAAAACTGTCAGATAAGTTAGGAAACCTGCAGGCGAATTTATCTCAGGGGATACCCTATGTGTTGGATTTTAGGGTGACAGAAGAAAGACACCTACGCCGCCTTGATGAAAATACGCTTAGGACGCGCATTACCTTCGTGTTTGAGATGTTGATCAAGCAGTACCCAAGTCGTGAATGTTCAATTCCACTCCACTTATTTGGCAGACTTGCAATAAGACAAAGAATTACTGCAAAGTTTGCAAACTTCAAAAGTAGGAATGAAAAATATAATTGTCACGTCTACGTTTTACGTTTAATGAAACATGCGTTGCGAAATCCCGCACTCTGCCATAGACCACGTTTCCATTCACCGGAACGACTCGCACAAAATTCACGCGAAAATAACCATTCGATGAGCCAAAAGTCATGAAATTTTCCGGCTTAGCTACAAACGTACACAGATTATATTGTAGAAGCAGCGAGAGCTTCCCACAAGACCTTGTTTGGCACACTCATTAGTCACTCAGATGCGCCATTCAATCCAGTTAGAATAGCAGCACAAGCTTGCCTGAGGTGAGAGGAGCAGAGTGAATTGCACACGCAACCCCTCTGCAGTACATTGCAAATTGGTAACCTACTCTCAAAAACTTAGATAATTATAACTTTGCTCTAGGTAATCTCAGGAGTGGCAGTAAATTTGAATTTGGTACCATCGCCTTGTGATAGTTTTATCATGGTTACATCGTTATCAACATGATTATCATCTGATCTGACTGCCACTCAGTTCAGCTAGTCATACAAAACCACGAAATAAGCGAGTAACTAGCGGAAAACCATGATCATGCCTGTTTCATTCTAAATTAGACTACGAAATATCCAGCAGATCAACATTTGTTTTGTCACAGGAATAGCGGAAATAGCACTTCCTTTCATGAGACACAGAAGTGGAACCACAACATCATTGACTGAAATGAAAAGTATTCTGTCCACTTTTTCTTGGAACAGTGATGTGGGAGCGAGGAAGATCATTCTTAAAGCAATTAGAAGAAAGCCCACTTTCCACTGCTGCCGATTTGGTCAGCTCGTGGTTTCGCTGAGGAGACCATGTTGAGCAGCTAGCTATCCCGCGTCATGAAAGCCAGTAAAGAGATGGTTTTGAAAAAACTGCTACCATATGAGAGAATTGAGTAATTTTTATGGAGCGAGACGGGCGATTGTCAGAGTTGCGCAAGGCACGACGAAATTATTTTGAATTGCTATACTATTGATATTCTAAGATTCCGATTGTATGGGAGAGCTGTTTGACGAATACAGTAATGGACGTCCAATAGTGGCTGGAGAAGAGGCCTCGATAATTTAACCCGAACCACTTGGAGGATTTGTAACGAATACTGACGCGTATTGTCTACTTCCTGGTTTTAGACTATCTTGAAAAATGATAAATAACTGTTGTCTACTTTTTGTTCTCTCAATTCACCGAATTTCTTGAAAATACCAGTATCTTGTCTTTAAAACCGGAATACTAATGTCAGCTCCGTGCGCACCGTCTTTTCGTACTCTGCATGCTCATTTATCCCTCCTAAGCCAGATTTCAGCCCGTAGCTTAAAGTCCGCAAGAATCGTTAAAATCGGTATCGATCGATAACAAAAAGAATAGCCTGCGATAGCTCCGAAAGTGCATACAGTGTATCAACGACGTGCTGCGAGTGCCCGTGCAAGGAAAAGAAGCACGTGGTTGACACAAATTGTATTGCAAATTTTTCGCATCAATTTAGCAAAGGAATTTTTTTAATTCAGAACACACGTATGACAGTTACTCAGATATTCGCCAGGGGCAGGCGGCCATGCGAATTTTGAGCAAGCGCGCTCCGGAAAAATAGTTCGCTGATTTCTTGCGGTCCGTTTGCAGAAATTTGGAATAATTTTAGCGAGATTTTAGACGAATGCTTGGAGAATAATCGCGGTTTCGCTGTAGATTAGCTGCGGCGCAGTGACCGCATTTTCGCGGACTTTCCGCGAGAATATGCAAAGTTTCCGGGGGCCGCACGGTCCTTTGTGGAGGACCGCGCAGCCCCCAGGTACTTTCCGCGAGAGAAAGTACCTCTAACTTGAGTAGTTAAACCAACGGTGACACCTCTGCCACACAGAGTCTTACCTGTGCTCGACGACGCCCGAAAATTCGTAAAAAGAGTCCAAGCGCTTGCTGAAAGTTTGGCCAGCGCTTGCTGGCAGAAATTACTTGCCGAGCAAAAAATGCAAAAAATGCCGTATTGCTGCCCGCTGGCAGAATATGCGACCGTAAAGGAAGTGCCGCCCGCTGGAGGTTTGGTCACGCTCCAAAATTCTGCCGACCGCTTGCAGAAAAGCGCGAGTTTGCGGACCGCCTGCCCCGGCGATTATCAGAGTACACATACAAACAGCCATTTAACTTTACATGTAAGAATCTTTTGCATGTACAGTCTCTCCCAATCAATATTAGGCCGAAACGTTGTCTCGAAACCACGCCATCACATGCCAAGGGTAACACGGGTAACACTCCATGTGGAGCACAAGTCGTTGCCGGAGGGTTCGGAAAATCAGCAGAGAAGAAACAGGTCTAATAAAAATACCAGTAGCTAACCTTGGATATGACGCAAAACGACGTTGGTGCGTCATGTCAAATTTGGTCTGATCCAGATTGAAACAACTGTAGTAAGCCGAAGCGCTCTATTGCAAAACACTGTTCAGGCCGTTTGCGTTTTAATGCGCACTGTCTTTGTTGGACTTTAATTTTTTCTCAAAAAATGTTTTCTTCTCTACATTACGCGTTAGTAAACCGAGGTGGGACGGTAAAGCAGGCGCAGAAGTCCTGCAGTTGCTGCAGAGTGCAACTCTAGGCGTATTCACAACACATCTTAAATTACGTCCAAGAAACATGTTGCTTTGAGTTGTGAACAAGAAAGCTATACGCAGGATGATTACAAACGAATACATGGAATCTGGGACCATACCTTCGATAATCTAGAGATATGGTCTCAAAAGTGAAGTTTGTTTGAATCTGCCTCTCACATAAGTGAAGGTTGTTTCCGGAGAATTAGAGGAAAAAACAAGACGCAAAACAGATAACGAAAGCAAAAAAATTCTTAAAAATGCTGCAAAACGAGGAAAACTCAGTTTCTTCTTTGTGACTGCTTCAAATACCACCATGTTTCAGAAGTGGTGACTATCGAAAAGAAGATGAACTGGAAAAGAATTAGTTATGAAAACGGTTTTGTTTTTACTAACTCGATATGCATGTTGAAGCCAATTTATTTTTCGTTCTTTAGATTTTCACTCCCATATTGTATTTCTTCTCAGACAATCAAAGGCTCTCAGAGGGCAGCCGCAAAACCAAAGCCAAACCCCACCAAAAGCGTCGTGCCTTATCGCTCCTCACTGTCGCTTCCCGCTGCGAACCGCTCAGACAATCAAAGGCTCTCAGCCGGCCCCACCAAAAGCGCCGAGAAAGCCGCCGTTGCCTTATTGCGTCACTGTCGCTTCCCGCTGAAGAACTTTGCTAGAACTGGTAGAGAGCGGGCTGCTATAAAGTCTTCAGCGCGAAGCGAAAGTGGCGGCCGTGCCTTATCGCCGCCTTGCAGAATCTCAACGGAACCCTGCAACATCAAATCGTTCTGATCGTCATGACACGACTAGGAGCACTGACAACGTCGCAAATGTTGAAAATCACATTAACGGGATAAACCAGCATTTTCGTGCGCGACTCTCTGCGCAAGATCTAAGCGCAGTTTCTCGTTTTTATTCAAACAGCTTTCGTGAACATCGGAAACGGTTAAGTGAAAAACATTATCCTGATTTCTGGAAAAATTTTCACAAAAACTTTCATTTTTGCGTACAATAGGCATAAATGGTCCAGTTGATTTTGCTGGGATATTTTGAAGACATTCACGTCATTCACGTCATTCATTCACGCTTCATTCACGATACTCCAATTAATGATCATAACATCCAGGGCGAAGCCCCGAATCTTTTTTTTTTCAGGAATGATATCCACAAAAGTCCATAATGGAGGAAAATGGACTTCCAAACCCCATTTTATTCGTTCGCGGTAGAAACTGGTCGGAATCTACTTTCGCTAGCGTTATCCAAAAATTTTTATCTCATCGCAACCACGAGGCAAAGCGGTGTGATGAAAATGATTCCACCCTACTTGAGCTCTCGCTTGCGAATGAGTCATGCGAAAAGTCCATTTAGAATGGGGCAAAATGGGATTTACCTCCATTTTAAATGGACTTGAAAGCTCATTTTACTCCCAGCAGCAAGGTGAGCTGGGACTAAACCCATTTTTGACCTTTCTGCATATTTTTGATGGCGATTTTTTGAGAATGTGTTCCTCAGCTCATTCTAAGGTAACAAGTGAGTGGCGGAAAAATTTCCTATCTTTTATGATGTCTGAAATAAGTGTTTCTCTCTAAACTCATATAAACACCATAGAAATCATGGAAGAAGGTTAAATTCACCAAAATATTTGCTAACATACTCAGTTGCTTCCAAATATCAGGTCGATGCGAATATTCCTATGTAAATCGAATAAAGTTTGTTAACTCTTCAAAATATCAACCAAAACTAAATTCATGATTTGTATTTGAGAGTAAGAATGATTTGCGTTTTAAACAATCACTAAGAAACTATCTTTTGACTATTCTCGTAGAACCAAACCTCAAAGACGGCATTTTAAACGCGATTTTGAGATTGGCAAGAAATACTGAAATGCCGCTAGCTAGCAGGAGAAATTTTGTGAAAAATTTTCTTAGCAATAATCCATACATTCAACTACTTAGAGATATAAACATCAATGCCGAAAGACAAAGAAGAGCTAAAGCAGAACATTTGCGAAGTCATCCTTTGCGACTCGTAGTTTTCCGAAGCAAAGAGCCCCTTTGGGTTGTAGGGCAAGAATTCCTACGAGATAATTTGCTTTACAGATTGCAGTGCAAGTCTAGCCAAAGTTTGCTTTCCCCAGAAAGCTCTACGTACGAATTTGATTCAAAGCATATCCACAGAGTCTTGAGAAGCGAAGGCCCAAATCTTATGTGAATTCTATTCTTGAAGATGTTTTCGATGCATAGTTATCGATAACAAATGACATTTTTTGATGTATAATGAAGTGTGAAAGCGTAGAATATTCATGTGAGTGTCATCGTAATATTAGGTCAGCCCTAGCTAAATTCTCACCACTTGGTAGAAATGAGTTTGCAAGAGTGAGTAAACAGGTTGAGACAAGTTGAAGAAAGGTTTGCTGAAGAATTTTGCATGGAATGAATGGATTCGTGAATGCGATATCTTATCACACCGCACGGACTAAGTCCATTTTATTCGCACGAAAAGCCCATTTCGCGGGGACTTTCGTGGATATCATTCCAGGTAAAGGTTGTGTTCTCTTATAGCGCTCATCGAGAATATGCTCCGAAACCACCGCAAACCTTGCACTCGCTAGCAAGCAATCAAAGTCCCAAGAAATTTGAGATAAGATATCCTAGCACTTGACACAACAGACTACTCGGCTGGAAAAATCGAACAGAAACAGTTTATAGATGCAGAAAGGAGGATTTCTGTACATAAAAAAATTGAGTATCTGTCTGTCTTCTCTTCCTGTATGTATATTCAGAAAAATTTTTTATTTCTAAACCGATCCGGAGCAAACTTGGCTTTGTTGTTTTTGCGAAGTTTCACCTACTGAGCTGGGAGTTGGTACGGGGGGGGGGGGGGAGGGAGGGGGGAGGACGCAGTAAGTGAACATGCCTATTACGTAGATTTTACTGACAGGGCTTGGCGGAGGCAAATTTACCAGCTGATTGAAGCAAAAAGAACTGGTAATTATGGTCAGGGCGAAAACCCAATCAAAGTTGTTGAAACTAAAAACATGACTCAATAAGTAGTAATAGAATGATTTGCTCCTCACTGCGAACCTATGAAGCTAGCTTTCAATCGGTTGCTTTGATATCGTGAACGACTTGGAGGCAGATGAGGTACGACTGCCAAATGAAGTATACATTTGCATTGCATTTGCATTTGCTCCTTTGCACCAACATTGCGAGTAATTGTCTTATTGCAGAATATCATTGAAGCCTTTGAAACATCAGATATAGCAAAACATGTTCATTACGTCACGCACGTTCACATGACCTCATCGGGAAGAGCAGTGAAATACGATTCAGGTCGGAAAGGGTAAGCTATATCCCTTTCCGTAGCAATATCACTTGAAATGTGAATTTAGTTACGCAGAATGAAATGTAGTCTTACTCGATGAGCACGTACAGTCGAGTAGATTTTGCGGTAAATATAGTGCGCCTGCAGATGCGGCAGCACTTACGCGTGTATAATTGCCGCCGAATGAGAAATTCTAGGTAATTCCGGTGTTTTCTTTGCTCACTCTTCATTTTTCAGGTATACTTCAATCGACTAAGAGAAGAAGGTAAGTTAGAAAGCAGTTTTGTTATTTTAAACAGTCAAATCGTCGGTTTTGAGTTCATTTGAGTTCAGGTGTACCTCCTGGGAGCTGCATCGCCTTTGGCGTTGTGAGATAACCCTTTCTTTCAACTCTTTTCTATTGAAATACGTTTCCTCACCATAATAGGTCTCTTCATAGTCCGAATACTCACCAACAGTGGTCACCTGAAAGTAACATTGTTTAATATAGTACTCCATTTTACAAGTGAACGTCGAATAAACGAAAAAAACTACTAGCGCGGTATAAAAAAGTTCTTCGATATAAAGGAAATGAAAGAAAGGGTATTATCACAAACGCCAAAGACGATGCAACTCTCAGGAGATACATCTGAACTCAAATGAACTCAAAACCGACGATTTGACTGTTCCAAATAACAAAACTGCTTTCTTAACTTACCCTCTTCTCCTAGTCGATTAAAGCATACCTGAAAAATGAAGAGTGAGCAACAAAAACACCGGAATTACCTAGAGCCTCTGCTTCGGCGGCGATTATTCACGCGTACGTGCTGCCGCATCTGCAGGCGCACTATATTTACCGCAAAATCTACTCGACTGTAGCTATTTTGCAACAGTGCAATCATAAAAGCAGCCATTACAGTCAGCAAAAATCGCATGCCTTCTCTAACAGTATCCTCTGCTTTTGCTGAGAATTTAGTTGATTTGTCATCTAAACGTCATCTAAACGAAGAGAATTTACGTTGATCAGATATCATTTAGACTAGTTGTTCACACCTACTTACATTACTCAGTTCTTATCTAACTGATGAGAAGCCCACATTTTTCAAATGAATCTGTGGAGTACTTCTTACAAAATAAACAAAAAAGCTCGAAAATAAAAAATTTCTTAAAAGTAACCAGGCCACTTTTCGTTTCGGAAAGGCATCCAGGGAAGTTCAGATAAAGTCGTTGGTGCGTCAGATGCATTTCTCAAGCAAAAGCAAGTGTCTCGAATTTATCCCAGTTAAACTGCTGAAGGAATCGCTTGAAAATGGGATATAAAATGCACATTTGTTTGTCCAGAATTAAATGAGCAAAATAAGCAATTAGTTACTCAACATACTCCAAGGTGCAAGTGCAGACGTTTAGCTTCTTAGAACAAATTTTCCAGTTATGCATCGCCGTGGCTGGTTCAAACATGGTGGTTGTTTATGCGATCAACACACTGTATTGTTAGAAATCCAATCGTGCTACGAACTCGACTCGTGCAGATTTGTGTAGGTTTTTTTCTAATTACTCCGAAGTTCCATCTTTACTTTCAGACTGTCTCGCTAATTCTTGGCTCCATTTACTACAAGTCAACTCTCACTGAGAGGACTCTTATGAATTACAAAGGATCTGCAATGCGAGCATCAGCAGATATGATCTACATGTTTCTCTTCCCATGCGTTTTCGTAAGTCACGATTTTTGAGATATTAATATTATACAGGATGTCCCAAAAAATGTGCCTACTGTTTGATCATGACTTATAATAAGCCGCTTTTTTGTCGGTCTGTAAGTCTGTCTGTTACGAAATTACAGTGAGGAATGATTCACGATTCTAAACATCTTGTGAGGTTAAGATAGCGAGTATGGTTTATTTTTAACCACGGCTCTCATGTTGCAGTTAACCGAACAATGATCTGAGAGACAAGCTCTCAGAGAGTGAGTTTACCACGGTTCATGATGGCCAGTGCTTCACCTCTGCGAAGCAGAGGTGAAGCACTGGTTGTAAATAACTCTCTTGTGATGAAGTATTTCAAGAAGCTTTAGGTACCATTTTGTAGAACGAGGTTAAACTTAGATATACAGTATGGAGCAAATCATCTATCGCGCTTCCTTATTTCAGAATTACTGTACGAAATTCGACAAGGATTTTAGGCCATTGGAGGCCATATTCTGCATCGGAACAAAACCAAACAAGCCAAAATCTTATACTACGGTAATGGGAGCCGCTGATTTCGAATTTGAATTCCCATTTTACTGTGATGCTTCTCTCCTATATTATTCCCGGTAAATCATAATAACTTAATTTCCAGCATCTGTCAGAAATGTAATTACACCGTTAAAAAAGCCGAAAACACTCGTAAAAAGTTGTTAGATGGAATCAGCATGCGTGAAACCCTAGCACACAATTTTTCAAATTCTTTGAAAAAAAAATTTGTTGGTGGTTTATTTCACAACGTTTCATATGCTGGAAGTTCGCACCGTAATCCTACAGTAATGAAGAGAGATAGGTGATTCGCTCTATACTGTAAATCTAAGTTTAATCTCGCTTTACAGAATGGGACCTTAAGCTTTTCGAAACACTTCATTACAACAGAGTTATTTACAATCAAACAGTAGGCACATTTTTGGGACACTGTATATTAGACTGTCTCATAATTAATGCACGTTTTTCTAACCTCTTTTTGAGAGAACTGATCTTCAAAAAAAAACATTTCTCTTCAAAACCCCTTACAGTGTCGGGAATCCCGAATCCTTTAGTTTCTAACATGTGCCTTCGTTTTCGCAAATCTTTTTGAAGTCGAACTTTCATGCCTTCAATAACAAGTGTTTAAAATATAAAATTCTTTCCCTTCACTCTCCTTGCTTTAAATCTATGAAAAGAAGAAGGATTTTCTTCAAAAAATATACGTAATGATCGCGAAGCTTTGTGCTACAAAACGCTGCCAGTATGAGATTTTTGAAAAATCCCAAGCCGAGAAATCTTGTCTCGAACTTGGCTGGTAGCTGAGGCCCATCTAAGCCGCATAGAAGTCTCAAGCGAAAAGCGACTGTAAACTTTGCTATGTTCACGTAAAGTAGACCTAGTACAACATGATACTAGGAAAATGGCAGATTTTCATCGTCTTTTCAAAGAGAAAAGATTCGAAAAATCCCAAAAAGGCAGTTTTTGGATTTCCCAAAATACTGAAAAAAATGGGTACTTTCAGTTTTTTTTTGCAAAAATTTCTCACAGGACTATGCCGTAAAATTCAAACTTCACTCCATTGCACAACCGACCATCGGCTATATAATGAGCAAAGTCCGCGCAATCCTAGTACATTTAAGCGAAAGTTGAGCTCTCTAAAGTATAGGTTTCTGAAAAAATGTTCGGGAATTTTTTAGGCTAAAATCTTTCTTAAAGTGGCTGCGATCCAACAAAAGCATGCGTTCTATAGTCAAAGGTTTGTTGTTTGCAGTGATTTTTATTGCGCTCGAGAAGATGATTTCGGAAAAGTGTTATCCTTGATTAGGAGTTGAAATTCATAAAACGTGCATTGCATCTCCTATTATTCTTGTAAACTATGTTTGAGCTAAAGTGAAAAACAAAACTTATTGGTTTCTTTCGGACTTTCTCTCCGATTTTTGGCTCTAATTATTACAAGTAAAATGTCCTGCTGGGATGTTGACAAGTTTTTCAAGACACTTCGTGAGTGTGCAGCTAACAGTCTATCATGCGCAAATGATCCTCCTAGCTGAGCCTAGTTTGCGTCAAATTAGCAAATGAATCTTGGCCCAAAGGGTATTGTTGGTACAAAAAAGACGCAGGTTTTTTAGCCCCGGTTTCAGGACAACTTTTTTCCATCAATCTTACTTCTTTGTGGAAACTTAGCAAGCTATCAGTCGACAAGCTTCTAGACTCATTCGTTGAAACTTGCAGAGCTTCACACAACCGCACTCGAAATCAGAATTTGATTGCATTTACTGTTCTGACCAAAATTCAAACGCGAATGAAGATCTTTTTTTTTCAAAGTTCAGCTAGTATATTTAGTAAACTTGTCTACATTGTGCACACTTTCCTATTTTCTTAGACATTACCTAGACTGAGAATCAGCGTCTCAACATGGGTGATGGTTTTTCGTTTTGGTCATTCTGTGGTCCATAAATCACTTTTAAAGAATGCATTCGCCAAAGCTTTGCTTATTTCTATAAGAATGTATAATATCAATGTTAATCAAAGGTTAGGCCTCCCATAGACAATTTTGCAAACACGTTTATTTCTTTAGTACGCAAAAAATTAATAAGCATGTTCTAGGACTTTAAAGCCTACGAAAAAGGCTGGAAAAAGCCGACAATTTTGGATGATTTTTTTCGCAAATCTTCTTTGTTCAAGTGCCATCTATATTCTTCTGTACTATGGCTTGCGGTTACAAGATAGGCCACTCAGCATTTATGCCAAAGAATTTTGAAAGGAGTTATGATCATTTGAAAAGAGCTTTAAAAAAAACTTTTTTGCTTATCAGTCGATATTTCCTATACCCGTTTGTGATATGACTACAGGAAGATTTGCGCTGTTTTGCGGAAGGTTTGCTGCCTTATGGTCCTTATCGCATCAAAAATTCTAGTTTTCCAAAAATGTTATAGCACGTAAGATGAGAACAAGAAACGCACATTACTTTCCTAATACTTTGATCTCTAAGGGAATCAATCTGCTCGCTATGTGAAAGCAAAGCGTTTAAGGTTCAAAATATTGATATACCGTTGGCAATCAATAATATTAATTTTAATCAAAATATTAATACTTTTCAAAACGTTAATATTGAGTTCGAAGTTCCACTCGTTTCCAACTTCAAATTCGATTTGACAAAACTCCGTTGAGAACTGATAAGCAATGCAATAAACTGCGTTAGAATCTACAAATCTTTGACATCAATCTTTGGCAGACGAATACTCCAAAATTCTTGCAGCAACAATGAGAAAGATTTAACTGTTACTTGCTATGAAACTAGGTAGAATAGCACAAACGCTTGCTCTTTGTGTAGTCATAGGCGGCTAAGTAGCACTGCTAGCCTCAAATTTCACCTAATTTATTTGTGAATTTCTGCGGGAAAAGTCAACAAATTCACTCCTTTCGCTTTTTTTTACGGTGGAAGAAAATGCATTTTCTGTATTTTTCTTCTTGGCTTACAAATGGGAAAACTTATTCGTTTTGTAGATATTGTTCAATTGTTTTGAGCCGTAACAGGTTTTTAAAGGAACACTTTATTTACTGCCCGACGTTTCGGCTGAATGCCATCTTCAGGGGCCTGAAAGCGAGTCAATCACTCTTTAATCAAACGATCTAAACCACCAGACACTTCCTCCAAATCGTACATTTGACTCATCTATTGTGACGCAGATAAGTTCTCAAGTTGAACAGCTTACCAAGTGTTCCTGGTGAGGAGCGTAAGGGTGTTAGCTCTCTCTCACGGTCGCCCACAGCAGATGATGACAAAATGAGCGGTCCGAATAAGTCGAAACGCTTAAATAGTGTAGGCTACTCATAGCTCGCAAAATGGTAGAAACGGCTTCAGATCACTAGTGATAGACAAATGTTCGTTCTTGCTGTTCATTTTAGGATTACGAGCAAGTATGAATGAAGCCTCTAATGCTTTTCGAGCAGCAATATGTTCTTCGACAGCCAAAATGCAACACTGGATTTCAAAATCATCTCCTCCATGGTCCTCTTTCCTGTGCTTCCCAAGAGGGCTTACGAGACTTTGCCTTCTCTCACTCGCCACATGTTCGCTGACACGTACATGAAGTGGTCGACCAGTTTCGCCTATGTAAATGGCATGGCATATCTTACATTCTAGCTGGTAAATCACTCCGCATTTCGAACAGTCTCCTAGCCTCTCATTTGTGCAAACAACGCAGTTTTGCATTACGCATTGTCTGTCATACAATCTATTGCGGACCAATTGCTTTTTGATGTTGTCTTGGGGTATGTTCACTAAAACAACATCATCCGCCAATTGCGCTTGTACGAGACATTGCTTAAAAGCGTTGCTTACTCTATCGGACACGAACGGTAAGCATAGCGATATACGTGGTCGAGTCTGACTGCTAGCGTTCGCGCATGTTCTCTTGCGAGATCTGGACTGCAGTTGGTAACCATTCTTGACAACTATCTCGTACGCCAGCTTCGTAGATTCTAGTCTTTCAACTTCACCGCTGCAAACATCGCGCGCTGTTTCAAACATATTGCGAATAATCGCTCGTTTTACAGCAGATGGATGCGCAGATGTGGCATGCAGAATTATATTCTTAGAACTCTCCTTCCGATACCATTTGACGTGTGCTGCTCCGTTTTCCAACATCACCTGTGTATTTAGATATGGTAGCCAGCCATCGTGTGGTCTCTGTCTTGTCAAGCTGATGTACCGTGATTGTTCATTGAGGATTCTAAAGCAGTCATCCATTTCGGATTGAGTTGCAGTAGCAATGTAACAATCATCGATGTAACGGCAGTACATCAGGGGACATCGTGATAATACCGGCTCCTCTATTTTGCTCATAAAGCAAATAGCGAGCGCGGGCGCTAGTCTTTGTCCCATCGCTAGTCCTCTTAGTTGTGCATAATATTGTCCCGACCATTTGAAGACGTTGCATGCCAGGCATTCCTTGACCAAGGAGATGATGCGCGCTTTACTGAGCCCGTATGTTTCCATATTGGTAATATGTGAATCGAGCAGCTCAGAGAGCGCTTGTAAGGCGTCATTATTGGACACATTAGTGTATAATGACGTAACATCAAATGACTCCATTACGCAATTTTGGTCAAAGTGCGTTTTGCGTAGTTGATCAAGGAAGCGGCTTGTGTTCGGCAAATGGGCGGGGATCTTACATAAGAGTTGACTAACGATCTTGCTAAGGAACCACGAAATTCTGTCAGTTGGCCCACCTACACAGCTGATTATTGGTCGAATTTTGCAAGACGCAGCGGTCACATCTCGTGGATCAGTCAAGTCGAGTTTGTGTGTCTTTACGAGGCCATAAAAGACAGGACAAGCCGGATTTTCAATTTTAAGCCTACTGAGAAACTTTTCATCTAGTCCCGCTTGCTTTCCGATCATCATCCAGATGTGATTGAGTCGCTTGCTTTGAGAAAGGAATTCTTTTTCGGTTGAGCAACGATAAACTGTAGCATCTGATAGATGAAGTTCAGTTATGTTGCGATATCGAGCGCTTGCGGCATAATAACGAACTCGCCTCCCTTGTCACTAACAGTGAGACGAATAGGCCGTTGGAAGTCAATTCACGCAGCTCCTTGAAACCCTGCCTTTGCGCATATGTTAAATTAGACTGTTTCATACCACGATGTTTGTTAAGAACATTCAAAATTCCTGCCGACAGTATACGAAATTTAACATCCGCTTCATGACAAGGATCGGTCTCTTTGTAAAAGGATGGTGGAAAAGGAATAGGAGGAAGTACCCTTTTACATTGGACAGAGTGAACAGTGAACAGTGAACATACCCCAAGACAACATCAAAAAGCAATTGGTCCGCAATAGATTGTATGACAGACAATGCGTAATGCAAAACTGCGTTGTTTGCACAAATGAGAGGCTAGGAGACTGTTCGAAATGCGGAGTGATTTACCAGCTAGAATGTAAGATATGCCATGCCATTTACATAGGCGAAACTGGTCGACCACTTCATGTACGTGTCAGCGAACATGTGGCGAGTAAGAGAAGGCAAAGTCTCGTAAGCCCTCTTGGAAAGCACAGGAAAGAGGACCATGGAGGAGATGATTTTGAAATCCAGTGTTGCATTTTGGCTGTCGAAGAACATATTGCTGCTCGAAAAGCATTAGAGGCTTCATTCATACTTGCTCGTAATCCTAAAATGAACAGCAAGAACGAACATTTGTCTATCACTAGTGATCTGAAGCCGTTTCTACCATTTTGCGAGCTATGAGTAGCCTACACTATTTAAGCGTTTCGTACTTATTCGGACCGCTCATTTTGTCATCATCTGCTGTGGGCGACCGTGAGAGAGAGCTAACACCCTTACGCTCCTCACCAGGAACACTTGGTAAGCTGTTCAACTTGAGAACTTATCTGCGTCACAATAGATGAGTCAAATGTACGATTTGGAGGAAGTGTCTGGTGGTCTAGATCGTTTGATTAAAGAGTGATTGACTCGCTTTCAGGCCCCTGAAGACGGCATTCAGCCGAAACGTCGGGCAGTAAATAAAGTGTTCCTTTAAAAATCTGTTACGGCTCAAAACAATTGAACAATATCTACAAAACATGCCAAGGTTTTACAAAAAGGAGACATACAATCTACTTATTCGTTTGTAGTATCACAACTTCAGGTTCTACATTCACTATATAGAGCGAAAGTTTTATGATTGCATTGCGCTCATAATTTTATACAATTTACTGGGACTACAACAACGATCGGTCATGTTTCCGCCGAAAAATTTTGAGTCCAAAATTTTTCTAATTTCATGTCCCTACATGCGATTTGTAGCACAAGTCCCAATCAGACATTAATCATGTCCCAAATATGTTTTTTCTGCTCTAACTGTAGATTTCACGACACCAGAGGAAACATGAAATTTTCCGCATTTGCTCTGCTGTCGTTCCAAGGTAGGAAATCGTAGAATGAACAAAGTTCAGTGGAAACGAAAGAATTCATAAGAAACTAGAAAAAAGGTTTCGAACGATATAAGCATTGTTTATAAGATTGTGTTTTATTTTCCAAGATCAGCAGTTGAAAAAGGGATACAAAAACGGGTAAAACTTTTGAGGCACCGATAGAAAGTTGGTAATCTCCCATCCTATCGTTTCTTCATAGCGTATCTTTCATACATCGTTGAGGATTAAGAACTTCATGCTTCTAGTTGGAACAACTTTAACAAGGGAAAGGTACCAACTTAAGTTGGCGATTGAAGATGAGATAAATATTATCAATATAGCAGTCGTGAAAGCCACAGAATTAAAAAAATGAGTGGCGCCTATTGAAATCGATCGTGATCCCCGACCATACCACCTATCCCGAAAGCTGCGTTTTGACATGCAAAATTTTTACTCTGTAAACTTGCTAATCGTTCCAGGTCTTTGCGGATGAGCTGCCCGTTGTGGTACGGGAGTATCAAGCTAATGTATATTCACCCACTGCATTTTTTGTGGCAATGAACGCTGCAGATGTGAGCAATGATCGGCGTCAAATACACACCTTATTCAAAACTTATTCAGACAACACAATATCTTGTATTTCCTACTCTCTACTCCATAATACTTTATTCACTTGCAGGTAGTCATTGAATTGGAATGTTTGATGGATCAGCTATGCACTCTAGGAAAGTGTTGCAAACACAATATATAGGTGCCATTTAGGATACTCTAAATCTTTGGATCAATATTTCAAGTTCAACTTGTTGAACATTGTGGTTGCTACGCTTTCTGGTTCTGTAGGTACATTCCGGTTACTAAATAAAGACATCGAACATCATTATCACAAAGAGTTGAAGAAAAGTTCTAGGCTACGCTGCCGGTTGCATATGTGGCACAACAGCGATTGCGACCACTTTTGTTCCAATAATCGTCAGCCCATTGTTTGTGTTTGGTACGTTGTATAGTTAGATCCAGCCTGGCTGGCAAAGAGCTTTAGAATAAGTCAATTTCTTAAATCAAACACCCATTTCGTGTTATCAGTTGGGAGAGCGACCTCCGCGGTTTCCTTGTCAACGACATTTTCAATAAGCTTCTCTGAAGCTGGCAGGGATATATTGAGTCAGTGTCCCGGCGTCGGGCCCGTTGGTTATGGATGTGGTGGAATTTTGTCACCTCCTCAACTTCCAGGCCCAATCTGATTGGATGATGTTGCCCTGTACCGAATGACCCTCTAATCTTCACGCACAGCCCAAATCGGCGCACTCAGACGGCTTTACTTGCCTGTTCGGCGAGGGACCATCTCGATCGCTCCCCCATTGTGCATGCTCAGTCAGGAGGCAGGTTTTTCGTACCAAGGCCTTTCGACATTCCGTTAACTCTCGTCCGAGCTTCTTTTGGAAAGTGAGTTAACGCCCCGATTAGAGCTCGGCATGATTTGGTACCAGGAAAATTGCAAAACGAAGTTTCTCGATCTTGAAAATTTCGTACAAATCCCTTTGACGTGCTTTGAAGAGCCATCAATCTAGAGTTAAAGTAATGTGGTTTTAACGCAGGCTGATCATTGAACAATTTTTTGAATGTTTTCTGAGCTTTTTAACTGGCCTGGCTCAATCATTTCGCCTTGTGATTGGAGCAGATTTTTGGCTTTTGTTTGTTCTTGGCACAGTTTGATTCCCACGCTGGCATGCTGTCGGCATGTCAGTGGCATGCCGACGGCCAAATTTAAACTTAGCATGCCATGCGTTTCCAGCCGTAAAGGCAGTGTCCAGGCAAATCTGAGCGCATGGGTTTTTTTTGCCTGGAAATTGATCAGAAGGTCCTGACTAAAGCACTGCCCAATGGGCAGCGCAATTGTTAACTCACGGCTGAGACATCAGTCCCCGAAAGGGGCAGCAGCGATGCGTATGATATCAAGGTGCTTGAGCCAACTAAAAGAACGTGTGAGCTGATGTGATATGAGTAACAGCCAAGCACATTGAAAAAAGCCATTTCTGAACGATTGAGATGCGACCAAATTCTATCCCAACATGGTCCAAACAGCGGATTTTCTCTTCTACTACAGGAAGATGATCGCCCTTATGATCAAAATGCCCCTGTGAAACAGTGAGCAGCAGAAGCAACAGAATTGCATTTCGAGAATGAGACGAAAAGCAGGCTGTAAGTCTTGAGTTACAACAAATTTCCAAGCTAGAACAGAGATTATTTTACACAGCTTCTTGTGAATGTATGACTTGCTTTATAATTGTACCGCACAGTGGCTATCATGTAACATAGAACTTGTAGTACACCCAAGACTTGGCGTGCCTCTCTACATACGTCTGAGAACGCGAAGCTTGAGAGCTAATAAGACCAATCGAAGAATACTCAGTACCTGTCTCAACAATCTATTAATGTTGTTCGTAAGCGTAAGCGACTTCCTATTGTAAAAATTTAGACGGCCGCTCCATGTGCGTCAAAACGCCTGGATGACCCATCATCCCTTGTTGTGCTCGGAGCTGTTAGAGCCCGCCTCTTGGCTCCGAGACAATCGACTTGCGAGTCGATTGCCAAAGACGGTTGTTCAAAATATCACTTTGCGCCGTGGCCGTAACCCGAAAGCGAATTCGCTCACTTCAACACTGCGTTCGCGCTGGGACCCATCCTAAACGTTACGGTCACGGCGCAGCCGCGGAGTGTGTGAGGATAAATTTCTCGCTGTGAATGGATCATGAACTTAAATGAACTAATTAACTAACTTAAATTGACTAATGAACTAACTTAATGAACTTATATGCAGCAGCCTAATACATGTGTGGAAGGGCATTTTGCAATACAGACTTCGTTTGTGTTGCATGTTTCAGCAATGTTTGTGATCTTACGGTGGAGAATAAGCGGAGTTAGTGCGGAAGGAATCAAAACAAATCAAAAAGTGGTGGTGAAGTCAAGCTCGACTTCTTTCAATTTTGGCATCCATGGGTTTAGTGACTGGGAGCGTGAATAGGCTTTACGTAACACATTACCTGATGTTTTTATTAGGTTGAACCGAAAGTTTTGACGTACTATTTTCAAGAATCATAACTTCTTTCCGTCCCGACGATTTTGAGCAAATCAAATTTTCTCTGAAAGCGTAAAGCATGTAGTTTCCAAAAGTTTTGGGGGATTTTCCATGTTTGGCTGCAGAGATAAAAATGAAAGAACGAGATCATCCGAAATTCGGAATTTTAAGCAAAAATTCTAAAAATCTAGTTACTGTGCGATAAAATCCAGAACAGCCATCATCCTAAGTTTTCTTATCATTACTTATAATAACGGGATAAGGATGTTTACGTGACTTTGTGTGTCTGTGAGTGTGTCTGTTGCGAAATTCTTAGAGCATGCTCCAGCCAACCTCCTGGGCTCAGATTTTGCACAGCCATGCTACCCGTATGAGCGTCCAGCATGCAAAAGCACGAGCAGATTCGTTGAGTGGATCCCTCAGAAACTGCGCCTCAAACGAATCCACTTTGCATTTGGGCCGCAAAATTGGGTCCGTAATTCCACTTTTTGCAGGGTCGTGGATGTTCATGCCAAGTAGATGTGCAAGCCATGAACTTAGGCACAAAGAAAGTGATCAAAAGTCCATTACTTGAAAAAAAAACGGTGCCAAAAAGTATTGGCTGTGTAAATGGTCAATTTGCCAAGGTTGTATCAGAGCATTTGACGAGATTTTTGCACAAAGATGTAGCTGACGGTGACTGCTGTTCTTCTTGCAACAGTCAAGAACATGGGAAAATCAAAAACTTACAAAAATTTGCGTTTGTTTTCGTGCAAAAAGTCTCATCCACGCGAAATCACCGATTTCACATAAAAAAGCTTTAGGAATGAGTAGTTGTTTACATTTTGTTCCTGATAGTGGGCATTGCTTGGTGAGTTCCAATGCCATCATTATGCGAGAATGAGTAGGGGCTAGAAAGTAGAGCCAGTGCGAGCCTCTGCGAAGCAGAGGTGACGCACTGGTATTTTATACTAACTAAGTCAAGTCTGTGCTAATCGAGGTCTTCTTTCAAAAATTATGAATTTTTGAAAAAATGCCGAAAAATCGATTTCTCAAGAATTCTTAGGAAATTGATTTTTCAGCATTTGTTTTTCAAAAAATCGTAACTTCTGAAAGAAAACCTCGATCAGCACAAATTTGACTTAGCTAGTAATAAAATATAAGAAAACTTAGGATGATGGCTGTTCTGGATTTTATCGCACAGTTTCTAAATTTTCAGAATTTTTGCTTAAAAATGCCGAATTTCGGATTATCTCATTCTTTCATTTTGTCTCTGCAGCGTGAGCTATTGAAAAGTCCCCAGAAACCTTTGAAAACTACATGCTTTACGATTTCAGACAAAATTTGAATTGCGCAAAATCGTCGTGACGGAAAGAAGTTATGATTTTTTGGAAACAGTGCGACAGAACTTTCGGTTCAACCTAATATTAGGTTGATGTATTAGGTTGTCCCGAAAGTTTTGTCGGTTTCCTTCACCGCTCACTAAAACTCACAGAACACCAATCCATGGACGGCCTAGGTACCATTTGATTCAGATTTTTATTCTCTTTCTTACAGTTTACTTGCTCCTCATTATCCTCTGTCGTGACAATGTTATCGCTAGGCTTTTTGAGCAGCTCAAATGTAACGCGAAATCTTTCCCGAATTTTAGAATTTTTTATTCTGATGTTTTCAAAGAGTGCTGGTAACTGTTATGTAGATCAAACCTTTGGCTACATTGCCTCCATTTTAGATTAAATGAGCCGCGTTTACCAAGTCCATTATAATCATTTATTTAACAAAAACCCCGGCTTTCTGATTATGTTTAACAGGTAAAAAAACCAAAAAATCCAAAAAGCTGCTTTTTCAAAGCGAATCAAAGTTGGTTATATTGCTTAAATAATGCCTAATAAGAATCATATTTCTATACGCAGAAACTAGAAAGGCTTTCGTGTATTTGATGCAGTTGCGTGTTTCATGACTTTGCCAAAACTGGATACCCCCGGAGAAAAAATTTCTTGAAGCTAAAAATAACAGATTAGGAGAATCTAAAATTACTATTAGATTGTCCCAAAAGTAAACCGTATTTTTAAATAAATCAAACTATTTTTGTTTTCCTGGCAGATTTGGGGTACCATTTGATAGAGCGAAGGAAGCTCTGCAAAATGACCACCAAGGGTCCGCCTAAGTCGCATTCCATGTAAACTTTGAAGCTAAAATCGAAAAAAAAACTTTTCACCTGAAAATTAGATTTTCGCGAGGAAAAACCCTACGGACCCTCAACTTGGTCATTATACAGTAGGCACATAGTAGTACTTAGTACTCAAATAAGCTTTTGCCGAATTTTTTCCGAGCATAGAAAGCGAGAAACAAAGATTGTCTAAAAATGGCAAACTCCGCCCGCATCCCCTCCCACATGTGTGGTTGTATACTACAAGCCTTAGTAAGTACAATTTGAAAACTCTACCCCTGTATGTGCTCTTTTATTCGAGAAATACGAAGTTTTACATAAAAAACCCAAATAAAGTGGCATTTTGGCATTTTGGGACCCCCTTTGTTTCTCAATTTTGAACTCCGGAAGAAATCAACCAAAATTATTTTTCGATACTACTATGTGTCTACTATATAGGGGCCAAGTTGGAAGTCCGTAGGGATTTTCTGGAAGGAGATTCGATTTTTAGGATGGCTGAAAAATTTCGATTTTTGGATCCAAAATTTACCTAGATAGCGACTTAGACGGTTCTTTGGTAGTCGTTTTGTAGAGCTTGCTTCGCTCTATCGAATGGTGCCCCAAGTCTGCCAGAAAAACGAGAACAGTTTGATTTATGCAAAAATACGGTTTTTTGGGACAACCTAATACTTTGTAGTCCGAGACTTGCTCTTGATACATACTTAACCCTTTTCGAAACTTTGGAATAAAAATTTTTAAAAATTAGCCTAACTTTGAGCAGGTAAAATTGACTGGTGTAGAATTTTGGCAATTATCAAAAAGAGCATACAAGATTGTGGTATGAAAAAGTAAACATAAGAAAGAGAAGGAAAAGCTGCATCAAACGTATGTTGACACTAACTCAGATCTTTATCGTAAGTGGTTTTACTGTGGTTTGAAAAAACCGACAAAACTTTCGCGACAACCTAATATGATTCCTGCACCAAAATAGTACAGATCGCAATAGTCCGGAATAATCCTATATCCCACATAGAATTCAATATATTAGGTTGTCCCGAAAGTTTTGTCGGTTTTTTCAAACCACTGTAAAACCACGCACAATAAAGACCTGAGTGAGTTTCAACATGCATTCGATGCAGCTTTTCCTTCTCTTTCTTATGGATGCACATAATCTACCATAATCTTGTATGTTTTTTTGATAATTGCCAAAATTCTCCACCTGTCAATTTTACCTGCTTAAAGTTGAACTGATTTTTGAAAATTTCATTACAAAATTTCGAAAAAGACTAAGTATGGGTCAAATAGAGCAACTCTCGGGCTACAAGGTGGTATTTTTAGATACTCCTAATATGCTGATTTCAACTTCAAAAAATTATTTTGGTTTTTAGCAAAGTCATGAAACGCGCAATTGCAGCAAAAGCATGAAAGCTTTTGAAGTTTTTTGCGAATTCAAACTTATTTGTTACTAAACATCATTTATGCAACATAACCAAGTTTAATTCGCTTCAAAAATCAACTTTTTGGAATTTTCGGTTATTTCACGTGATGAAACGTGTTCAAAAAGCCGCGGTTTTTCTCAAATAAACAATTATTACGGAAAATGGGGTACGATGTAGCCAAAGATTTGCCCTACATAACAGTCACCAGCGCCGTCGAAAATATCAAGATAAAATTTTGAATTCAGGAAAATTTTGAATTAAGTTCTAGCGCTACTGCTGAGGTGCTCAAAAAGCCACAGCGATAACATCGCAGAGACGGAATAGATTAGGGAACAAATCTTATATATAAAGCTGAATGTCTGTTTGTCTGTATGTCTGTCTGTCTGTCTGTCTGTCTGTCTGTCTGTCTGTGTGTACGTATGTTCCGAATAGAAAATTCCATTTCTGAACCGATCCGGACCAAACTTGGCACACATACACTTCGGGCCTCGGCGCGTGTCATAGGCTACTTTTCGTCATCGATCGATATCGATTTTATCGATTTTATCGATTTTTTTGCAAAGTTTGAGCTACGGGGCTGGGAGTTGGCACAGGGGGGTAATCGAGCATGGGGATTCCGAATACAACATTGGTTTTCAGGATTATCGATTACTTTTATCGATTTTATCGATTTTTTTGCAAAGTTTGAGCTAGGGGGCTGGGAGTTGGCACAGGGGGGTAATCGAGCATGCTGATCATCCCCAAGGGGGGTGATCAGCATGCTCGATTACACCCCTGTGCCAAATTCCAGCCCCTAGCTCAAATTTTCAAAAAATCGATAAAATCGATAAAAGTAATGGACGATCTCGAAAACTAATATTGTATTCGTAATCTGCGTGCTCGATTACCCCCTGTGCAAACTCCCAGCCCCGCAGGTCAAACTTTACAAAAAAATCGATAAAATCGATAAAAGTAATGGACGATCCTGAAAAATAATATTGTGTTCGTAATCAGCATGCTCGATTACCCCCCTGTGCAAAATCCCAGCCTCGCATGTCAAAATTTACAAAAAATCGATAAAATCAATAAAAGTAATCGATAATTCTGAAAACTAATATTGTATTCGGAATCCCCATGCTCGATTACCCCCCTGTGCCAACTCCTAGCCCTATAGGTGAACTCTGCAAAAAAATCGATAAAAATCGGTAAAGTCGACATCGATCGATAACGAAAAGTGGACTGTGACACCCGCCGGGGCCCGAAGTGTATGTGTGCCAAGTTTGGTCCGGATACGGCGGAGCCGGGTAAGCCAGCTAGTATAGCTATAAGAAAGGGGACAAAAAATGAATAGAATGACCCCTAGGCCGTTCATGGATTGGTGTTCTGTGAGGTTTGGTGAGCGATGGAAAAAACCGACAAAACTTTCGGGATAACCTAATATTATCAAATAGAGCAAACCTAGCTCTACAAGATAGTGCTCAAATATCTATACCAGCGTTCACGCGGTTTTAAGCCGAAAACTGAAAAAACCATGAGTCCAAAAACCTTAAGACCAATCAAAACAAAATTGTAGCTCCGTTCAAAAAACTCCTACAAAAGTTCTTGCTTGCTTACCGTGGACGCTTCACCTAAGACATTTATCTATGCAGTTGCTGCATTTTCTTCTCAGCTAGACCATGAGAAAACGAAGTTTTTCATGTTTTTGCCAAATTAATGCTGAGATGTTCCAACACTAACAGCTGTATAGCACATGCCGTTAGCGATAAAACTTACATTTTCAGCCTCCTAGAGCAGCTAGTTTACGAGAAATAACGAATCTAGCTCTCCTTATCCAAATTTTTCTAGCCTAGTTGCTAATAATTCCATACTTCTCGTAAACCAGCCGCTGTAAAAAGCTGAGAATTCACACTCACGCTTCTAAGGTCCTGCAGTATACAGCTGTCAATGCTAGATCATCTCAACATCGTTTTGGAAAACACATGAAAAACTTCGTTTTCTCAGTTTCTAACTCAAAGAAAAACAAAGCAACTGCATAGAGAAATGTCTTATACGAAAGGACAAGCATGAGCAAGTTAGGAATTTTGGGGGATTTTTCTCAGTGAACTTCCAAGTTTTTCTTGGTTTTTGGGCGCTACGATCTTTTTCGTTTTCGGCTTCAACTTCGCTTGGATCAGAGCTGCTGCAAAACCTTACTCTCTTTCTTGTAGAGCTAGGTTTGCCCTATCTAATGATCAGTGGCGTACGAGGGGGGGGGGGGAGCGGGGGGGGGGGCGCCCCCACCCCCGAGAACGGGTCGCGAAATTTTTAAAAGTTACTTAAATGTGTTATAAAAATGTGCAGAGGACTTGTATTTACTTGTAAGTAATTAAAATAATTTTTAAAAATTTTAAAAATTCAAATTAGCCTTGTAAAAAAATTCCCCCCCCCGAGCCGAAATCTTGGGTACGCCACTGCTAATGATGTATCGAACCCTATTTGGAATACAGGAAATTTGGAATATATTATTCCGGATTATTGCGGTCTGTACATATTTTGCTGCAGGAGTCTTGCATCAACCCAATACAATTATTAGGTTGATTCATAATTAATGCACGTTTTTCTCACCTCTTCTTCTGGTATTCTTCTGGAGCTGGTATTTGAGGTGTAATCAATTCCCTCAAAAACTTTTTACGCTATCTGGAAGAGCATTTTTCTAGTTCCTTAAGTGTGCCTTCGTCGTATATCTCAGTTCATTCTAAAGTTCTGAGCCTTCACATAAAAGAGACTAAATCCCAAAATTTTTGCTTCTCACTCATTTTACCCTAAATCCATGAGGAATAGCCGGATCAATTTCAAAAAGTATGCATAAGGATTAGGGATCTTTGTGCTACAAGATGATATTTGAACAAAATGTTTCGAACTCTGGGCCGAGAAACTCCATCGCGAACTTGAATGACCGTCGCTGCCATTCCGTGCTGTATGAAACTCTTAGGCCCCGGTCAGACTTCACGCGACTTAATCGTCGCGATCTAATCGCCAAGATTTCCATTCATTTTCATTTCACATTCAAAAATTTCGGGCTGGAAAAGTATCACAATCGAATGCAAGTTGATCGGCATGGAATGATGTTGTAACAGTTGTCTCGTCGCGACTGAGTCGCGACGATCAAATCGCGTGAAGTTTGCCCGGGGCCTTAGGCAAAAGGCAATTGCAGAACTTTTGCACTATATAGCAAGGGTAAACCTAGTCTATTTGATGGTGAAAATGCGCTAGGGTTTTCTCACTTTTCAGCGGAGATAATTGAAATAGTTTCAAAAATGACCGATTTTTGAACCCGCCGAGATGCCAGAAAAAAGTGAGTACTTTCGACTTTTTCGCGGTATTTTTTTCCAAAAATTTTCCCTAAAATCCAAGCTTGGAATTACTGCTCAGGAAACCCTTGGCTACCCGATGAGTCAAGTCTGCTTTATCCTACTTCATTTTAACATAGTTATGCTCTCTCAAATTAAAGACTTCTGAAAAAAGTTGTTGGCAATCTTCAGGTCAGAAAATCTTTCTTTTGATAGATGCAGTCACGTAAAAGTATCTGTTTTATAGCCACTGATTTGATGCTTAGTTTAGTAGTTTTTATTGCGCCCAGAAATGTCTTTGCAAAAAATAAATACCTTACAAGGGAACCGTGTCGAGTCGAAGTAGCCTTTCCAGATGAGACCCATACAGCTTTGAAGAGTATTAAGCGGTGATTTCAAATCTGCCTTCCAAATCTGCCAAGCGCCTCTGGACCCCGAGTTATGACCGTTCTTTGGAACGAAAAATGAATGCAAAATTTAGGTAAAATTGATTGTCACAATCTCTCCTGCGCTCAGATAAAGCAATGTTAAGTATTAGCATAATAAATAAAATGTATCCATTGCATAAACAGCTCTGATAGTTGACACTGGACCATTTGAGCAAATTTGGGCGATTTTGTTTTAGTTTTGCGTTCAATTTTTTGACCTGAAAAACGAGCATAACTCGGCGTCCAGAGGCGCTTGGCAGATTTGGAAAGCAGATTTGGAATCACCGATTAATGCTCTTCAAAGCAGTATGGGTCACATCTGGAAAGGCCACTTCGACTCGACACGGTTCCCTTGTTAGTTGAAAACTGAAGTATAGAAAACGTGCATTAATTATGAATGAACCTAATATTTTCTGAAAAATCAATTTAGTAAACTTTTGAAGCAATAAAATTTCTATCATCAACGTCAACACAGCTCATGTGCCCTACGAATTTGTCAAGCAAGACTTCTACGTTCTACTTCAATTTAGTGGGACATGATCTTTTCAATGACACTCAATAAATAAGTTTTACTTTAGGAAAAATTAAGATACTCTGATATTAGTTTTCATTAGGTACTGGGATGTTGATACATTTCTCAATTTCTTCGCAGCTTCGCCCGGATCCCGCAAAGACAGTATCCCCTTTGCTTTTCGCCCCAAAAAACGATATCCAGCTTGACTCGGTGGCAGCTGTGCTGAGCCCTGGCCTAGATAGTCGTTTTTCACCCGATTCAAAGCTCAGCTCGGTTATACGAGACGAAAAGGCTTAAAATAGGAGAATGGAAAATCTGCCGCGACGCTGTTTATAAGAGTAATCACAAAGAGTATGATTCGTCAAACCAGAAGCAACGCAAAAAAACCATGAAAGTGAGGAAATCTGAACGAGAAGAGAAAAAATCCTGGTTACGAAGAACACAAGCAAAAAACTAATGTTGTAATTAGGAGAGTAACGCGACATATAAGAGCCAGGCATCAATTATTAGGACCAAGAGCATTTGCTGTGGCAGTCCAACTGGCGTGAACTTCTTTACATTGAGCTCGAAGTGAAGTTTTCACATAGACTGTATACTCTCTCATAGGGCATAGAACGAATTCCGAATTTGCTTCCGTTATCTGCAAAGCGCTTTAGGGAGGGGAGTTATGGGAATTTATGAGGCAAAAAATTTGAGAGTGGGTGAGGTAAAACAGGTGTTGAGGATGTTCCGGCGCTTGGAAGGAGTAATGACCAGGGTCAATCGTGGGGTGTGGCACGCTACAACTGGGAGGTCGTATTGAGGAGTCAAAACGGGAGGGGGTCGTAGTTGGGTAATCTGATAATGGTGGTAACATGATAATGGTACCATAACCATAATTAGCATGTCAATTAACCCCTGTAGACAAAGTTTGAGCGAATTCTGAAGATTCAAGATACTAGGCTACCTGAGTGAAATGGTCATATTCCAACATGGTTAACTTTGTTTCAAAGGTGAATTAGCTATCCGTTTTTGCACTCAAGACAAAGCACTACTCCTTCTTTGTCCACCTCAAAAATCCCGCTTCAAAAGACCTCCAAACTGTGGAATTAGAGGCCAACAAAAATCTCATTTTCCCCATTTTTCGCTTTTAATGGCTGTGCTTTCACCAAATATTACTCAGAGCTAAGAAGACGAATCAGGCTCAAAACATTCCTATGGAATCTACGAGGTTCAGGCTATCGATTCATATAAATACAATTTGCTAAAAAATTTCTTTTGACATAGTTAATGGGATGTGGCACACCCCCTTAAAAGCTGTGGCTGCCACAGTTTTTAGGGAGGGGGGGGGGGGGGAGGTGTGCCACACCCCATTAACTATATCAAAACAACATTTTTAGCGAACAGCATTTATATGAACCGATAGCCTAACCTCGTAGATTCCATAGGAACATACCTTCGATACGTAGAGCCATGTACTCTGGTACATTTTGATTGTCATGATAGAACACAACCCTCACCTGGAGAGAAGTACATAAGTCATCCGGGGCGAAGCCCCGGATATTATGACCTAATTAATGACATAGAACATACGGATAAACGTGAATGAGGCAATCATAGTAGTGACATCCAAAAAAAGCTTAAAACCGAAAAACTGCGTTTTTATGGCCTTTTCTTGCTGAAAAAAAGGTTTTTATTTGAAAATTCTACTAGAAACTAGGAAAAAATTTCTCAATTAACCTTCCTCTAGGCTGCGATCAAGCGTTGAAGTTCATGAAAGCCGCTGGAGTTTGATAAAAACGAGAAGCTGCGCTCAAATCTTGCGCGGAGAGTCGCCACATAAATGCTGGTCTATCTCCTTATGGAGTGATTTTCAAGACCCGCAACGTTGTCAGTGCATCTGGCCGTCTCATGAGGGTCACAGCGATATATATTATTATATCGTCGATTCGTTGGCCGTACGGACTGCTCAACCGCTGCGGACCGCGCGCGGTGCGGTTAAAATGTTGCGAGAGCACAATTTTAACAATGGCAAGTTTGTATTGCAGCAAGCGTTTTACCTCGCGGCGCGTGCTCCGCCGTTATGTCCAATCCGTAAAGTCAACGAATCGACGATAGCTTTTGTTATCCCTACGGAGATCAATGACCAGAGCCAAATGCCTCGCCGGCTCTGATCTGTCTCCGCTGCTCGTCTGCGTCTCCGCGCGTTGCGCGCTACCTCGCTACCTCGAATGCGGGGCGCGGGGCATTTGGCTCTGGTACCCTTTTCGTTGTTTGGAGCTCAATTACGACAATCTATATATCATATTGAAGCTTTTGACCTCTATTTTTACGCTGACAACGTCGCAAGACTCCTTTTTATGACTAAAACGAGAAATCTGGAAAAAACAGAGTTTTTGAAAGCCTTTTGTTTTCTTCAATTTAACTCTTTTCACTAGGTTTTTTGTGTATTCGATAGGTCTTGTTTCTGTCCAGGATGTAGACAACGTCGCCGAGCTTAATTCCTTGGTTATGCCGCTTTTCTTGTGAGAATTACCAAAAAATGCGTTTTTCTTTACTTCTTCTCTTTCAGTGCTTTCGCAACGAATTTTCTCCAGCTTGGACGATACTTGCTCAGAATGATGAGCGGAAGAATCCAGACAACGTTGCAGGATACGAAACGACTATGCGGGGGTGAAAATTTAAAGGACGCTTCAAGAATCAGATTGGCGTCGATGTGCAACATATCTTATCAGACGTGTTTAACATGCTTAATTCAGTCGTTGACAAGTTCTCCTTCTTTCGGTTTCCCAACTACCGCCACAGCTAAATAGCGCTTTTTGATTGGAAAAGAACTTTGTTCTTGTTGCCACCCAATTTAATCGGCAATCCTGAAGAGGAAACTGTGCGTAGGAAATCACTAAGTCAAGGTTTCAAATTTGTGATGTGCTAACCTCTGCTTTATATGAATTCTTCAAGTTTCTTGTTTTAATTCATATCTCTAATTGTAAGTTTCCATCTATTTTTCTGGAACAACCTTCACTTTTTATAGGGGCAGGAACTCAAACAACTATCACCTTCTAGGCTCTGTCTCTTGACTATCGAAGGTATGCATAGGAATGTATTGAGCCTTATTCGTCTTCTTAGCTCTGAGTAATATTTGGTGAAAGCACAGCCACTATAAGCGAAAAATGGGAAAATGAAATTTGGTTGGCTTCTAATTCCACAGTTAGGAGGTCTTTTGAAGCCGGATTTCTGAGATGGACAAAGAAGGAGTAGTGCTTTGTCTTAAGTGCAAAAACGGATAGCTAATTCACCTTTGAAACAAAGTTAATCATGTTGAAAAATGACCATTTCACTTACAAGGAAAGGATACTCGGTGACCGTGGCCACTGGGAATGCAATGTATACCGTAATATGCACCTCGAGACGCTCTTTCTAAATCTGTGCTCGATATCTGCGAAACTGTCTTCTGAAGAAAGTTATGAACTTTTTTGTAGAATTTATGCGTACTTTTAGGTAGTTAAAATCGCCAAATTTTTTTTTAAGTTACCGTTTGAAGCTATTGAAGAGATTCTAATTACACCTATCTAAATCATATTCAGCATTTGAAAAAAAAGAAAATTTTTATTGATGATTTTTACACTCTGCAATAGCGCAATTTGATCATTCAAAAATGATCACAACTCCATCCAGGTTATCGTTTCGCAGATACGGAAGACAGTATTCGAATCAGCATTGAAAGGCGCATTTTTTGATATATAAATCATTATGAATGGCCACGGTGACCAAGTATCCTTCCCTTGTTAGGTAGCCTAGTATCTTGAATCTTCAGAATTCGCTCAAACTTTGTCTACAGGGGTTAATTGACATGCTCATTATAGATATGTTGCCCATTATGTTTGACAGGGCCTTCAGGTACTGCTATCTTAGGTATATAATTTAGCGGAGGGGGTCTTATTGAGACAGCAATCAGAGGGGGGGGGGGGGTCGTAACCAGCGAGTGTGTGCCACACCCCTTGCTTGACCCTGGTAATGATCAAGTTTATGGGGCTGGAAGTACTAATTGCCTAAAAGTTCCTTCATACTACGCCGCAGGAATCGCTATGAAAATATACGTTTGCGGCAACGCCTTTTCGCTGGTTATGTATGAATGAACGTGAACATGCAGGGAATATATAGATACATACATAATTAGCGAAAAGGCGTTGCCGTGGACGTATATTTTCAGAGCGATTCCTGCGGCGCACACTGCCTGCGGCGTAGTATGAAGGAACCCTAAAGCGCACCCTGGCAGTAACCAGGACTCCACGAAGCTCGCAAATTTCAGTTCTGAATGATTTGATTGTAGCCGCGCGTTCATTTTTGCTCAAAAAATCCTACCCTCTCCCACAAGCGTTTTGCAGACAACGAAAACAGATTTGGAATCAGCATTCCATCTTATATATAAAGCTGATTGTCTGTTTGTCTGTCTGTCTGTCTGTCTGTGTCTGTCTGTCTGTCTGTCTGTCTGTCTGTCTGTCTGTCTGTCGTCTGTCTGTCCGTATGTGTGTACGTATGTTCCGAGTAGGAAATTCTACTTCTGAACCGATCCGGACCAAACTTGGCACGCATACACTTCGGGCCCCGGCGGATGTCATAGGCTAGTTTCGACATCGATCGATACGTTATTGATTTTTCTCGATTTTTTTGCAGAACTTACCTACGAGGCGGGAGTTGGCACAGGGGGGGGGGTATGTGGGCATGGGGATTCCGAATACAATATTAGTTTCCAGAATTACCGGTTACTTTTATCGATTTTATCGACTTTTTTGTAAAGTTTGACATGCGGGGCTGGGAGTTGGCACAGGGGGTTATCGAGCATGCTGATTACGAGTACATTATTAGTTTGGCGCTATTCGGCTATCCGGATTTTTTGTCGTAGACTTGCTCAGACTTCGTGTATAGGGGTTATCTTACATGCTGATTACGATATCACATTTTCTTCGCAGAACGCGTGTGGTTACGATAGGTGTACGGTAGAAAGTCAAAATCATGAATTCGGCTGGAGTTGGGTCCAGAGAACTTATTCGACATGCCAATTACGAATTTCGTACTCTCTCTGCAGTTTGGGACTTTTTCTTATGATGGTTATACGGTATGGGATCGAAAACATAGATTTGCTTTAACTTCGTCTAAGGTAGTCATTTAGCGCGCTGGACATGAATATCATGCTGATTTCGCAGGATAGCGCATTTTCTTGGGCTACGGTGGGTATACAGTAGGTGGGTCGAAGTTCCAGATTTGCTTAAAACCTTATCTGTAACGATTCACAAGCATACTGCTTATGAATATGACGCCTGCTGGGTGTCACAACGCATTATTGTGAAGTTGTGGTGAGTTGCAGGGTCTGAATGGACACTTTTTCGCTTTCGGCCAATTTAGATCCCGGATATTCACGAAATGGAGAAACGATCGTTTTGCATGGCGATCTATCATCCTGATAACCTGACCCAACGCATAACGCACACGGCGAATCTCCCTCCCCCTGTTTTTGCTTAGGCAAAAGCCGCCGAAGGGTGCATCGTTCGCGGCAGTGGTCCTATAAGGAAAGCACTAGGGTCGTGAGAAATTTTTATATCACACGAATTGCGTTTATCGTGGGAATTAAGCACGATGTTCTTGAAACAGCACTTTAGATAATTCGCTGCCAAGGTTTCAGACAGTTTCATGATTTTTACCCGCTGCCAAGCGAAATGACTACGATATTGGTTATCAGCGGCTCAAATAACCCCCATAGAGAGCTGGACTTGGGCTGTTGGTGGACTTTTTTCTTTTTTGGTTGTTCACTACTGTAAGGTTCTTACTATTTCGTTTTACTTGTTCCAAATGTGGCACGCCTTGTGCGTATTGAATAAATAAATAAATAAATAAATATACCGAGTTTGAGCAAGATCCCTCGCAAAAACGTTTTGGGGCCCGGATAGCCGAATAACGCCATTTCTCAGAATTACCCTTACTTTTATCGATTTTATTGATTTTTTGCAAAGTTTGAGCTACGGGCTGGGGGTTGTTGAGGGAGGTAGGCTGCTGCACGACGAAGGCGCAATATCTTTGAGCGCGAACGCGGCTTTAATAGCCGCAGAACACATGAGGTGCGGGATCTACAACGGTGAGGATACGCGCGCGTCGCGTTCGCGCCCTCTCAACTAATATCGCCATTGCGCCTTCGTCATGCAGCAGCCTTTAGGTGAGCATGCTGATTACTAACACAGTGGGAATAGGGAATTGCATGTAAAAGTGTGCACAGGGAAAGGCTGTACAGAGATAGGAATGGGACCTTTATTACAGTGTTTGACAGGACCTGGCGGAGCCGGGTAAGCCAGCTAGTACTCGATAATGTAGCATACATTCGTATGGAAACGCCACGTTGACAAGGTATCCTTCCTTTGTCAAATTCTTCAGTCTAGTTAGCATTTTTTTTGAAATTACACGCCGCAAAAATTATCAGGTGAACACCTTTTTGTTAATTCTCCCCGACAGACAAACGTGTGCGCTGTTATTTGCAGGGTTAAGCAAAAGGTCAGGCACAAGTCCTCCAAAAACGCCCCCCCCCTGTGAAAGCCCCTAAACGACCCTCCGCTTCACCTCCTAGTCCTTATAGTGTTATATTTTGAGGAAGACCAGCCTTCACTGCAGGTTTCTATTTTTGAAAGTCTGTAGGCCCGACTTTCTGCGATTGCACAACCACACGCAACTTGACGGCAAGTTTAAGATTTAGATAGTCCTTTTTTCGGAGCAATAATCTTCACAGGGTTGGAGTGTTTGGCTTAAAATTTTCAATATAGCAAAAGAGGCTTTGCGCTCAATACTCATATCAAAAAAGGGGCGATTTTTGAATGTTGAAGGCAAGTTAAGAGGGTCAGGCGCAACTCCTCAAAAGCTCAGGCGGCCTGACCGTTTGAGGGGTTGCGCCTGACCCCATTAACTTTATTTCCGAAAATGCTTTTCTGCCCAAGTTTTAGATTCGGTAGCCTAATCCTCGAAGATTCCACAGTAAGTGTTTGAACTTGATTCGACTTGTTTCGGCCTTGTGCTAATCCGAGAAGTTGAAGCACTCATCGTATAAAACGCGCCGGTTGGAATTTTGGCAGCACTTCTTACTTCACTGTTTGAAAGCAATATGAAGTCCGATTTGTAGCATAGACTTGTAGAGAACATTACTTTGTTATGAGTATACAAAAGCTGACTTTTCTTACTTCTGAAACCAAGTTGATCACGTTTGAAAATCACGCTTTTTAGGCGTTGAGAAACACTAGAAACTGCAGTAGGTAATGGTTTGTAGAGCGCATAGAGGTAATTTGACCTGTTGATTATGGAAATGATACCTATTTCACACAGCAAGCTTCCTTGTTTACCTCATATGTCAAGGTAAAAGAGAAGAAGATTTGGATTTTGGCTGAAACTTCCATTGTAGAAACAAACAGATGCTGTTGAAGACCGTCATTCCTTCATGTGATCGCGATATCCACCGGACTAGCGCATTTCTTCTTCACCTTCACACTATCTCCCTAACTTAATAAATTCGATTCTTAATTACAACCCCTACCCTCAGTCTTACCCTCAATACGATCCCCCAGGTCGGGCGCGCCTGACCCCACGCTCAACCCTGGTTATTTGCTGCATTATAAAGCTGACCGGGCCGAAGTAGTGTAAAGATCTCTTTGCATCTAATTTCGAGATTTCAAGCAAGACCTCCTCTACATACCGTCTGCGCCCCAGAGAGGTTCCCATGTGAACCAGCGTGCGTACGTGGTGCGACGCTGCCTTTCGCTCCTTTTGACACGTTTCTCCTGAGAATTCAACGGAAGTGCCCGAGGTTAACACGTTCAAAAGTGCGAAAGGCAGCGAGATGACGTGGTACCTATGGGAACCTCTCTGGGACGCAGATGATATAAATGCAAATCAGTCAATGCGTATGCAGGCCAAAACGTAGTAGGCGATTCATCGCACGCAAGGACAGGGCGTCACTACGGACGCTGCTATTGTCTCGTTGATCCAGCATCTTTCATCCCTCTTGCCGTCCGCTGTCTCTCCATTGCTCAAACAATCTTGATGGGACGCAAAGGCGCCCAGTAAAAGAAGAAATTTAAGTTTTGAGACTGTTCTGCTTGCGATTAATCACTTATACTTTAACAAACATTCCTTGAAGTGATTTTCGAGACCAACTCTCTCTAGAGTGATAGAAGTAATAAATTTGTCAAAATGCTAACTTAGTTGTCATGGAAAATCGGGATGCCACTAGAAAAGGAATATAGGGTCGGGAAGTTTGAATATGGGCTCCGGAACAAAAACGGCAACCGTTTCGTTGGGCTTTTCTCCCCCGTACGACTTTTCCATAGAAATTCCATCTTCATGAAGAAAGAACATCGCCGGTGGATTTGCGAATCGCCCAACGGAGCGACTCATGCTGAGATCGACCACATTCTCACCAACCGAAGGTTGAGCTTGCTCGATGTCTCTGTAGCTCCATCCTTCGAGCGAAGATACGACTCAGCCGAAGGCTGGAAAAGAAAGTCTGTCACAGTGCCGAAAGAAGGAAAAAAGTCGTTTATGACGGTAACAGTCTGGAAGACCTCATATCAAGATGTGACTGGCCCATCAACGAGGACCCAACGTACGACTAGGACCGGCTTCTGAAAGGATTGTGAGCCTGCGGAGAGTGCGCCTCAGTGATTTCTGAGAAAAACTTGGAACGCATTTTGAAGACCAGCAAGGAATTGCTCGAAAGAAGAAGATTTCTGAGCAGGATCCGAATGCAACCCATCTTGAGCGACTGATAGCCAACGCCAGTCAGAACAGCTTTGCAGGAGGATCCCACGAGGTACAGGCAAACCAAGATACTGGAAGCAGCCGAAAGAAGAAGAAGTCTCAAGGAGTGCCAAAAGGACCTCTGTGAATATCATGTACCGCTGGCTGCACCATTAAACGAAGACGGGACTCCGACGTTTCCCCGATACAAGATGGAATCTATCGCGAAGAACTTTCACACCAACCTCTTCCGCTCATCAACACCCGTGCAGATGCCCGTTGTTCCCACTGAAAAAGTACCAGCAAGGATTCTACCTGCTGAAGTGCGCACGGCGATTCAGACCATGAAGACGTCCACGGCTCCAGGACCAGACCATCTTTCCGTCGAGTTCTACGAGCCGGACGACAATGTCTACACGAGATTCTCGCGTCGCACCTGACATCTTACCTTCAAAAGGAGAGGATTCCCGACCAGTGGAGAACGTCAAGAACCGTCCTTCTTTTTAAAAAGGGTGAGCGGGAGGATCTTCGAAATTACCGTGCAATATGCCTGCTGACATGAGTTGCTGTACAAACTTTTCAGAAGATTATCCTCGCACGCATATCTAGTACGCTGGCTGAAGCCCAACCCCAAGAACAAGCTGGATTTCGCAAGGGATTCAGTTGCATGGACCACATCCAGACGGTTTCGAGGGTCATAGAAGTCTGCCGGGAGTACCGACTGCCTCTCATGCTAACCTTCGTCGACTACGAGAAAGCTTTTAACAGCATCAAAACCAACGCCATTCTGTCTGCGCTAGTCGATCAAGGAGTGGACCTAGCTTACGTGAGGACATCGGCCGACTGCTACAAGGCTGTACAACAACAATGCGGCTATTCCATCGCCCCTGACCATTCCATTTGGGAAAGGGGCTCGACAAAGCGACACTATTTCGCCGAAGCTGTTCGTTTGCAGTGGATGATAAAGTGACTGGACTGGGAAGAGAGAGCCATACGAGTTGATGGGAGATTCCTATCCAACCTTCGTTTTGCGGACGACATCGTCCTCTTCTCGAGCAGTATCACTGAAGCAGAGACGATGCTGAAGGAACTAAACGAAGTAGGGAAGAAGATTGGGCTGCGAATAAATAGGAAGAAGACTCAGTTCACGAAGAACGCCCTTTGCGAAGATGCTGAAATGGAATTGGAAGGCACCCCTGTTATGAAGAAGTCTTCTTACGTGTATCTCGGACCTTCGATGGAGAACGATTTGAAAGAGGAACTTAACAGGAGAAGAAGAGAGCATGAGCCGCCTTCGGGCCTCTGAAGGAAGCCACCGGCCAACTGACGGACTCGGATTCGTACCCACCTGTTCGACTCAACCGTTCTCCCAGCGCCCTGCTACGCAGCTGAGACTTGGGCCGACACCGTAGCCACGTCGAAAGCTTTAAGGACACCCACAGAGCACTCGAGCGCAGTCTTCTGGAGATCCGACACAAGCAGCATCTAGTCGGACTTCACAGCACGGATATGAAAAGAATGTCCCGTCTTCGCGACCCAGCGGAATACGTTGCGAAAGCGAAACACCGATGGGCCGGTCACAATGAGAAGAACAGATGACAAATGGACACTAAGAGCATCTGAATGGATTCCTCGCAAAGCCAAACGTCCTCGAGCAAAACCACCGACGAGATGGGCAGACGTGTTCGTGGAACGGATGGACCAGCTGATAAATCAGCTGGTTACGATTTTCGCCCCTGGAACTCGTTAACGCAGCCACCGACGACGACCAAAAAGATCGTGGATGTCCGAATCGAGGGGCAGGGATCAATGGAAACTTCTGTATTGGGGCCCGCACGTCACGTGAGGACGGGTCATCCAAGTATCTAAGTAAGTTGTCCTGGACTTTTTCTTTGTAACAACGAATAGGGATTACAGTTTCATGGAAGAACTAACATGTTGTTCTAGCTGGGTTCTACATTGATCTCGAAAGTATTCCTGTATATTTCCAAATGCTTCCTCATTTATCATTCTTCAAATACGCTTACGAAGCACATCTTATCGTTCTTTTATCCCCCGTTGACACAAACGACGGTAAAATCCTTTTTCATTATTGATTTCCTTAAGAATTATTATATATGAATTCTAGACTGCCTTGGAAACAAACTCCTCAACTCATCATGGACTACTTGCACATCGCAAGGCGAAAAAGTGCGAGTGGAGCAATATCAATGTGACCATAAAATTTGCTAATTCTAATTTCAGGTACTGAAGTCAATGGAACTGGATCCCAGTCGTTACTGGGTCAATGTAGTCATTTTGGTCTCAATGATGATTGCTATCAGAGGAATAGCATTGTTAGCCTTCATAATAAGAATTATCAGAAGCTGAATAGAGCAAAAACGATGTGCGATCATTTATAGTAATCCCGAAACTTTCAATCAAGATTAACCTGTTTCTATGTGCAAATAAAAATTAATAATTTTTCGTTTCAAAAGGCAATACAACAAATGGTAAAAAAAAATTCAATCTTGTAACAAGTTAGTCGCCACTTCTTCTAATGTGTATCAGTTTCCCTTAAGTTTAATGCTTACGTGCCGCTAAAAAGACATTTGGTGACATATCGCCGTTTTCATAGCAGGGTCAAGCCTGTGATGCGATTGTCGCAACGGGGGGTCGTAAGCGGGGTACCTATGGTGGAGAGGGGGTCGTAAAAGGAGGAAATTTGGATAAAATACAGTAAGCATGGAGGGAAATCGAATGGCAAATAAATACTACGTGTTCTTAACAATACATTAATGGTATGCCATATACCAATGTATCAAATAAAAACGAGTGAACAATAATTTGAAAGCATTTGCTCCGAAAGCACCTCCGACTTTTGCCCACTTTTTTAGAATTGCGATTATTTTATCTTTCGTAGTGTTTGGAAAAAGGCGATGTGTGCCAATTTCTATTGACTAGAAGTTCAAAACCTCACAGTACTGAAAATGCATAGAGAATAATCGCCGACAGCGTCCATAGTGATGCCCGTCTTTGCGTATAGGTTTTAGGCGATTCATAGCAAGCAAAAACTGCAGACTTATCGGCGTTTCTCTAGTCGTCTCTCTTAGCATCTACTGTCTCTCCCGTGCGCGAACTATCTTGGCCGGACGCAAGGGCGCCCATTCTTTGCGTATCATGAATCGCGTATACCTTTACTGATCCTGTGACACCGCAATAAATCTCACCTCAGGTTGATCAATGTTGTCGTGACGAAAGTATACTACACATGCCATAACTAAAATTTTGGTAAAACTAGACTCTCTTTTCTGTCGTATCCTTACTAACCTATGAAAAAGGCTGTGCTTTGTTGCATGATTATAAAACTCTAGTTCAATGTTCCATTAACTCTCAAGTGCAAAGTTTCCTGAAATCTTTGGAAATTTTGGGTTTACTAAGCAGTAACGCTAAAAATTAGGTTCATTTATGAAATCGTGACGACGGATTTGACTGCGGACTTTGCGCACACAGAAGCATTACACCCTTATACAAAAAGGCATCCCTCAGCGCTCAGCTCAGTCACTAGTACTTCATACCTAGCAGAAAAACCAGTCGAGTAGAGACTGAAACCAAGAAAATGCGGTTGCCACAGTGTGCGTGCGTGTCGCGCGCGTTCGCGCCATCGTCACGATTTTTCAAATGCCCTATGTTTTTTTCTATTTTTTGTGTAGGGTCATAAAAAATCTGAAACTTGCGACAAAAACCGGAGCGGCCGGTTTTACAGACTTCATTATTTGTTTTTTCTAGCTGATCAAAGTGTGTGTTGATTGAAGGTCTCTATCAAAAGTTATGATTCACGAGCAAACAATACAAAAAGACAAATTTATGTATTTTTGCACTTTTCTCGTAAAAAATCATAGCCTTTGATAAAGACGTTCAATCAGCACAAACTTTGCTCAGTTAGGAAGAGCAGGTAACAAAACCTGTCAGGTCGGCCGCTCTGATTTTCATTGCAAGTTTCAAATTTTTTATGACCCTACAAAAAGAAATTCAAAATTCGGGTCATTTTCTTCTACCGCTCCTATCTATGCAACAAATAGTTACTAATAAGCCACTAACAATAAGATAATATTATAAAGAGCTTAATTTACACTTCCAAATATTAGGTTGTCAAGAAAATAATGTCGGTTTTTATTTGCTTGCTTTAACAAAGCAATTAGACTCAACCCAACAAAGGGTAAGGGGTACTGTTCGATAGAGCAAAGCAAGCTCTACAAGATGGCACTCATGTCTTTGCGCCATGCTCAATCCACCGAGAGTTCGAACTGAAAATCTAAAGATTCCCAAATGCCCAAAAAATCGAAAAAAATCAGAACTTCGTCCAAATAATTTCTACGGACCTCCCACTCGCTCACATCAATACTATCGATATCTGATATCCATATGTGCGACTGCCGTATTTTTTCCTTGACTAGAAACTGAAAAAACGAAAATTTCCCTGATTTTCTCAAAGCAATGCTGAGCCGTTTTTGCATATGTATTAGGTTGTGTAATAAGTTCTGTCCCATTTTTTCTTTCGATTTTTTCTAAATATTTTGCGCTATGTTCTGTAGATTGTTTATACGCATTTGAAAGCTCTAAGCCTTCTCTACCAAAATTTTCATTTCGATTTCTTACATCAGATGACACGAAAAAGTTTTACAGCGTCAAATTTGGAAAATCAAACAGGGAAAAAGTCCATTTTCGACAACTACGTTACGTCGCCTTCCTGATTAGTCAGGATCCTTACGAATAAGCTCGAACAATTTGCTACACGTAAGCAAACAATGCTCTAGCTTATATTGCGCTTCAGGAGTGCTGAACATTTCAAAAATCATTTCTGTAGACTTTAGAAAATTCTTCCTTCTAACGCCTTTTCAATGTTGGTGTTGGGCTTATCTGAAGGCATTCCGAGGGGAGACGGTAGGCGGATCATCCATAAAAGACAGAAGGGATGGTTTGTGGCTTCAAAATTATCGGATTCGTAGGTTAAATACTCAAAATTCGAATTTTGGGAGCCACACAGCTTGGGTACGCGAGACGGCGAACATCGCCGTGACAAAGTCTTGCCTTGCCGACTTCTAAAAAAATGTCATTAAATAGCCGGTGGAAGGAAGGGAAATGCGCAAACTATGATAGAATAAGTGTAAAAGTCTAATAGATTGTTCTGATTATTGTCAAGCTTGTTTGATAAGTTTTACCAATAAAAATCAAGAAAAATTTGGAGGAAAAAAAATGTCGAAAATTGATTTTTCGGCTCTTTGGATTTTTTGTTTCAATGATAAAAATCTTTTTCAATTTCCTGCTATGTTGGGGAATGATGCATATGAGCCTGCAGAGCAGACTTAGAGCTTTCAAAAGCATATACACTTTATCTCAAATATAGTCAATGTTGTCAAGAAAAAACTAAAACAAGAAATGGGACGGAACTTATTACACGACCTAATAGTTCTATACAACAAGCCTAGGTAAGCATAACTGTAGGTTTTCAGCCTATTTCGAGCGGTACTTTTCGAGAAATGTCGATTTTAGCACTGAAACTGAAACGAAAAAACCGAATTCGTTATTTTTCGAAAACTACCGCTTGGAATGGGCTGAAAATCTACAGTTATACTCAACTAGGCTTGTAGTATAGAACTACATATGCAAAAAAAGCTCAGCATTGTTTTGAGAAAATCAAGGAAATTTTCGTTTTCTCAGTTTTTAGTCAAGGAAAAAATACGACAATCGCACAAATGGATATCAGATATCGATAGTATTGATGTGAGCGAGTGGGAGGTCCGTAGAAATTATTTGGACGAAGATCTGATTTTTTTCGGTTTTTTGGGCATTTGGAAATCTTTAGATTTTGAGTTCGAACTCTCCGTGGATCGAGCGTGGCGCAAAGACATGAGTGCCATCTTGTAGAGCTTGCTTTGCTCTATCGAACAGTACCCCTTACCCTTTGTTGGGTTGAGTCTAATTGCTTTGTTAAAGCAAGCAAATAACAACCGACATTATTTTCTTGACAACCTAATAAAAATGACACTGTTGAAATCGGCTGGAAAAATCAGAAGGTATGGATTTTTAAATGTTATGCAAACGAACTTTTGGGACGAACTAAATACTAGAGAAACAAAAGTTCGTTCCTACCATCTTTGAAAACTTATAACTTCCTTATTTCTTAACCGATCTGCACATGTTCATTTTTGCTTGGAAGAGGAATTCGTGCTCTTTCCATGCCTGAGGAGTAGGAGCAAGCTTCAGAGATCGAAGCCGGTGAAGGCAAACATTTCAATTCAAATTTCCTGTGTTTAGACGCAAAAGATCTGAAAGTTGCAGCAAAAATCGAAGCACGCGGTACAATAGCTTATACTAACTGCTCTTTCTGACTGTAGGAAATTTTTGCTGGTTGAACGTCTTTACGAAAAGCTATGTTTTTTTAGCAAGCAGTAAAAATCAGAGAATTTGATTTTTTGGTATTTTCTTGTAGTAAAAAAAAGTCAGAACTTTTCATAGAGAAGTTTTAATCAGGACTTTGAACAGTCACAAAGAGCATTTCTGGAAACCTATAATTCCGACCTAACCGCTCCTATTATTGCCTTCAGATATTTTACGAACAAACACAGAAGATTTGATAAGAATTCTCCGGTTTCTATCTCCAAAGCTTGCTTACACTGAAAGATACTTCCAGTAAAATAGAAATTCCTCTCTCAAATAAAACAAATATGTGCAGATGAAGATGTGGGAAGTATTTGCGAGTGAACTTTGTGAATTTGTTTTTCAAGGGGGACAGAGGGCAAAATTCTTCGGGTTCATGGGCATGTAGCCGCTTCTATCAAAAGAAGTTTCAGAAATAGTTAAATTTTTGCGATTTCAGTTCTTCTATCCCCCTTTTTTAGTAAAGCATGAAGTGAGCCGCACCTTTGAAAACTATTCACAAGGCTAGTTTGTATTGAAAATGTTTGAAAATTATTTTATCATTCACAGAGAGCTTCTGGACCACTATAGAAAATCTTGAGATCCATTATTCCCCCCCCCCCCCTCTTTCTTCGGATATATTTCTACCGCAATTCTTTTCAATCTTCGGATAAGAAAATATCGTTTTACGAGGTGTGCGTATTGTGATAGGACATGTATGAGTGAGAGAGGAAACATATCAGAAACAGAGAGGAGAAAGATAGATGATCGAAAAGCAGTGGCGGTGTGAGAATTTTTTTCAAAGGGGGGAGGGAAGAACAACAATTTTTTTTCGGGTTCATGAGCATGTGGCCTCCAGCAAAAGAAAATTCAGGAATGGTTAAACTTTTGCGGTCCCATTTTTGCACTCCGCCCCCCCCCCACCCCCAATCTTTTACCACTCGTCTGAAAATACAACTACTTAAAATCCGAAAATCTTTGAAAATTTCGTTATTCACTTAGAGCTGTAGATCATTTGGAAAGATTTGTGACCCCTTATCTCCTCCCGCTTTTAATAAAATTAAATTCACTTCTGCTTTGTTCTAAATTCAACACATATCTACAAAGTGATAGTTTCAAATTATTAGAGTATATTTCAATCAAAGCAAAAAAGCAAAGAAATTAGACATATCTGAACAAGAGCGTTGTGCTTAAATGAAGTCCCTCCGTTGAGTCCTTTTCCAGCACTCCAGCAGATTGGTGATGATTGTTCACATACATGCACCAATGCTTGCAGGAGTATTTAGAATATGGATAAGTATAGGTTCGCTTACACCAGCATTGAAGAAACAAATAAAAAAGAGAAAGAAAAGAAGAGAAACAGGAGCGAAACAGTAGGGAAAAAAGAGCAATGGGCTATGCGCTGTTGATTGCTGAAGATGCGTTCGCTATTTCGCAATTGCAAGCGCACCTGCTCTCAAAATGTTGCGGAAACCTCACGAGCCTTATCACATTTTCGCAGCGCTTTATGGAAGTGCTGCGTAAGTTCCGGCTTACGCTTGGTCTAACGTGAATTTCCTGCGGAAATCCCGCATAATGGAGTGTGCACTTTCTCAATGGTTAAGAAGGTGCTGCAGAGTCGCTGCAAGTTTTGCTTGTCCTGCGGAAGTTCCGGTGAATTGTCTGAGATACTGAGAAATAGGCGTCACAAAATTCGTTTACCGCAGTCACAGAACGTGCACTTGGCATCCCGCCAATAAAATGCCGTTTGCGAATTCACCTTCGATTCCTTTGAAGTTGTTAGGATTTTTTTGTAAGCGTGGATTGTGCATCATGCTTTTACATCAGTATGAGGCAAAATATTCTATAGTGGTGTTTCTTCTCCCTCTGATTTCCAGTGAGACATTTTTCACTTTTGGTAGTCCTTGAACACTTCTCCTTTTTCTACTACATCCCCTTCTGTGATTGCTGTGAACAGTGCATAACGAGTAAACTTTTCATGTTCTTCACTTATTTTCTATATGTGTAAATTTTTATAGCTGGGAATCTAATCCGGCAAGGAGCGGTTCTTTGGCTCGCGTTGTGTTATGTCTCGCTCAGTTTCAATTCCTTTGCGGGACAGTGTTGAAGATGTGAGTTTTCTCTCAAGCCTTTTTCTTATCGATTCTTACCTGAAATGAATTTATTACGTTTCCTCCCACTTATTGTCGTAAGCGCGCATTTCAGTTTAGGCGGAAAATCTGAAGCGACTGCGTCGTTTTTGCATAGAGATATGGAATCTAACGCAGAATTGGGTCTCTACCTCTTCTCAGTCGTGTACAGTGCTTGAGCATCTGATTAATAATAAGCTGCGGATAATGTACGCTAACTCTGATCAAGAGCAGAAACTCGTTGGAGCTGCTGAAGGTGCAGAAACCGTTGTTCTGGACCATGATACGAAACAACGCCTGCTTCGTGAGATTGTCAAGGATGCCGAAAGTCTTTGCGATTCAATGAAAGAGCTGGAAAGGGTCGTTAACAAGTTTCGCACTGCAAAGACTCGCGTGGAATCCTGGGTGAAGCTTTGCACGAAGCCTGGTCCGGTCACTGCCAATATTCTGAACACCCTTTCCGATGCTTTACCAGACGTCATAGAAATGTACGATAAGGAAGTCAGCGCTAAGAAGGCTGGACTGGCTGACTTAGGTCAGTGGGAGCATCGCGATGTCTTCATGGCTGTTGCTCTAACATACAAATTTGAACCGTTTGTAGATAGCAGTGTTCTGTCTAGATTATATGCCCTAGTGTGCACTGAAATGTGACGCACAATTTTTTGTTGTCTTTTGGAATGAAGAATTCGAGACCTTTTTTCCCGCTTTCTTGCTTTGGATACTTACCGTACCTTCCTATCAAGTCTGACTTTCCTGCAGTCTAGCTAGGAAATCCAAAAGAAATCAATCTTATGTATTTTTAGGAAATAATAGAGATCTCCTTCGATGCTTTACCTGAGGGAGATGAAGTACTCGAGATCTTACGTGCGGAAAAAGCCTCTCTTCATTTCTGGATAGACCTAGGGGTGAGTAAAATTAGTTTCGCATAGGCTTTTAACCGCTTTTTGCTTTTTCTCAGCGTTTTCAAAGTCGATTTTTTGTTAAATGTTTTTGATTATCTTTTGTTTTGCAAACTCTTGTTCAATGTTCGCCTTTCTTGTGATGTCTTGTGATTGCTTTTATCGCTTTCTTTCTGTCTTGCGCTACTGCCAGCTTTGCTCAAAAGCGCCTAAATTTTTCTAATTCTCTGATTTCTCCTCAAATGAAAAAGTGAAGAGACATTAGAGAAATTTGGGCGCTTTTGAGCATATTTGAGCGAAGTCTGGCCAAGGTCTTGCTTCTACCATCTACCTTCTACCATGCCGACAGACTTTCTTGTACTGTTATTGCAATCTCTGTAGATACAGTAATTTTTGCTGGTGGAAAATTACCTGACACATCTTGTTTGAGCACTTCCACATCTCTTTTTACCTAAACGCTTTTTGGAATACTCAAGATTGTTAGCATCTTATGTAATCCGTTCGTTCCTTTGAATCTGCACCGTCTGGGGGATATGTATCAATCGCCCGTCCGGTAATTTACCCGGACAGGTAGTTTCCGCTTTGTAGCTCGGTCTTTGGGGATCTGTGTTTTTCCTAGTTTGTTCATTTTTGAAGGCCCTACTACCCTAATTTTGTAGCACAATGAGTAGCAGCACTTTGCTGTATAAGCTGAGATTATTCGTTGTTTTTATGATCCCGAACGGGATCTCTCACTGATCACGGTCATTCAAAGTCATTTATATCCGCAAAAACTCAATGAAAACGTCACAGAGTTCTGCTGTCGATTTGTTACGACAGTGCTACGCATGTTTGTGAAAGAAATAAGTGAAAAATCAAGATGACAAAGTCTTCGATGAACCTGTGCTCGCGATTTGGGTTTTATGGAAAAACTCAAAACTTGCACAATTCATGTGTGCTACTAAAAACATGCGTAGCACTGTCATATTAGATCGACAGCAAAACTCTGTAACGTTTTCATTGAGTTTTTGCGGATATTGATCAGTGGGAGATTTCGTTTGGGATCATACAAATAACGAATTATCTCACCTTATACAGCAAAGTGTTGCTATTCATTGTGCTACAATATTAGGATAGTAGAACCTCCAAAATATGAACGACAAGCAAGGACACAGATCCCCAGAGCAGCATATGAAGCGAAAACTACCTGTCCGGGTAACTTACCCGGACGGGCGATTGATACGAACCGCCCCTGATTTTGCTTCCCTATATAGGAACAGAAGTGGGCGAGTGATTATTTTTCAATTTTTGCTACGCACGAGTTCCGGCTCGCTGCTGAACAAGAGAGCTGGCTATTGGTCACTATTAAGCCTTTCAATTTTTCATGTGTTATGCTTCACTGAAGCGTTGTGACTGTTACCGTTGCTTAGTCACATCATATTGCTTCCAGTAAAGAAGCGCATAGCGTTTTTATAAAAAACTTGCGTGACTATCAGTACGCTAATCTAAAGAAAGAATTATATTTGGACTTTGGCATAACTGTGCGAACGTCTTCTTCATAAGAAGCTTTTGTTATTGTATAACAGTATTATAACCTTTTTCGGCCAAATAACTGTTTTTTCTGACCTTTTTTGTATGTTCATTTGGAATTAATTTGAAGGAACAACGTCTGCTCTTACTGATTCAATCCTTCGTTTTCAGTTAGAATATTATCGTTCCGGTCGAGTAGATGACTTCGTTAGGTTACTAGAAGTTTCTGGAAGTGAAGCGTCTTTGGACTATCCTGAAGTGGAGAATGATCAAATGCGGGCTTTGGACATACTCGCTGCTTACTACGTCAAACTGGTACATCTGACCTTTTACCTGGCACTGATATCATAGTAATGCTGTGAATCACGCTTTAGGGTCACAAAGAGCGAACTTCGAAAGAAAGAAAGCGCGATTTGTTTTCTAAAGCGACGTTGTTGTATACGACTGCAGATAGGATAAAAATGTATGATATGCCACATCTTACTGGGCGGGCGTACTTCTGTCTGGTGGAAGCACGAGCGAGCAAAGTGGATCAGGCCGATCAGCAGTTCAATTTTGTTCTGAAGCAGGTAATACATAAATTTCTGCAACCTGATGACGGAACAGAGTGTGGCCATGAGACTAGAAGCATATTGAGATTTTTGCAGGATGCATATGATATACCAGCAATGATGGGTAAGGCTATAATTGCCTTCAGCAAACAAGATTACAAGACCGCTTTGTATTTTTCAAAAAGGGTATGTGCTTCTTGTCCAGCATAGATGTTAATTCATATTTTCTCTTTCTAGGCCCTGAGGCAGAAGCCAGATGGCCCTGCTGACATGAGAGTTGGTATCGGTTATTGTTTAGCGAGACTAGGACTGACTGATAAGGCTAGGTAAGCAAGTAAATGTGAAATGTTTGAATCACATAGCTTCTTCTCTACTGTTTATGTGACTTTCAATTACAACTTGCAGAATCGCTTTTGAACGAGCGTTGGAATTGCAAAATGACAATGTTTGTGCTCTCTCAGCACTTGCCATTTTGGATTACAATACGCATACTGTCGAGGGAGCCCAAAGTGCAGTGGCTTGTCTAGGTCAAGCGTATAGTCTGGAGCCGGAGAATCCGGTTGTCTTGGTCCATCTTGCCAACCACTTCTTCTTCAAAGGAGTTAGTGCAGAATTTTTTTCAACTTAACTACGATTTACCTATAAAAGGGACCTTTCAAATTTGTCCAAGCTGTTACATCGAGGTGTTTATCGCTTTATCTGAAGGCATCACTTTTTCAGGAAATGAACAAGGTTGAACGGTTAGCGTGGCATGCAATGAGTATGACGGAAAGTGACGAAATCAAGGCCGAAGCTTGTTACATTCTTGCGCGGTTTTTCCATTTCAACAGGGACTATGAAAAGGCGTTCAAGGTAAGTTGCATATGCAAGAATCTCAATCCATGTCATCATCGTGTCCTAGTACTATTATCAAGCAACTACGTTGAATCATCCTACTTTCGTTTTGCCCCAGTATGGTCTTGGACAACTTTATATAATGCGAGGAGAATATAATCAGGTAATTCTTACTATCTCACATATGACTTCGTGAAACTTGGGTTTTTCTTATTTCTCTTTATTGATATCGGTTTTTAGGCAATTGCTGCATTTGAAACCGTTTTGAAGTCGATGCCCAACAACGTTGACACCATGAAAGTACTTGCTGCTCTGTATGCTCACACGGACCCAGGGAATCATGTCGGTATTTTTCTTTGTTGTTCGTAAATAATTTCACTTTTTGTGTCTATGTAGTATTAGGGTGATTCAAAAGTAATGGAGCACTTTGATTTTTTAAACATTCTTCAAGATCTCTTTCTGATTAGCTTTGAACAACCAGCAATTTGAACGTTTTTGTATAAAGTGACCTTCGTAGATTATCTTGACAGCACCTTGCAGCACCTCACCGACATTCCTTCGAGCGGCGCTTCAAAGAAGTCGGACAGACTTTTTTGAACGCCATCCAAATTTGTGCTGCTGCACCTGAAAGTCCCTCGACATATGGCATACCATTCGAAAGAACTTTCCAAGCTCTTTCTAATGGCTACTTGAATATTCAAAAATTGTCCATTATTTCATACGTAAAAGGCGCTTTATTCGAAAAATGCGGTGTTTGGCGCAGATTTTCAGACTTTTTAAAATGAGCAAACTCGAAGTAATTTGCATATATATATATGTATATATGTATATATGTATAGAGCATAAAAAACACTATCAGAAAGCAACTGTTAAGGTTGAGCTTATCTGATACCTTGATGAAAGAATAAGTAATATGTCTCCTGATACCCAATGCTATATCTTTTGTTCTAGAGCCTTGGGACCACCGAGCTATTGTGCATTTGGTGATAGTCCCCTCACCCATTGCTGCGCACGTATCTTTGATAGGCTCTGTGTTCTACTGCGGCGCTGCTTCTCAAAGTTCAAAATTACTTGAAGTGATGAGCTTTAATTTTGAGCGCTTATAAAATAACGCGACACGTGACAGTGCCCAACTATAGACCTCGATTAGAAGGTTCTGCTATGTACTAACATCTGCGAAAACTTGGACTTCCACTTAGCTCTTCTGTTCGAGAAAACGGCATTTATTCTCTAGGTGCCCCATTACTTTTGGCTCACCCTAATATTATCACTTTTCCATTGGTAATTTTTCGCATTTGCAAATTGCTATTTCCCGTATTCCGCTGTTTTTGTTAGTGCACTTCGCCGTAGCCTTTGCACATCGGCTCATTTCTAACCAGATATTTACAAAATTGTTAGGGAATACGCTGCATAAGTATTTTGGATTCAGGATCGGCAGGACAAGGCAAGAGATATGCTAACAAAAGTCTTGGAGGCAACTCCAAACGATGTTGAAGTTTTGATAGATCTTGCTCAGCTTTTGGAAGGAGTTGATCCGCATGTTAGTTTACATCATCAAATACATTTTGCGAGTTTTGTCAACCGGCTCTTCTAGAAATCGCTCACTCTCTATGAAAATGCTTGTGATCTGATAAAAACGAGTGAAGATGGTTTACAAATTGATCCGCCAGCTGCTATCTTAAACAATATCGGAGCCTTGCACATGACTTTGGAAAATTATGAAAGAGCGAAGGAGTACTTCGAAGCAGCGGAAGCCAAGCTTCAAGTAAGTTGCATGTGCTTAGCTTCACTCATTCTCTTCGTTCGTTACAGGAAGATTTGGAAGGAGATCTGTGCGATTCGAAACTTTCTTCCTATGTCATCACTATGAGATACAACCTCGCTAGATGTTTGGAACACTTGTGTTTGTTCGAAGATGCTGAAGTTTTATACAAAGGCATTTTGAGAGAACAAGAAAATTACACGGATTGTAAGTCTTTTCAAATTATCATTCTGTGCACTCATTCTAGTACATCATATTGCAAAGGTTATCTTCGTCTCGGATGTCTTGCACGCGATCGAGGACAGATTTATGAATCATCGGTGTGGTTCAAAGAAGCGATGTCCGTTGATCAGAACAATGCCGATTCATGGGTGCTTATCGGAAATCTGCACATGTCTAAACATGAGTGAGTAATGAGCTTTGTTTTGCTTCTGTCTGATCAATCTTCTCACAGATGGGGACCTGGTCAAAAGAAATTTGAACAAGTGTTGAATAAGATGGATAAGGAAGATGCTTACTCATGGGTCTCACTAGGCAACGTCTGGATGGAGATGCTCTTTAATCTGGGCAGAAAAAAGACTGACGACCGTGTAAGTACTGTACCATCGTCTGATTGTTCTTCTGCGATTACAAGAACCCCCAAGCGTTTTTCTCCTTGATTTTCACGTCTTTCCTGAACAGTCATCTTTACAGACCCAAGAAGGGAAGTACATGGATAGAGCTCTACAGATGTTTGGTAAAGCGTTGAAAATTGAGCCAAAAAACATCTGGGCAGCAAATGGAATAGGTACGTTTCATATCAGGAACAAATGACTAATTTTCTACATCTTTTTCGACCAAAAACCGTGTATTTTGGTTTAGGCTGCGTATTAGCATCGAAAGCAATGTGGCAAGATGCCCGTGACATCTTCGCTCAAGTTCGTGAAGCTACCTCGGAATTCGAAGATGTTTGGATGAATATAGCTCATGTGTATATCGAACTTGGACAATATGTCCCTGCTTTGCAAATGTGAGTTTATGGTCCTCGCTGTTTTGTTTCATTTTGCACAGAATGCTTTTTTGATCTTTTTGTCATTTTTCCACCATGTTAACACCATATGCTTATACTGTGGTGTTACAAGGTTCTTTTTGCAGAACTAGGAAATTATAGCCGCTCAAGTGTTAGTATGCATACGTTTCAGCTGATTTTGATTGAGACGGACTGCTTTTTTTGAATATCTTATCTCTAACTCCTAGTATGGTTTTTTGTAATATGAATTAAATGTTGTACGTATGCTTACCGAGTCGATCGACTTTTTATCAGACGTTGCAGTTCCTCACTATATCGTTTTTGGCTTGAAACCTCCTCACGACCTTAGGGACGACTCTTTATATGATCTAGTATGAATCATTAATTTAGGTATTCTAATGCCATCAAGAAGTTTGAGAAAGAACAGGATCACCAGTGCTTGCTCTATCTTGCTCGAGCATACTTCAAAGCAGGAAAGCTGACGGAAAGTCTTCATACTTTAGAAAAGGTAATCAAAAAACTCGAATCTGATAAATTACACTACTTTTTCTAACATTACAGCTCTTGTATTCAGGCTATGTTTGAAGCACCAGATAATGTCCTCATCAAGTTCAACTATGCTTTTGTGCTCAAACTGCATTCCACCGAAGTTCTTCAAGAAGTGAAGTCAACTGCAGCACAAGTGAGAGGTGCGATGGATGATCTGAAAACGGCAGAACGGTAAGTTATTCACGACTGTTTTGCTGTCAGTATTATTTTCCCCTACTTTAGGATGTTCTCCTTTGTTGCCGGTAACAAGGACGAGACATTGTCCGGAGGGCGATACGTTTCTCGAACGCATGCTGGTGAAGAAGCGAGAGCTTGCGGTGATTTGCTGAAACAAGCTCAGACGTACTTGGTCAGAGCACAGCAGAGGGATGAAGAGGATGAGAGGCAACGGGCGAAGCAAAACGCTGTAAGTATTAGAATCAACTTATTTTTTTCATGATCTATCTGCCCTTACAGGAAAGAGAGGCTCTCAGACAGAAAATGGCTCAAGAAATTGCGGAACGTGAAAAGGAACTGCGAGAGAAACAGGCGAATATGGCGAATATGAGAAATGAATACGTGCAAATGACGAAGAATCTGTTACGGATACCAGAGGTTTGCTCTTTTTCTATATTATATTTCTATATTATAGTTACTGGAGCAGGGGTATATAATATAATATATAAGGAATCGTAAGCGCAATTCAAAAATGTGCACATAGCGGGAAATCACGTGGGGTCCCGTAGCGCGCGCATGCTACTAGCACCTTCAATTGCTGGTTCACTAGTTTGTCATAGAATCATAAACCCCGATCTGTGAATTATCATTTCTCAGATATTAAACACATCACCATTTGTTGCTAAAAAGTAAACTTCAGCTTGTTGAAGAAAAGAAGGGACGTGGAGGTGGTGGAGGCCGACGAAAGAAAGGCGAGGCCGGAGACGAATTCGTCAACGACAGTTCAGATATGGGTAGCTGGCATGGAGGAGAGGGTGGAGAAGAAGGCGGCGAAAGACGGAAGAAAGATGTGAGAGTCATTATCAGTGATTAGAACGTTCTTATTGCAGCATGTCTGTTCTAGAAATCAGCGAAGAAAGCATCCAGGAAGCGAAGAGAAAAGCGAGCCGCTGGTGCCGGTAGTGGCTCAGAAAATGAAGATGAAGCGCGTGAAAGACGACGTAGAAAGAAAGAATCCGCACAGAGAAAAGCTGAAGCGAAATTGTCGCAAAAACAGCAATCGAAGAGTATGTCTGAGCAACCGCTATAGTACGTTCATGAAAAATTTGGTGTTCAGTCAAAAGTCGTGCGTTCTTGTCATCCGATGACGATTCTTCCGATGGCGGCGCTCCAGCGCGTGCTCCCAAGGAGACAGGTGAAGATAGTCCTAGGCCGCCAAGAATCACGGACTCAGAGGATTCCGATGACAGTGCACCTCGCCATCGACGGAAGAAGGTCTGTCTTGGTATTGCTTTAGCTCTTTAATTCCACTCTTTTCAACTCATTATCAGTTTTTTTATCTTTTTTGCCTTGCTTAGGGTAGAAAGTTTCTTCTGCTCTATCGTTTTCATCTTACATTATAACTAAGATTATTCGGGAACGCTCCGAAACTATCAGAGGAACATTTTTGAATAAAAAACATTTTCCAGAACGTACATCTCCTTATCGCAAATATTTTCTCAGAATGAATTAAGGTGTTTACATATAACTTTGACAATGATTTCATGTCGAAGTGCGAATAACTTAGTCACTCGCTCGTATAATTTCATGTTTTCGCGTATAATCATGAGTTCGTCTGTAGATTACGATAATCTCACGGTTTCTGGTCATTTACAAGATAACTCAAATTGTACAAATCACACAAACGTCATGTTATCATGCAATATGTATTGCTGTTTGAATGATCGGATTTATTTGAGAATGTCATGGATTCGGACGATGAGCAGTCTGATAGCGGATCTGGTGGTAGACCGATCATTGGAGCATCGGATAGTGATAATGGATCCCCTGCTGAAAGGACCCCAGACAGCAATGCTGGGAGCGACAGTGATGCATCACCACGAAAAAAGAAGAAACAAATTCAAAGCGATGGTGATAGCGACTAACCAAGTATCACTTATAAGGTTCTTCTCACATTTTTGGTTTTCTGGTTGTTTAACGAATCTGTTGATTTTTTTTAATCTCTCAGTACTCCTCATTTTCGTTCTTAACGTTTGTTTTCCGAGATGCTGGAGCGCAGTATCTGTTTCGTACGTGTACCTGATGTATAGATAGGGTAGCCAAGCATGTGACCAGGCATTTCCTTTTTTACCTTCTCAACAATTCTTTTTCTTGTAAAACATCTGTGTCCTATAACACGCCGAACATCGTTTAATTCTGTGGTGATTTTTCAAAAAATTTGTATCTCGGATGTTTCCATATTAGGACTATGTACAGAAATTATTATTGTTGTGAGATTGAAATGAGCTAAAAAAAATTTTTTTTTCCAAATTGCCAGTCTGATTAAGTATAAATATGTCGTTATTTCTGTCATCTGCTTTTTTCTTCATGTTCTGTCACAACTATATCTGCCATGAGAAATTATGGTGCGCTTTCTTTTCGACTTCTTACTGCTCCCGGTATCCGTGCGAGAAGTAGCACTGATCTTTACTGTAATAATCTGAGTAAAGCTTCCTCAAGGAGGATAATTTTTGCACTTATTTACTCTTTACTGCCAAATCTCCCTAGAACTAGTCCGAAAAAGTTGAAAAACAACGTTTATTAAAAAAGAAATAGAAAAAGACGAAAGTATGTACAATGAACAAACAATGAACAACATCATGTTTGACTACAATAGTAATAATCGCGTAATGAACACTGTCACCAACCAAACCCAAACTGCTGACAGGAGTCGACCACTGGAAGCTGTCGCTCTGGGCACACCACCACCTTGCTCGATAGCCGAGTCATTCAACAAAGGTAACGCTTGAGTGGTTGGTATTACCTCCACCTCATCCAGAATACCTAGAAGCATTAGGTAAGCTTCGCATTCTAATTTTTAGTTGTAAATTTGTAATCTGGTGCATAATGATTTGGGGAACCATAGCAAGGAGTTAGTAATAAAGCGGTAACTAAAGAGATCTATGTTGGATTAAGTGTTCCCCAGGTGGAGCTCTAATTAGTGAAAATGATATTGATACTTGGGTGGAACGTTTGAAGATAAATTGTTGGTAATGTGCCTCACTTATTATTCTGTCCCTAGCATGTTGGTTTCTGTATATTTGAAAGTTTATCTTTTTCTTCATGAACGGAATGCATCAATCTTCCCACTTGGACGCGCTCTCATTGTGCATAGTTAATTACCGATCGGGGAGTCAAACTATATCTTTATCGAGAAAAGAGCTTGCTTTGTTTCTCTATATTCCATACAATTGTTTCTCTATAATCCATACAAAGGGAATACTGAAACTGTGTTTGCGAATTCTATATCAGAAGCTATCTTTTCTGGACGAAGTTATAAGCCATTAAAGACCATTATTTTGCGTAGAAATTATGCGTGAAATAGAAAATTTAGCCGTACAGAGCCTTGTTCGCCTCAATGCTGAGCCAAAACATGCAGCTAGCTTACTTAAAATTTTTGAAGCCAGAAGCCGAGCTAAAAGTGCACAATGTGCTCAATTTCGCTCTTTTTATGTATGATTTTTTCACAATAAAACCGCTAGTAGCTTCGTCCACAGAAGCGGGAAGCAGATAAGGAAGACAGATTCGAAGTCAGCGTTTTATACTGCATCGAATGATGTACAGCTTGTTTGGTTTGGCCACTTCGACTTCTGACCATTCCCTTGTGAGTATAAAAATACAACTGATGAAGATGTTAAATACCATACCAAGGGGTTCCCAATAAAAGAGCAAAAGCATTTGCAAATGGCCATAAATTCAAATACTTCTATCTAGTAGGTCCTGCTGCCCTCAGATTCTACGTACCTTTGAAAGTTCTCTTCACTGAGAAGTGTATTGTTTAGTGCGCGGAGAATTTTACACTCAAACCTGTCTTTCCACCAAGATTTTGCACGTAGCTGGTTTGCCTAATTGTTTCTTGTAGCAATTTTTACAATGTAGCTACGCTATTGTTCTCGTTCATCATGTGGGCAATGCGCATGATCAATATCAAAAGTTTGGAAAAGGAAGTTCCGCTGTGCAAAATTTGAGATCACTGCATATATCTCCTTTATTCATTTGAAATAAGAAAAGAAAGTGGGTCTAAGTGTGATTACGTCACGAGATTGGTAGCAGTTAATACACTGCGCGACTCAAGACCGCTATCACCCGCGCCTCGGTGATCAAGTGCACCGGTCCCGTGGTGTAGCGGTTAGCACTCAGGACTCTGAATCCTGCGACGGGAGTTCAAATCTCCCCGGGACCTTCGCTTTTGCGGGTGCACAGTGATTGATAAAAATTCAGCATAGAGCGGTATATCAATGCAGAGGTACTTAATTTTGACTTTTCCAGAGTTTTCTCAAGTAGTTGAAGAGAGAAATATGGTTTCATGTTAGTTTTTGCTACGCAAGTGTTGAACAAACATAAAAAGCAAGCTAAAAGCCCCTCCGCTCAGAAGATTTCCCACCTCCTACCCCCTCTCCCCCCCCCCCCCCCTCGGAAAAAAACTTTTTTGACTGCTATATTGAATTGTGGGAATTTATTTGAGCCTGGATAAAATGCTCTGAGTCTTGCTCATGGATCTGTTTCTTCTTCCCGCCCCTTCTCCCTCCCCTCCCTTCTTCCCCGTGCTTGCAGAAGTTTTTTTAAGGATCAGTGGCTACAAATTCCTAGGATTTCTAACTGAAAAAATAAGCAAGCTGAAAAGTCCTAGCTCAGAATATTCTCTTCGGCCCTCTCCCCCCCCCCCGCCTCCTTTTACGAAAAGACTTTTTTGTGACTAATATTTAGTGGTTTGTGTGAATTTTTTTGAGCCTAAATAAAATGAGCTTAAGTTTTTGCTCAAAGATTCGCTGCTGCTTTCATTTATTCTCCTCCTTCCCCCCTTTCTTCCCTGCGTTTATACAGAATTTTTTCGTTAATTGCGCACAAAATCTGGTAATTCGATTAGGCATAAAAACTGTGCAAACCAAGGAGCCTTCGGTTTGGGGATTCCCCCCCCCCTCACTCTCCCATTTTTACAAGAGAACTTTTTCTGACCGCCTCTTATTGAATTGCTTGGGCAGACACAAAATGCGTTAAGGAAGGTTCGCCCAGAAAATTCGTTCCTTCCTTCTTCCTTTTCCTGCTTTCTCGCTTTTGCGGAGATCCCTATGCCGCTACGTAGAGTTGTAAGAGTTCAGTTCAACACAGATAAGGAAAGCAGATTCACATGCAAGGCAAAAGAGAGAGATAGCTAACGAAGGCAAACTAAGCCGAACCGCGTCTATAGGATACCGATGACTCCGCAGGCGACCCGTTCCCCGGCATTGCCCGTGGTCTTGCTCTGCTCCGAGTTTCCCCGTCCGAGATCGTCCGCATCGGCATGAATCACAATGGCTCGACCGATTATATTGTGCTGTCCTGTTAGTGAAATAACAGAGTCCGAAATGCTGATCGGAGTATCGCCGCTGTCCTGAAACGAATTTTATTTCGATACTTGCTCAGCGTATTTCCTTTATCAAATTAACGGTATGACTTGATTACGCGTTCGGAACAAATTATTCAAGGTTATCTATCTCTTCTCGTTCTGGTTCTATTAGCGTTATGTTGCGTAAGACATTTAGGTAATGGATGTAATCGTTGATAAGTAATCTTGCGCAGAAAATAGTCGGAAGTTCAGAAGGATGTGATGTCACCGTAGCAGTCAAACGAGAAAAAAAACTAAAGCATTTCTACGGCCAATTGGCTGCAACATGTGATTTTGTGTTGTCAGAGCTAAGGCGCAACCGGATTTCCTGCTCTTGATGATACTTCAAAGACATGTATTGTTTTGAAAATCATTCATGACTGCGCCTTGTTAGGACGGTGCTTTGTTCAGGATAATTTTTACTAGTGAAGAGTCAAGAAATGAAGTTTTTCTCACTCCTGGTACAAAGCTGGATCAAGTCCTTGCAAATCCCTCAAGATATCCTGTTTCTTAACATCAGTGTAAAGCAGGTGATCGGATGTAAGGAGGGGTAATAATTTTTTTCATAGTGCGCCGTGAATGCTGCAAATGTTTTGCGCGAGTTTTTGAGTCCGATAGATGAATACCGCTCTATTGAGAAACGGCGCGCACTCGCCCGTTTCATGTGGCATCACCATAGCTTGGCCATATCTCGGTTCAGAGTAGACGAATTCCTAATCCAAGAGCCCCTTGGACACTGTAGGAGGTCACATTCCAAGAATCATTTCAGACTTTTGCTTACGGTAGGTCGCTCAGTGTGCTTATTCACGGCACTCACTGGGCAATGTACCGTAAGCAAAATCTGGAACGATTAGTGGAGTCTGGCCTCCTACTGTGTCCAAACAGGCACTTCCATATACCAGAAGATGCGCCGCGCTGAGCTGAGTTGAATGGTGCTTTTGGATTAAAAATTCGTTCACTCTGAAGCGAGATATGACCATGCTATGGTGAGTCACATGAATCGGGCGACTGTGCTTCGTTTTCCAAGAAGATACGAGCCGTATTGTAAGTTGTGAGGAGAAGTGCAGATACTCAATACGAGATTGAACCAGTCTTGTGCAGTCTCAAGAAATTATGATGACGAAAATGTTAGAATCGGTTAATAACCAAGCAGTACAGAACATTTTGCGGTGCCCAAAATAATTTTCTAGCTAGTAAACTTCCATCGAATAGAGAATTCACAGCTAAAAACCTTTTTCAATTCAGTATCAAACGTTGAAACATATTTGGTGGATATCCGCGTGAATCACTGAAGACTAGCTAGTGACCCCTGCGCCGCTCTATATGTCTTGAATGACTAATGGATGGGTTCGTATGAATAGTGCTGCGTGTCAGGAAACAAAAACTTGCACTCGTTCCCATTCGATCACTTTGACTTTCCCTAGCCTCTTTCGTCATCATGTTCTGAATCAGGGCTCGGCACGAGGTGGCTTACAAGCAAGCTGGGTATCGTTTTTGGGATGAAAAGCAAAGGGGGTTTCGTTTTTGTGACCGAAGACACACGCAAAATTGGCGATTTGGCGACGTTTTTTTTAGTCGACGTTTCGTTTTTTGAAGGATTTTTAGGGAAAATGGTGGGGGGTCAAAGGGGACTTCGTAAAAATACCCAAAAGTCAAGGGGGACTTCGTTTTTCGCATTTTCATCTAGCCACCTCGTGCCGAGCCCTGTTCTGAATTCTTCCAGTGTTCAATTACAGAAAGCGCTAGTGAAATATCAAAAGCTAATTTCCTCAACGGTGCACATCTCAAGTGTTCAAATGAACTTCGGTGATCCTGCTTACCGATTGTAGACGAGTGAATAATTGAGCTTAGTTAACAATAGTTACTAGTAACGCAATAACTCATGACATACGACTAAGGTGGCAGCCCCCCCCCCTCTTCCCCCATCCCAGAAAATGGGGCGCATATGTTCATGTTGTAGTGATTATGCGCTCTTGTAATAACTAAAATGATTTTGATAACTTTTAAAATTCTCCGTTTTTATTGTGATATTGCGAAAAATCTGAAGAGCTAAAAAACAGACTTTGAAGAGTGGAAAAAGCACACCGCATTCAGTACTATTTATCTTATTCCCCCTCCCTCACCCTCAAATTTTGGGGAGCGGGGCTCGGGGCAGGTGGCTTATAAGTTGGCAAAAACAAAGGGAATATCTTTTTTTGGGAAGTCTCCTTTCGTCTTTTAGTCAATTCGGATATTTCGAGTAAGAGTCAAAGGAGACATTGTAAAATTTTGCAAGTTAGGGAGGACTTCGTTTCTTGCATTTTCGGAAAGCCCTTCGTGCGCCTGTCGGGGAGCAACGTTGAAGACGCAGAAGCTCCTTCATGTGAATGGAAATAATGAACAGGGTCAAAGAAGGTGCGTTTGCGAGAACTTTATACTCCACTAAACTCGAAGATCCGCAGAAACTTTTGTAATGAATAATGTAGAAACTGCGCCACTTTCACTAAAAAGAGCTTGAATGTCTTCAGTATGATTGCGGTTTTGAAAGGTACTGAGACTATTTTTTACAAGCCTTTTTTCAATTGCTTAGATATCTGTTTGCTTTCTGCTTCTTTCTACATTGAATTTCCGTCTATATGACTACTTTCGACCTTAAATCTATTTTGCTTCATTTGTTAGCTATTCAGTAAGCGCTTTTTTGCACTATCACAATAAGATTGACGACAGAAGAATTAGATCAATAAAGCATCTCGACAGTCGATAACCCCTGCTTCATGAAAGCTTGTGCATTAGAGTTTTTGAAACTGCTTGGAACACGATATGCGACAATTGTCTGCTATAAATTATCTCAATCTGGTTTATCCGACTACAAACTATATAGATGTTTTTCACTATGATCAAAAACAAGTTTCGGAGGATATCAGAAAAATTTCCTAAGTCAAAGAGAGTGGCCATGCCTTTTTTGATGAACTTTCGTTTTGGAGAGTTCTTGCATGGCTGAAAAATAACCTTCCAGTTGTCGCCTTTTTGATTTATGTATGTCATAGGCAAAATGTTCACTGCTCGAGGATAGAGGGCAAAACTTGCAAGTCAGAAGGTCATTTGAAGCACTCTTAGAATGCCCTTTGACTGTTAGTAATGTTGTAGTAAGGAAGTTGGTAAAACTTAGAATACTTTTGGGAGCACTAATGTGGTCGAACAATAAGTACTCCGTGAACAATAGCGGAAAGTGTAAAAGAAGAATAATTGCGCGGAAAGAATTAGTGTTTTATGTCGTTGTTTGCCGCAAAAAGTGACGAGCGCGGAATGACATACCCGTCTAAAAATTGTACATTCAAGAGATATTGCCTTGACCGTAGTAGTCATATCGTGTGCATATTTGATGATGATGATATTGCGTATCGCGTTTAAAAGCATTGCAAGTTATTTTCGCAGTATGCGACCCAATTTGCATCTTATTTTTCTATCGGCAAAATGGAAGCTATGTTTTATTACACCCAAAGTTTTTCTCTCATTTTTTTTTCAAGAGAAGCAAGTTGCTTGTCGCTTCACAGCGCGTTCTAAGCGCAAGTCTGAAGCAAAATTATTGGTTGGGATTCTCTTACAACGGAAGGATGTTTAATCGAAGTGACGTTTCAGATGAGATGCACACCATCTTAGAGGGCATAAATCGCTGATTCCAAATCTGCTTTCCTTTTATGTGGTGCTTCCATAAAGGAGATTTTATGATTTAAAGCAAAAAGTAAACTCAGCGGAGGAAAATTTATTGTCAAAATTTTCCTAGCTCAAATGAGGCAGCACTGAGTGAAGGTAAAATACTTGAAGCAAAGCAAGTTTGATTTAAGACTCCGCTAGTATTATCAGGCTGCCATCTTAGCCGCTCACTTCTCCATCTCCATGCTTTATTCTGGCTAATAAACTGTTGGGGAATACACAATGTCAGTAGTGTGGGCAAGGTTCTAATTTTGGTAAAAAAAATCTTTATAAAATTTTTTAGAATAAGATGGAGGGAATCCTTCGTGTGCACAAAATAACTCGCCTTCACTCCTTTCTATAATCTTTCAACTTGATAGGAAGTGCAAAATAATTAGTTGAAAAATCCGAAAATTTACACGGGCAAACGACCACTCTCAGAGCTTTTGTTTTAATCTTTACGATTTTTTGCTAAAATATCTCAAAGGCATTGCTTTTTATTTTCCACAGGAGCTACATGGGGGATAGTTCACAATGAGAGGGGTTAATGATGTCTTGGAAAACAAAGATCATTTTATCTAATGATAGAACGAATTGCCTTCTATACACAATGAACCCTAAATTTAGTTGATGGCTGCGCGGGAATTCGGAGCCAGCATCAAAAATATATGGGCCATATAAGACACTTTGTGATAGAACAGTTTAGTGGAGTTGTGGGAAGCGCTTTGACAAGAATTTGGACTAACCGTGATGTAGCATTAAAGCGAAATTCTCGCAAGACCCCTACATTATTTTGGTTACCGGGTTTACGATTTTTGAAAAATTTCGTGACCAAGAGTTATAGTGCTTATCTGGCCTATTCGGAAGCTTGAAGGAGTGACATAAGCAATCTCTACATTGATTAGTGCTTCTCATTACACATGGATTCAAACAAGTTTCTCTCAAGCTGATGCGTTCCCAATAGAGCGTGGGATTCTTTTCTGTTCCAAGCAATCAATCAATTACGAGGAATTAGTTCGATTTGCAATTCTTGTTAGAGAACAGTAAAACCTATATCAGACCCTACAGTATTTAGTACAAATTATATCTGAAAAGGGAGGCATAACATATTATCAAATGCTTCAAAATGTTACTGAACTTATGAAAGAAAGTGGCAAGAACAAGTGGAATAAATGGAGGGGAACCCATTCGAAGAACGAATGTGGTCACACTAATGGAAGAATTTGCGGTTTTGTCTACATAATTGGGAAACTCTTTGCGACAATATGAAGATGTTAATTTTGGTGAAAATCTGCTAGTAAACGAAGCATTGATCATTTTTGTTCATTTAGCAATATGACAAGTGTTTTTTGTTTTTAAAATTTTGATCAGAACCTTTTGCCCTTTTTGCGAGCAGAAAATTTGGTTTTCGATCGGTGCTGGTCCGTTAAGCTCCCATATCATCCGACTTAGCGGGTTGTTTATACAGACAGACATGCTCGCTCGTGCGAAGCTTATATATACTGTTTCAAATACTGTGAGGTCTTTGACCAGGAGTGCAAAATCGAGGTGCACATGGGAGATTGCGATTTGTTAATTTATAGAAGAAAAAATGTGTTCAGATGTGCTCAGAATGCCTGAGTGGAACTCGTAGATGCTAGGCCATTCATATAATTTTGTACCAATCGGAAACAAACAAGACTCATTTATGAAGGGTTTGAGAAGAAACCAAAATCAGTTTGAATAGCGAGAAAAACTTGTCGAAGAAATTACGATGTGAGCTTTATCCACTCGTATCCGTACGATACCAGCAATATTTGCTTTGACCACCGCTAGAAAGCGCTTATTCCCTTTTCCCTCCACCTTTACCATCAAATCGTATTAAATCAAACGTAGGTAATTAGTGCAAGGCTTGTGGATCAGCCTAATCAAAAGATCTTGAGGCTATCTCGCCGCAAATCGTGAACAAGAATGCTGAACGATAGATAGAGAACTGGCATTGATGTGATAAAAAGAATGAAGAAAAGAGATCATAATCTTTTTCTGACTGTTTGTAGTAACGCTGCGAAACGCGTTGCGAAGATCTTTTTCGCATTTGTTGGCGCATATGGTCGTAAGCGCTACTAGAAGAACGGACTATAAAACCTTCTACGCATGGGTTTTGTATTGGGGATGTTAACTTACCGGTGAATTGATATTGCCGAGATCACCGACATGTCGATTCGAATCATCTGGAGCACCATGCATCATTTTATGAGGATTGAAATGTCCAGCCGCTGCCACACAACCGTTACCCAGGTCTCCTTTCTCATGGACGTGGAAGCCATGAGGACCTGGCTTGAGACCGGATACTGTACCGTTGAGCTAAATGGATGGGATTTTGGAAATATCAAGATTTTGGCAGGGCGCCTAAAGCCACCCAATTTGGGACTAGTGAAGTTTTGAATCGTGCAATAGTGAAACCCCTAAGGTCATTGCTCAAATCCTGTTGCAAAAGATATATCACAAAGCGAGATTCAGCCCAAAAAAGTGATTGCTGCTAGGTTCGCCACGCCCATCAACGTGATTAGCCATCAATGAGCCCGATACTGGCCCTTGGAATACCTGAAAAATTTCGAAAACGTGTTTTTCACGGTGAATGGCGGTTTTTCGGCACTGCTACATACCTTGATCCTAGTTTCTAGCTCATTACATTTTGGCCAACCACGCTGAGGGCGTGGCGACCCCAGCAGCATCCAATTCTGGAGCGATCTTCTCGATTTGTAATAGATCTTTTGCAGCGCGACTTGGGTAGAAGCTTAGTTGGGGTTCCTCGGATTCGTGCGGATGCTTCTAAGGCGCGTTCATACCTTGACTAGCGTGCCAATTTGCTCGAAGTCGATGATTCCAATGTTTTTGGTCGGATTACCTCCTTTGACCGCTTCAAAGATGTAGGCGCGGGCTCTCATCACTGAAAAGTTTAGGGATTGACGAAATCTAGTGGGGCTATAAAAAGAATTCCGTACCTTCATTGGCGCAGTCGACCTCCTGCACATGAACACTCCCGATGATAGCGGATACAAGAAAAATTTCGGAAAACATGCTAAGTCAGTTCGAACGGAGGAGAGAACTCTCGGAGAGAACGTGGTAAAGCGCTGGTTCGCTGATGCAGTGATGATGGTGGGGGACCGGTTGTCACAGCAGCAGTCGTAGCAGCCAAAGCCGAAGTCAGTTGATACCGCCAGCATGATTTCTGATGGTCTCGACGCGTCTCCATCTCCGCCGATTGCACTATCTCTCCCGGCTTTTTCTCCACGAATCTCTTGTCCCCGTGTGGGCCGCCCCCAATAACAATATGTTAGGTAACTTTATGCAAAACCATGTAACTTGTTAGAGGCGGGCCACCACCATGGGTGTCGCATTGTCTGAGCTGAAATCCATTAAATGGAGAAATGAAATCGTGCTTTCGATGGTGGAGATTTATCAATGGAAACGAGATAGAAAATCGTGAAAAGGAACATTGCTGCGCGTTTCTTGTCCTCGATGTCGCGGTAGAAAACATAAGGGACAGCCGAACGTGGGAGAAAAGATACTGGATCATGGCCAAGTGCGCATTCATCGTATCTAGTTGACTTACCCTGCCCGTCCTTCTCATTCACGTTACGAGTAGAGTCAGAAGTGATAAGGGAATGTGAATGGGCAAGGTAAAGGAAGTTTGTTGAGTTTCTGGCCTAGGTAAATACAATTACACCCATATAATTTGTATGTAAACTTTCTGAAGGTATATATTTGTCAACGCGCGAAAGCTATAGAAAAGCCAGAAATGCGATTTTTTGCGGGAACCCATAATATTTGCCTCGGATTAGTACAGAGACTCTGTAAGCCATCCTAGGACGCCCGGAATTAAAATAATCTTGATTTCACTCGACAAATCTGCAAACGCCTAAGCCAGTTTGTGACTGACTCAGAAAAACCATCAGTTTGGAGAAGTTTGTAAGAGCAGTAATGACGAAATAGAAAGAAAACAATCTACGTCTATTAAGAAAAACGAGTGCGAGGAACAAAAGGCGTGCCAAAATTAAAAGCGGTAAAACATTGATCTTTCGTGCTGTGCTGTGCATTCTTGAAGCCGCAATTTAGCATAGAAATGGAATATAGGAACATCTCGAAGTTGCATTCAAATTTATGTCAAGAATGTTTCTTGTCATTAACAGGGCTAGTTGCTAGGGATAAAGAAGCTCATTCTTGTGCCAGCTCATTGCGTGCCAGCCGTGCCATTAAGAAGCTCATTACGTGCCAGCCCGTTCTTGCCCAGAAATGGACAAGAATGAGCTGGCACGTAATTCGGTCACTGCCTTGGCTTGGTTCCTTTTCGAATGTATTTTGAATTTCTTTTGCTGCAGCCAGTTTTATAAACCGGCTGTTTTTAACAGTTCTAACGGTCAGTGTAGTGCTATTCTTACGTCGCCGACAATGCTAAGGCTTACGCTTGAAAAATGACCGTATGACGCAAATCTTAAAAAGTGCACTCTACGGCTTTTTTTGGGGTGCAGATGTTACACAGGCACCATTTTTTTCATATCTGTTGGAGTGTAAATTACTTCAGCAATTTTTTGGCAAAGAATGAACTTGTCGTGAAAATTTATTTGGTGCAGCTGCAACATCAAACTGATGCTGAACTAAAAATATTGCCGTTATAGAGATCTTGAAACGCCTACTGATTTTGGGAAACCAGTTCAATTACCACTCTTTTGTAAGTTTTTCATATACAAGGAAAGCATGCAAAAATTGAATTAAAGCCTCTATCACTGGCAACCATATGCTGAGAACGCTAATGCAGTCTTTTTATCCCTCTCTTGTTTCAAAAACTTAGGGTTTATGACGCATGTCTATAATACCTGGGCGATTTTGATTTAAATTTGTGCCGAAATAGGCAGTATTTGTGAGGAGAAAGCTATATATGGCACAGACATAGCTCTGATAATGTCAGAAATGTATCGAGAGCTTGCGTTGTGGCCGAGAACCTCATGGAACAAGTTGTCAGACGAGTCTCGTATCAAACTGACTATCTGAAGCATTGTTATCTGTCGCGACGAGATCGAATGATCGAGTACTATGGTTGCTGATTCAGGTTGAGATATGCTTTACAAGTGCGAAAACATTTTTCGAGGTTACTTTAGTGTCTGTGTTATACAGGATGTCCCAAAAAATGTATCCAACCTTCAGTAACTTCCTTATATGAAAAGCTTTCGCGGATCATTAGATGCCATACTGGTAGGGCTAGCTTCGACTTAGATTTACAGTACAGAGCGAATCACCGATTCATCTTAGTTGTAGGATTACAGTAGGAATTTTCGACCAATTTGCTAAGGACGTAACTAAGGTCTTTGAGAATGCTGAATCTAATCACAAAATTTTCCCTTACTGCACTACTCGACTTCTTACGGTATGCGCATTATAACGCTGAATTTTGGCTTTTCTATAAAATTTACTGAACTTGCCTTCGTCAAGTCCAGTTGAACTTTGAAGAGTTCTTCAATCTTTATCAATTGCAAATAATGAATACAAATATCAAAAGATCAGGTTTCAAACACAACTAATGATTGGATTTGATTTGATTGATTTGAATGATTGATTTCGACGTGTTTTTAATAGCAACTTTGATTTAGTCATTTCTGGAAAAGACGAAAAATCCAGCGTTACAGTGCGCCTACCGTAAGAAGCCGAGAAGTAGGAGTGGAAAACTTTGTAGATTTAGCATCCCCGAAAACTTTAGTTTGACGTCCATCTTTTTGGAATTTCTTAGAAGCAGTTCTTGTGTGTCAGAAGCCTAGAATTAGTCGAAAATTGCTACGTAAACTCTACAAACTAAGAGAAATCGGTGATTCGCTCTGTATTGTATATCTAAGTCGAAGCGACTTCCTACCGTATGGCACACAAAGATCCGCGAAAGCTTTGTATATAATGAAGTTATTGAAGACCATACGTTTGATACATTTTTTGGGACGCCCTATTTAAGGAAAATTGATCTTGTCTGTAACTTGCAAAGATTCAAAATTACCTTAGGTAGGATTATCATGGTATACCGTGTTCACAGCGCAATCTCGCCCTAGTATGCTTTCATTCTACTAGCATCTGCAAGAGTGACGTTGGAAGCGTTGCTTAACTCTAGTTCAAGGCACTTATATGTAAGCACAGCTCAGTATTGTCTGCATTCACCACTCTGTTAGCTTTTGCGGGATTTTTGTAATAATTTTGTGGTCACAAACTTGCGTATATTCGCGTTGTTCCTTTTTTTATTAGAGAATGCTAATTGCCTTTAAGACAGTGTTCAGCGATCTATGAAAACTAAAGGGGACTTCGACTGAGCCATTGCCCAAACAGAAAATTATGTCGTTCATCCGTAGCTCAACTCTGTCTAGTCCATATCGTTATCGTTAGCGAATCAGCGTCTTTAGTTATGGAATACGTTCTGAGCTGGAAACTGGAGATGAAACTTTTGACAAAAACGAGTCATATAAACCCGCTTGGACAATGGCTCCATCATGGCCTCCCAACTTGTTTCATATTATGAGTCGATACCCAAGTAGAGGTATATGGACAATATCTTTTTACCTACTCGAGCGACGATAGAATTCCCGAACTTTATAGCAGCATAATACCGCGGTTTGTTAAACTGTGCAATTCAAAATCAGTTCTTGTTTTACTTTGGTCAGTTTGAATTGCTGTAATACATTCCGCATGTTAGCACGCTGTTATAGCCTAATCATTTGGCATGCAGTTGTTGGCTGACGGAAGTCATGTTCTGTGCAAAAATTGTTATTAGCATAGATTGCTAGGTGTTGACGCTGAACGAGTTTTCTAGCACGAGCGGAAGCTTGTAATAAACTTTGTGATAAAACAGTGTCCTACTATTTTTATCTCAATACGCATCCATCGTAGCATACATTGCTTGATGAAGAATATTGTTCGCAGGCAAGGGGTGCAAAATCACATTTAGGTTTCCATCGTTAATCATGAAATGATCTGTTTGGTTGGATTTGCTTTTGATTATAAAAGTATGACTTCTAAAAAATATCCTGAATACTCGATTCAGTGTTGTAAGCGGCTATCATCGCCCTAAAATTTGATCTTCTAACAAAATCTCTATCATTAATTACAACAGAAAACGTTCAAGTGGTGGGATCAAGAACTCCCTGTGAACTTTTTACGTCCTAATTACATCGATAATATCCACATTGAAGCACTTTTTGCGAGGTATCGCGAGTACTGATATGTTTTATTCGTAGTAGGAGCAGTTTTTACGCTAAACTCTATGAATTCTGTTTACTCTTTAATAAATTTCCTTCTAGTCTACCCTTTGATATCGCTTATGTTCATTTGATCGCAAATCCTAAGGGCATTTGGAAGCAATTTGGTTGTTTTTCGACTAAATCCAAACTTAATAGTTCATGTCAATTTTCAAATTTCCAGAAATTGCTTTACTATTTTTAACGTTCACTGAAATGAGGGGAAGGTCTAAGTTTTTCGTTTCAATTGAAGGAAACGATTAGTAATTAATTGGAGGTGAATTTATTATTATTTGAATTATTAGGAAATTTTAATTGAGTGTTATGAACGATTTGAATTATTATTATTATGAATTTATCATTATATGAATTTATTTGAATTTTTTCAGCCTACTTTCCACGGCTTGGAGATATTTTGTCTTGATTGCGCAAACTTCTTCAGATATCTAGATAATCTGAATGATGATTGCGACTTAGAAATAGCCGTCATTTGCCTGAATTATTCAGTTCGATATGAAAGCAAATGAATTAGCTTTGTGAAACCAGTCCTGTGGCTGAGAATACCATGAAAAAAACAAGCAATCTTACGGCTGTTTCTGTCTGAGGTTGTTTCCATCGAAGCTTTCGGTCGAGTATATATTGGCGAGAATGTGTAGGAGAGAGTTTTGAACACTTTATTGTTTCTACACATATTTAAACTTATTTCATATGCGTCTGCTTCACCTCATACTTGTTCTATAGTATTGAAAATATCCGAATCTATAAATTTATACTTTCCAGCATGTAATCCACCCTATATCTGTCTTTTTTTTATAAGAATAAAATTTTCACGCTACAATTTTCAGGCACTGATTTACTAGAAACTTCAATTGCTATCTAGTCAAAGCGAATGGGAATCCACAATCTTCTGCCATTTGTAAAGAATGCTTGTCGACAGGTGAAAGTTTTCCTTTTTCCCATCATGCTCACAAATGCATTATTTTAGGGGAATGTCCGAGAGTTTTCCGGTTGTTCTGTAGCTGTTGACGTTAGTTGTTTATTACATAAAGGATTGTTTGGTTGTTCGGAAAGTATAGCGCAAGGAAAGAAATCTACATTGTAGGTGTCTTTTTTCGCTTTTCATCCATCTTTGGTAATATTTTGCTTATAGTTACATTTATTATGTCAAGAAGCATATACGGGCGTTGCTCGACCTTGGTTGCCATGTCATTATGGTGTTTGATGGTCGCCCATTACCGGCAAAAAAGGTAATTCGCGTTCATGTAATTTCAAGGGTGAGGACGAAAACGCTATGCAACAAAAATTGCGAGGCTACATACAACAATATACATTGAATTCTTGTTTCTCATGAAATTTTATGATTGTTATATGATCTCTACCCTCATACTGGAAATCTGGTCAAGATCTGTTTACTTTTATGAGCATTTTTTTGCATTTGTATGCACTAGGGCAAGGTTAATTTACAGCAATAGGTCGGGTTCGCAAAACATTGCGATGTTGTATAAACTGAATTGGGAGATTAGCAGATCTTACAAGGGAATGATACTAACTTAGATTCGATTTTTGAGATGAAATACATATATTTGGAATCAGCTTGGAACACTGATTCCAAATATACTGTTCCTAGCTGCTTAGTATTATGAAACGAGTTATGGTCTCGTTTCTATGCAAAGTTTGCATGCTTCCCGACCTACTGCTGCTACGGTGTCGACCTCTAGGTGGTTTTGCAATTGTGTAATGCTCCTTTTCAAGATCGAAGAATTAATCTGTTGCTAGTTTAACATCCTAGCACTTTTTTCGAGCAGATTCTTATCTACACGTCGTCTTACGACGTTCAGAAGCTTGTTAGTTATTCATAAATTCAAGCCCATAACTCGCTTCGGAATGATGCTTAGCAGCTAGGAATAGCATGATTGAAATCAGCGTTCAAAGCTGATTCCAATTGTATGTTTCTCATCTCAAAAGGCGAATCTTAGTATCCTTCCCTTGTTAGATTTCAAAGATTCGTGTCATGGTTTTGAAAAAGTACTTGATATAATCTCCGTCAGTAATTTCATCGGAAGTCGAGAGAAAATTTCTTTGTAAAGTCTCGGTACTTATTGAAAGTTTTGGGGCTTCCTCGTAGAAGTCATCTGTTATAGATGATCATGTTATTCGGCATCTCTAAATTGCTATACAGGATGTCCCAAAAGCGTGTATACACTGTTTAAACGTTAATATCTCTTTACCCAAGGAGTCTTTTGCCCACCTTTAGGTACCATTTTGTAGAGCTGGCTCCAGCTTAGGTTTACAGTATGGAGCGAATCACCGATCGCTTCTTACTATTGCAAGATTACCGTAGGAACAGCTTACAGCGTCATTGCGGATTGGCCGTGTTTCGAGAAATGTTTCCAAAAAAATCTGAAAATCGGTGTATCAGGGTTTTCATGCTCGCTGATTTTATTAATCAACTTTTTGCGGGTTTGCAAAGTAATCCAAATGGCGTAATCACGATTTCATGGAGTATTGTTGAAACAGCTATCGCGGTTTACCTGGTATAACTTATAAAAGAAGCATTGTGGTAAAGCGTAAACATCATATTCGTTTCAGCAGCATAAGCTGACCTAGTATAAAAGTTTTCTGGTTGTTCGGTTTGCTTTCTGAGGTGGAATAGGGCCCTTAATGGCTCACAACTCTTCTTGAAGTTTTTACGCCTACAGTGAAGGGTAATCGGTGATTTGCTTCATGTTGTAAATCTAACTTGAAGCCAGGTCTGCAAAATGGGGCCTGGAGTTAGGCAAAACACTTCCTGGGAAAAGAGATATCAGCGATCAAACAGTGTATAAATACTTTTGGGACACCCTGTATATTGAAGAATTTCTCTTCTTCTCTGTAAACTGAACTGCGGTTAAATTTCGCTGTGGATCGCTTGCTGTACATCTAAATATCGAATAATAATATCTAATCACTGGCAGTGTGACGAAGATTGTCTCATGTGATTTTGATTGAGTAGGATTTCTCTGCACTTTCATCTCGATATTGTTCTCTGGGAAAATAACAAATTTTTTGAAGTAGGTTTACTGGTGTAAATTTTGCGCATTGTGTTGTTCAACACCGGTTTTATTCTACACTTTTGACCATGTGCTTTGCATGAGTTTTTCTTGAGACTTGTTTCAGTTATGTCACTAAAAGGCTAGAATTTCTTACACAGGAATTTTGGTTACATTTGATGATTGTCAATCTGATTTGTGCTGTAAAACTGACAACTATATGACTGATGGAAAAAAATTAGCTCGGTGGCATATTTTTATCTTTGTATCTCAAGCTTTTCTTCTCGATCTCAAACTCAGTTCTGGACAACATTTCGCTGAAAATCTTGCTTTTGGTTTGTATAGTGTGGACCCCGGCCAGCTTCCCATAGGTACCTGCGCGACGCACCCGCAACGCACGCCTTCAGTGCGTCTCCGTCCTAGCTTCCGATGGAAATCCTCCTTTCTCTCTCTCTCTTTTTGCTTTTGGTGTACTATATTCTCTCTATTTCAGGTATAAACAATTCGCGATGACCGGTAACGAGATTTCACGTGCGCTTATAGTTCTAGGACCTTCAGTCTTGTTTAGTAGTCTTGTCTTTTCCCTTTTTTGTCCGAAAAATTGAAATTTGATTGGATTTTAGATAATACCCCTCAAAAGTTTCTTGTATAAAATAAGAGTCTCTTTTGGTTTGATGTGCAAGGTATAGACAGTGTCTCAAGTCAAAATTGAGCCTCCCGAGAAGCCAATAGACATTTGTTTGCTTGAATGTCCACTTTTTTTGAGATCTTTGACCGCTTTAGTTTTTACGTCTACGAAGAGAAATGACTCAAACATGCTGTTGTTCTTTAATTTCTTTACGTTTACTTATTACAACCTATCTATCAGTGCAACTTCGGAATATCATCCATTGTTTGAATTTGAGGTGCTCATGGAGGTTGCCTGCGTTTCATTCTTGCATACGTCTCTTTCGTAGCGAACCTAGAGGTTTCCACTTTACATTTTTCTCCTTTGTGAGCATAAATATGCTCTACTGCTCATGAGTGAGGCGAGAAGCATCAAGAAGGGCGCGCGCTGCGTGCGCGACGCGGAAGTACCTGTGGGAACCTGGCCGGGGTCCACACTATAATTGCCTGGCAATAACGAGTGCCGTAAAACGCGCTTTCCCATATGTATCCGTTATTTACGACCATATGGTCACACTGTCGGTGCTTCTGTTGCGCACGTTTTTTTGGCGAAAATACAAAATAGTGCATCTTTCGAGGCGAATGTTGTTGTGCTAGTGTGTCCTAACCGGATACTTACAATGCTTTATGCGAATCCTCTCGGTTGTATATGGCCTGTTGCTTGTCGCTCAAATGTTTATGGAGTTGTGACTGTTTGGAAGTGGAGCAGCTTCTTCATTTGGTAACACTGTCGTTCAGAGTGAGAGGGGGGGGGGGGGCGCAGCATTCTCATTGATAAAGGCTTTCGTTGTTTGAAAAGCCCAATTCCATAACTTCATGCTATCACATCTTATTTGCTTGTTTTTCTTTCGAAGCAAGGAAAATTGCCCTCTAGTTGCCTGTTGGCAGCAGTCTACCAGACTGTCAGATATTTGAACAGATGAGACGAATAGTCCCGAGTTTGCATCGATCTCATAGCCCTAAAAAGTTGCCCTCCAGGAAATCGATAGTACACTAAATAACTAGGTTAGGACAGTGAATGGTGAAGGGTTTAGTCAGTATTCCATTGCTAATGTCAGCTCTTTAGCTTAATTGATCAGGAAATCTGCGTTATGATATTCCAGACCTATTTCTTGAGACATATGAAAGCAGAAAGGCTTTGGCTCACAAGGAAGCTATCCCAAGTCGCAATGGCGATTTGAGTTGAAATGCATAATATTAGATGCTTCGCGATGAATCTTTCTTTTGCGCGAGTTTCGAATCTTTCTTCTTTGTCTTCTTGATTCTTTGGAAGAAGTTAGTATTTCAATATGTGAAGTAATTAGGTTTTAGCATTGCTTCGAAGTCCAGCTTGTAAGAGTGTCATTGGCGTGGTGTTAAGTGTACAGGAATAAAGATTGGCTACGAGAAAGAAATATATTCACCAGAAACATGAATAAGTGTATTTGCCGAGTCTTGAAATATGGCAAGGAATTTTGCCAAATTTTGACAAACATGCATGATTTCTTCTACAGTATCCTTCAGCAGATAAGAAAGGTAGATTTGAAATCAGCTCTTTGCGCATCTGATAGATTTATTCCAGATCGCCACTGCGAGCTGAGGTCTTTCCCCGGTCACAGAGTAATTCGCGAAAACTTGGTTTTCGTAAATTTTGGCGCATTTGAGACCTAACTTCCAAACTCTGTGCCTGTTTATTAGAATTACACACACTAACACTGATTCAGACTCAGTTGCGGCCTTGCCATTTTCTAGAATATCTTTACTTTGTCAAAATAAGGAACTGATATCCTCGCGAAAGCAGACTCGGAGTTGGGAAGGTCCCAAAACTGTTAATGCAGTGGCGGAAATATTGCAACTTTGTGGCATTTGCAGCAGCCTGCAAAATCGCAAGTCTGGGGTTGTCTTCTTCAAACTCTTATGCTTGTTCTGATGAATTGCCGTCAGTCGTTAAAGAGCCCAAAATCATCTCTTTTATAGTGGTTTCCAAAGATGAGGCTAAGACAACACTAAACTAAGTTTTCACAAAAATATTCAGCAGAACTGCGGGTTTGATTCAGTACATCTGCTCTTTATACAGCTTCATGTGATGATACTGTTCTAATGAAGCGGGTTGTTAGAGCTGTCGCGTTCAAAGGTTTTGCTTAGAAAAAGCTCAGCTTGTAAAAGGGAAGTTCGTGTTTTTTATCATTACACTTCGTTGCTGTAGAAAAAACTTTTGTTTGCATTCAATTCCTGAATTTCGCTTAACGTAGTAGTGAGCGAATTTTCCTGGGAGAATATACTGGGGTGTCTCATAATTTTACCCTTTTTACCCTAGACATCAGCATTTCTCGAGAATGGGACACCTACAAAGGGTACTACACGAAACGTATTTTTGTATGTATGAGCTATATAATCACGTGTATGGGAGGAGCTCAGCACTTTTCTAGGGACGAAGTTTGCCATTTTACACCATTCATTTTTTCTTTATTTCTAGCCATGGAAAAAAAAATACGAAAAGTATACAATTGAATGTTCAATGTGTCAAGCATATGCTAGAATATATGGGGAATTTTTAATTTTTTGGGTCGAGATAAGATATTTTACGGTAAAGTTCTTTTTGACTGCTATCATATTTTACCTCAAAACTTTACGTCGAATGCGGATTGGGCAGACTACTGATAGCCAACTTGTAGAACTTGCTTTGCTCGTCGAACGGTTACTTAAGCCACATCAGTTGATGGAAAAATACAAAAAACGACGGCTATAATAAAAACGGTAAAAAATTATGAGCCACCCCAGTGGTATCATTCGATTTTTGTGGGGCTGAAAAACTCGGCCAATTGTTTTATTGTGTACGAAGCATGAGGGCAAGGTCGTGGTCCAGACATCGAATTGCCCCCAATGTGGAGCTTCATGTAAGGTGTGTGCTTCTTCCCTTTTCTACGGGAGCAGAAAGCATTAGGAACGACGTCCAGGCGGGTTTGGGCCCTGCTTTTTTATGTGAACTGTTTGGAGGGGGTGGGGATCATGTAAGCCGTGGATTAAGCTGCAGCTTATACTTTAGATTCGTGGCAGAGCAAGTCAACTTTGAACACCAGCTCAGACCGTGCTTTTCATCGTATCCAGAGTAGTTTGTCCGTAACAGTAAGAACACGGTCTGGGCTGTTCTGAGTGATTTCTAGCCAAAATAATGTGGGCTACCGCTTGGCACTGGCTTAGCTGAGGCCTTCCACTCCTAAACATCAACACAAGACCACAGGGGACCTGCCTATGTGTACTCTATACATTGGGACATAGATTTAGGAAGGGCTCTTGTTTTGAGTACTTACTATTGCCTATTTGAAGACTTTCTTTGCAGAATACCAATGACGAAAGGCGACAAAAACGTGCCGACAATGTTAGAGCTGCGGAAGTGCTTCTTTCGGAAGGAAAAGTCAATGAAGCGGTTGATAAGTTCAAACAAGCGACTTCCATCACGCCAGAAGTCGTCGAAAACACAATTGAGGTGCGTTTTAGATGCTTCGCACAGTTTTGAAGTATTGTAAAATTAGTTTTTTAGCACTTTCGAAAAATGGACAATGTCGATGTAATAGTATCGCCATACGAGTCCGATGCTCAGCTAGCATTCTTAGTCAATGAAGGTTTTGCTGATGTAGTAATCACTGAAGATTCTGATTTGGTCGCTTTTGGTTGTGAAAAGGTTGGTTCTCTGCAGTAATTGCAAATCAGAGGGGGGGGGGGGGAGGGAAGGAGAAGCAAGTTTTGGGAAATGGTCTGCATGGTTGCAAATTCGTTGCTAATTCAGTTCAAATTTTTCCAAACTTTTGCTGTTTTGCAGAATTTAGGCTTCAGGTACGGAATTTTGGAAATGGCTAGCTCGTTCCACTTTTGAATGGCTGAGTACTTGTCTTTTAATTTTTAAAAATGGACCGCTACATTTGCAAAACTTACTACGCCTTAGATCCAGGGATACTTTGAGGACTCTCCAATGTCGAAAATTTCTTCCCCTTCCCTCTCTACCACCTTCAAGCGCTACAGTTTTCATAACATATAGATAATTTAGTAATAAGACTTTTAGATAATCTTCAAATGGAGCTGCGATAGTGGAGACTGCACAGTTTACGAGAGGAAGGAGTTGCCACGATGCTTTTCTGGTGTCATGAGCTCACAATTCGATTTTACCAAATTTCGTAGGATTTGTATACTTTCCGGTTGTGATTATCTACAGGTAAGGATAAACTTTGAATACATTGAATAGCTCTCCCATATTGAGCAAGGATGGAGATATCGTCCTCGTTTCCAAACTTTGTTTGCAGGCGGGTTTACCGGGTATCGGGTTGAACAAAGCTTTAGCATTCTTTTCCAAGACATCGCGAACGGATCTCAAAATGGTTAGTAATCTGATTTTCGGATAAAAATCAGGGAAGATTGTATTTTCAGCTTTTACCTCGTATTCCAAGTTATCTGAATATGTCCAAGTTGACAGTTTCAAAGGAGTTTATCCAAGAATTTATACGAGCGGAAAATACTTTCATTCATCAGGTAAACCTAAGAAGTCTTGTCGAATTCAATTTTGTGAAATTAAGGTAGTCTTCGATCCACGGCAACGATGTCAGCGTCCACTTACACCATATCCAGCTCCCCAGAAACAGCAGTCTGATGAGAATGATGACGATGTGAGTATATAGAAATACAGGCACAGACAGAATTTTTTACGCAACTTTTGTTCCCAAAACCTTCAAAAATACTCTTTTTTTTTCAAATATATATATCATCGTCTTTTTTAGTTTGCGAGTTCCAACGATAAAGATGACTACTCATATGCAGGAGAGGTTCTGTCATCCAATCTCGCTGTGAGATTAGCATTGGGTAATCAGGTAAGCCTTTTTGGCACCCCCCCCCCCCTGTTAGCAACTGGAGCGAGTTCCATGGAAACTGGAAACGAGATGGACCTGCTTGGTGGAAATGGTATTGTTACTGTATAAAGCACAGATAAAAGCCAGACATGCGAATTGATTTTATCTGATTCTCTCGGCATCCGGTAACGCGGCTGAAGATACCCACACAAGAATTTGTCAATTTCACCGTTTTTTTTTCGTTAGTGACTGTGTTTTTATTTATTTATTTATTTATTCATTGAAACGTGCTCACATACGTATGTTAATAACAGGATTACCCTGAAAGGCAAAAGACCAACGAACAAATATTTGCCTTTCTTTCCAGAAGTCACTGTACACAGGGTTTTGGCTACCATGATTTTCTTAACCCTACTTTAGACCCTACTTTCTCTTCATATCATTCCTTGATTGCGTTAATCCTACAATACGGTTACCGTGATTCTATAGTCGGACTCTCATGACCGAAATAGATCTCATATTAGTAATCAGCAAAAACAACCTCAATTGATTTTTAGAAAAGTGTAGGATGGCACTGATCTTATGCATCATACCCTCCCTAGAGTGTTACGCTAAAAATCGTCATCTGAGTAAACAAGTGAATACCTTGAGGTGATTCAAATATACTACCATCTCGAGCAATGCGGTTTAATGGTTATACATGACCTTAACAACGCTAAGGTTTCGGTCGGAACGAGCAAAAATCAAAAAATTTTGGTTGATGTACCCCAAAGGAGAGTCTGCCAGTCAGAGCACTAAGTTCTGAACTCCTAGTACAGGCTTTCAATTTAACTAATTTACTTAAGAGTTAATGCAAATCAAATTATTGAATCAAAAACCAGAAACTAGTTAAATGAAACACTTATGATATATTGTAAAAATTGCGAAAATTATTCCATATTTGCGGCTTTATGAATGAATTGGACGAAAATTGAATTCTTGTTTATCTAGATTGAAAAATCTGTCATTATGGACAAGTTCTTCCTACCGTCACCCGTGCCAGAATGGTCTGTTTGGTGTGATCAGTTCGAAAGTTGTGGTAGGCGAAAGCGCCGCAACGAAGAGACAAAGAAAGAGGAGGAGAAGAAATGCGGCTCAGCATTCAAGGTGAATTCTGCAGTTATCAGCAGCTCGAATATTCTGAATCGTTTTCTTTCTTGCAGTTTAACTCACCATCGAAAAAGCGTGCAAAGCTTGACCCCACCACCATTGATGTCATTGATTTGGATATAGAAGACAATGCTAAAATAGCTGAAGCCGTTAGGCAGGGAGCTGAGAAGAATTTGACTGACCAGGGAGTGGAGAAGAAAAGTGCACAAGTCAAGAAGTCAAATTCTTTGAGCATTGAGAAAAAGGAGAATTCGGTAAGTTGATTGCGAAGGCGTTCTTATGGATGTAAGCAAGTTTTTGTTCAAGGAAGCTCGTCCAAAGCGGCTAAGGAATCAAGCAACCTGTGATTGGACTGTTGACGAGATCATGAAGGCTTATGGTTCAACAGAACAGGAACAGTCTAGCACACCTATGGCAAGCTTGCCAGGCTCAGCTGTAGAAAAGATGTCTATAATCGCTGCCACAAGTAAGACGATGCTTTAATAAATTCGCAATATTACGAGATAACCCATACTCCTTAGCAAAGACTGTTGCTTGGCTTGATTGCTCATCCGAAAAGAACTTTTGAATGTTTTGATCACAAAGTTTGATTTTCTGTTCGTCAGAAACATCTGTTATTTTTCTATTCAGCTTCTACACCTGCCACGTCTACTGCCACCAAAACATCCGTCATAACTACTTGCTCTGGCTCGGGTCGTAGCGCTTACTTTGTGAAAAGGTTCTTAAAGCATTTTAATTGACTCCTTGCAAACAAAAATGCTTTAGGACTGCAGGTTGCGCCAATCCATTTAGGAAACCGTTGGTCAAATCCTCGTCTCTAAATGCAAAAGTTGAGAGCAAGAATGAGCCGGAGGTCACATTTGTTGCTGACTATTTCGGTATGCCTTCAATGATGTTCAATTTAGGATAAAGCGAAGACTGAAATTGCGGGAAATGAAAATGAGGACAGATTGTTGTCTTCAAGTATCCCAATCATCAAACCGATAGGATGCCGAGCGTCAGGTCTGCATGCGAGTTTTTCGGGTTGACAATTTACACATCATTGAATTTCTGTTTCATTGTTACCATATGTGAAATGAAGCCTTTCAACCGTATGGTTGTTATAATTTTGAGATCTCAAAAATATTAGAGGTTTTATATCAGAACATCTGTGCAAAATTGAACATAATTAGCTCGCGGAGATCTAGTTTTTTTTACGAAGCTATGATGTTTATTGATTACTAGTTCGCAAACCCAGCTACTCCGTGCCCTGTCAGTATCATTTTCGTAATCACATGCTCAATTCTCTCTCTGTGCCAACTCCCAGCCTCGCAGGTCAAACTTTGCGAAAAATCAATAAAATCGATCTTGGATGACGAAAAGTAGCCTGCGACCCCCCCCCCCCCCACCTGCAAATGTGCGTGGGAAGTTTGATCAGAATCGGCTTAGAGATTGTACGTTTGATTAGAAACATATGTGCATACAAGTACAGACGGACGGACATGGACACAGCTGTATATATTAGGTCGTCCCGAAAGTTTTGTGGGTTCTTGATTACCCTCAAATCTTACAGATGAGTCCGCTTTTTGAACACAAAATCGATGAAAATGCATTCTCGCGCCGCCAAGAATCTTGGATAAGTAAGTAAGTATAAGTCCTCCCATCAGATAAGTCCGTCTACGAATAAATCCGGACTTATCTGACAGTCTTCGGCCATTTCTCAAGATTTCTAGTTGTAATGGAAAGAAAACAAACTTTCTGTAGGACGGACTTATCTGATGGGAGGACTTATCTGTGAAATTTTAGGTAAGTCACTAAAATTCATAGAACTCTGACCGACAACGACTTGGGTATTATTCAATCCATATATTTATCTTTTTTCCATAAGGCTCCCGCCAGAGTGCCGAAGCCATGCCAGCGCTACGCCAGCGCCGAGCCAGCGTTTCGATCGATACACGTGTATTTCGTGGGGGCGGGGTTAGCTGACCTAGTTCTCAGCCAGGACCCCGCCCCAACGAAATACACATGTATCGACCGAAGCGCTGGCTCGGCGCTGGCGTAGCGCTGGCATGGCTTTGGCACTCTGGCCGGAGCCTAAGCTACATTCTCTTCCCTACATACCTATAGTCATTGCGATGTTATCGCCAGCCTCTAAGGAATTCGGAATTCGAAGCCAGATTTTCCCTGTTTTTTGTAAATTTTCAGTTTTTTCTTATCTGAAGAAGCGCCGATAGTTATAATGTAGAGCAAGCTGCTTACATTATGCTGATTTCAGAATATATCAAGATAAAAGTGTGTAATAATCATTTCTTTGGGAAGAAACCGGCTTTCGAACACGTATAGCGCATAATAGTAGCGAAAATTCTGAAGCTGATTTTCAAGGCAAAAACCTATATAATTTGCACAACTAATATTCTTTAACGACCAAGCTTCAACTCGCATTTATACGTAGTTCAAAAATTACCTCAATTGCTTACAACAAGAAACTAATCATTGCTAATAATTAACTCACATAGTCCACTTCCAGATATTTTGTACCTCTTATCAGTGGCGGACTGAGAGAATGTTGCCAAGTAAAATTGGTAGGAAATATGACGAATTTAGCTTTTTCTATATCTTTTTGTTTCAAATGTTTGCATAGTTTTTTCACTCATGGAGAGATGGACCTACCACGTCCTGCTACAAACAATCGCCCTCAAAAGAATTGGAGCCTCAAATGTGGGATTGCTCTCAGCCCATCTTACTATTGGGCACAAAACGGGCTCATCGGAGGGGTATAAATTATAAACTGGAGATGAACTCCAATCTGCTCCATTGAATGTTCCCTTCACGTGAATTCGACGCGTGCGAGAACTCAGGCAGGGGTGAATCATTGTTCATTTTCCATTGATCAGCTCCTCGTCGTGGTTGCGATGAAATCAAAAATCCCGGATAAAGCGAGCCATGCAAATTCCAAACAGTTTCTATCACAAACGAATGAAATGGGATAAAGTTAATTTTTCTGCACTATGGACTTCCGCAGATACGAACCCTGTTTGCAAATTTGTCTTCGTCATACCCTTCTGGTCATAACGAAACTCTCTAAGAAAGCTCATTAAGTACATAATAAGAACAATTTATTGTGACAGAGAAGTTCAGCATATGGGGGCCCTAGTGGCGCCAGTTCCAAAGTAGCTCCCAAAGGGCTGTTTCCAAATATTCCCAATATTTCTCCTCGTAGCTCTCATAAGAATCTTCGAAATAGTAGACGATAGGTCTTCCATCCGTTCCTGTGACATATCTCACACCGTACTGAAAAAGCAGAATTATAGCAGGCAAGTGCACCGCGTATTACGAACCCAGTCCAACAAATCCCTAGGAGTTTCCTCGCAGATGGGTTCTAGTGGCCAGTATCTAATAATACCATTGACTCCACTCGCAAATAACAGAAATACAAACGGCAGCAGATGGTGCAGAAGCATGGTTCATACCCAGTTCTTTCTGTAACTATTAGTTGCAGTTTATGATGGCTTCTTACGAGAGAACTTTTTTCGTAACATTGACCTCACAGTATTCAACTTCCGTCAAGGTCTTTACCGTGTGCAAAGGTTCTTGATGCAATGACGTCATTTTGACGCAGAGGTCCAGACATCTTTTATAATTGCCATAGAAAGATAAAAAGACGTCGGACAAGGTCACGTACATCACTATTATCTTATATATAAAGCTGAATGTCTGTTTGTCTGTCTGTCTGTATGTCTGTGTGTACGTATGTTCCGAATAGAAAATTCCATTTCTGAACCGATCCGGACCAAACTTGGCACACATACACATCGGGCCCCGGCGGGTGTCATAGACCACTTTTCGTCATCGACCGATAACGAAAAGTGGACTGTGACACCCGCCGGGGCCCGAAGTGTATGTGTGGCAAGTTTGGTCTCGATCGGTTAAGAAATGGAATTTTCTATTCGGAACATACGGCGGAGCCGGGTAAGCCAGCTAGTATTCTATAATTCATTGAATTATAATCTAAATTTGAGTACTCGCGCTGCGTCGCTTTTGAAGAGTATTGCGTTCAGATATGAGAGGAAATTATTAGAGCTTTTTTTTTTTGAAAAAGCGAATCTACAGAGTACACACTAATTTGAAGTAAAACTCGATTTTGGTTGAGCATAGTTTTGCCGCGGTAATGACAAATTAGAAAGTAAGAGCAACATTCAAACTAAACTGTGAGAGGCATCTGTTCCACAACTTTATTAAGATCCGTTGTTTGAGCAGATGCTTGTGCACTATTGTATCTGTGACTTTGTAATTGTTAAAGTAACCCGATTCTGTACCCTCACCAATTTGAAGGGCGCTATGTATAATCAACGCATGCTAACATTATTATGGAAGCACTATCTGGAATACCCGGCTTTATTTGATTCCTATCGATATAACAAACATGATCAACGATGAAGCTCTCTTCCCAATTCTACACAACATTTTTCTGTCGTTCTATCCGTGTAACTTCTATGTAACGGTTCCCAGCCCCATTGCTTTTCAGTATGCTTACTTAGGTCGTATGCATTAACATCCCCGCTGAGGAGGGGGAACGCAGCTCAAAAGAGCTTCATAATCAAAGTTCTGGACATCTAGATTTTTGTCTATCCACCCGTAAGTGTTTTTACTACTCTCTCCTATGAACAATATGAACAGGAGCGAGGAGTTGTCCAAGCCACGTTTTTCAGGTCTTTCAATGACCCCTGTTGATTCCTAGCGGCGACCGTTTTTTCTTCAGCCATTTTTTCTTTTTCGATATAATTCAAAACGTTCCAGAGTTGTATTAATTATCTGAACCAACACTATTAATTTTTTTGGCAAGAACGGATGTTCTACCGAAGTTATGAAATCTGCGATGAACCAACCACAGATCGAAGGTTGGGGTTAGTCGAGAATCGATATTTCAATACCTCATTTATTGTTATTAGCAACATGCTTATACTTAGTACGGTTGGGTTACATACTCAGTACCACTCTGGAATGTTTTTATTAATTTCGAAGAAAGAAAAATGACTCTGAAGAAAAGACAGTTCGCCGTCCGCTCATCCGGGGATTCATACAAAGCTGAAAAATCCGTACAACTTCTCGCTCTTTTTCAATATGTTCGTAGTCAAGGATAGTAAGATTACTCTCGGATAGGTAGACAGCGCGAAATCCAGGAATATGGAGCTTCAGGATATGAAGCTTTCTTTCGATGCGATCTCCTCCGACGGGGATATCAATTTATGAGACCCTCAGCCACCGCTCCCTTTCCCTGTATCAACTCCCCTCTGCCTGAAGTCTGAAAAAAACCATAAAGTCAAGAGCTATGTGACTGAACAAATTGTTACTTTTGTTATCAACATGCTCACTTATCCTGCCACCCCCGTGCCACCCACTTTCTAGTATTTCTGAAAAATTGATAAAATTAATGTAAAAGTAATAGGTTCAAAGGTCGTATCATCGTGATCAGCATGCACCTACCTGCTGTACCAATTCCAAATCCGGTTGTTTGCAAGTCGATAAAATCGATTAAGACGATCGATAATTTCGAAGATGATTGAAATGTATCTGTAAGTCGCATGCTCACTTGAACATCCGCTCCCCTCATAACCAACTTCCAGCCCTGCATCAAAGTTTGCATCAATAAAATTATAGAGCGATGAAAACTAGCCTCAAAATATTCTCTTTGTACGGTAGAACCTACTTGGTAGACTGGCGTTCATACGATTTGGGATCGGGATCCTACTACTCGTCTATATGTTGCTAGATGATTGTTTCAAAGGCTGTCACGAAAACGCATTTATTTTTTTACAATATCGTTCCATTGTGTGGTTTCAAAGTGAGATCTGATTGTAATTTCACATAAGGTTCCCTTTGGAGTGGATGATATGTGAAAATTAGCATGTCAAGTATCCCTGTATGCGCAGTTTCGGCAAATTCCGGATTTTGACACTATTGTTCCGAAAGTTTTGTCCGATTTAGTTGCCTGTTTTTACCGCAGCTATTTTGCACTTATTGCATTATCATGATACAAACTGGAAGCACTTTTCTTTGCTACTTCCAAGGCTTACTAATTCGTGATGAGCTTCTCAGTGACGGAATTTCAAGCCCTGAAATTGAGCTGCCAAATGCAGTTGTGCTCGAGAGAATGTTTTCATGAAGAGGATTATGTCCGCTGTATCCCTAAAATCACCTATGTAATTTTATATTGAGTAAGGATGCAATGGGCTAACATAAGCGCGCTTTCCTCACATGGAATTGCCTTAATTTCCTAATCTGCCCTCAAAAATTTGAGACAAACTCAAATTCTACGATCGAGACCAATCTACGCATAGGAGAAAGCTATTTATTTAATATTGCATATATTAGAGTAGAGCGAGACCAAGCACGGACCATCAGCCAAATACCTTTTTTGTTCGCGACAACAGCAAAAAAACAAGTATTGAAAAGTTGGCATACTTGCACGCTTGGAGGAATGCTCAAATTATGCCTTTTTGATTTGGCATGAATATCTTTAATGCAGCAAAGACAACTTAAAGTTTTCTTTAGTCATAAAATAATCTCTGGAGTATAGGCTACATAGTGATGACAGCCAAATATGTCTGGCTATCCTTATATGGGAGCATTAGTATGTCAATTAGAATGTTTTGAAGAAAACATTGATGAATTCTCCAAATATACTCTTACCTTTTGCTAGCCTTTTGCACAAGACATACTGTATGCCTAATAAGATTGAGGTTAATCCTGCAAAATTTGGTTATTTATAAGTTTTGATTTTGAAAAAAAGTTATAACGTTTTAAATCGGAAAATCTCAAGTCGAACAGCTATTAGTATTGCATGCATGAATGTATCAGCATGTCAACTAACCCCCTGTGCAGCGTTCCAGCAAATTTAAAACTCTGACTTAGATTGTACTAGCTGGCTTACCCGGCTCCGCCCGGCCCTGTCAAAACACTATGATAAAGCTCTCATCTCCATTCCTGTACAACGTTTCCTTGTGCCCACTTCTACCTATCAACTCCAACTCTCTATTCCTGTGTTAGTTATCAGCCTGCTCACTCATCCCTATGCGATTCCCACCCCGTATCTCAAAATTTAAAAGAAATCGATAAAATCGAAAAAAGTAACGGATAAAAAAGAACTAATATTGTATGCGTGACCAGCATGGTCGATCCCCTGTGCCAACTCCCAGCCCTGAAGCTCAAACTTTGCAAAAAATCAATAAAATAGAAAATAATGGATAATCCCGAAAACTAATACTGTATTCGTAATCAGCATGCTCGATTACCCTCCTGTGCCAACTTCCAGCTCCGTTGGTGAACTCAGCAAAAAAATCGATAAAAATTGATAAAATCAATATCGATCGATGACGAAAAGTAGCCTATGACACCCGCCCGGCTCCGAAGTGTATGTGTGCAAAGTTTGGTCAGGATCGGTTTGGGAATGAAATTTTCTGTTCGGAACATACGTACAGACATACATACATACATACATACATACATACAGACATCTTATATATAAAGCTGAATGTCTGTTTGTCTGTCTGTATGTCTGTCTGTATGTCTGTCTGTGTGTACGTATGTTCCGAACAGAAAATTCCATTTCTGAACCGATCGGGACCAAACTTGGCACACATACACTTCGGGCCCCGGCGGGTGTCATAGGCTACTTTTCGTCATCGATCGATATCGATTTTATCGATTTTTTGCAAAATTTGAGCTACGGGGCTGGGAGTTGGCACAGGGGGGTAATCGAGCATGCTGATCACCCCCGTGGGGGTGATCAGCATGCTCGATTACACCCCCTGCCAAATTCCACCCCCCGTAGCTCAAATTTTGCAAAAAAAATCGATAAAATCGACAAAAGTAATGCACGGTTTCGAAAACTAATATTGTATTCGTAATCAGCATGCTCGATTACCCTCCTGTGCCAAATCCCAGCCCCGTAGCTCAAACTTCGCAGAAAAATCGATAAATCGACATCGATCGATAACGAAAAGTGGACTGTGACACCCGCCGGGGCCCGAAGTGTATGTGTGCTAAGTTTGGTTCGGATCGGTTGAGAAATGGAATTTTCTATTCGGAACATACGGCGGAGCCGGGTATGCCAGCTAGTTCAACATAAGAGTATACTGGAGGGATTGAATATGAAGCTTATTGCAGAATATTCAGAAGTTCCAAGAATTTACGGCATTCCTAAAATGCACAAAAATCCAATCAAGTTTAGATTCATAACCGGAGCAAGAAGAAGTACTCTAAAACCTGTGACAGTAACGCTAAAGACGATACTGTCACACTTTCGTGAACACTTCCAAAACTACTGCAAAGTTATTAAGTCAAGAACTAATATAAAACACTTTTGGTCAATAATCAATAGTAAACAGGTAGTAGATGAATTGAGAGAGTGTAACGGAAGACTTCAGGTATATTCGGCAGACTTTTCCAGTTTGTTTACGAGCTTGCCACATAATGTGGTAAAAAGTAGTCTTGGAAAAGTGATTTCTTTATGCATGAAGGGCTTCACATATGTTAGGGTTTGCCACTCAAATGTGTACTACACTAATGAAGACAACGAAGGTAAATATTATAGGAAAGAGGACATTATGTATATGGTAAATTCAGTCTTGGAGGCCAGCTATCTAAGTTTTGGAAAGACGATATATAAGCAGATAAAAGGAATACCACAAGGGGCATCATGTAGTCCACAGATGGCTGATCTTACCCTTGCATATATGGAGTATGACTATATAAGGAAGAAAATGATGGACAATAGCTTCAACATAAGACTATACAACTACACTTACAGATATATAGACGATATATTGCATCTATCCACAGATGTTTCCCAGTTTGTCAATAGCTTCAAAGAAATTTATCATCCATCTTTAGAAATAGAAACAACATCGGGGAATGAAATAGAAACCCATTTCTTGGACTTAACAATTGAGGCGGAAGATTCGGGCATTAGTTTCAGCCTGTACAATAAAACAGATGACTATAGTTTTAAGGTTACGAGATATCCTAATTGGATGTCTAACATACCTAGATATATACTGATAAACACTCTGTCTTCAGAGGTACTTAGAGTGTATAGAAATTGTTCGCATTGTATGGATAAGAGTACGATTATTGAACTAGGAAAAACATCAAAAGCCAACAGTTGGGGCAAAAAAACATGTTCATTAGAACATTATATGATACTTTTCTAAACAGACCCTTCATTCTTAGGAAGTATGGATTTACCATTAGTATTCATAGACCTTTGCTTTTTGAAGTGCAAAAAGCGTGGACCAATGCTGAAGCAGATTCGCAGAAGGCGCGGGCGGGAATAATTACTATTCAAGTGTAGCAGACAAAGTAGTGTATCATTCCTTCTATTGGACTTCTATGGTGTTCTTCGTCTTATGTAACTATCTCCTGTAACGTCCTCCTCTCATATTCTATGCATTTTAAGTTTTAGGGCTTCCTGGGGGAACTACTGATGAAAGGACATTAAGTCCGGGGGCACCCAGGAAGTCGTACCGGTCTAGTTCTTAGCCCCGAAACCGAAATGCAAAAAGAATTTCTATTAATTACACATCAGCTATCTTTCCTGAGAAGATCCTTTACTGTTATCTTTAAAAATGTCTTTCAAAGAGTCTTTTCTTAGTAATCAGCATGCTCACCTACCCCCTCACCAATCCCCAGCCCCATAGCTCAAACTTTGCAAAAAACCAGTAAAATCGATAAAAGTGAGGGTAATTCTGAAAACTGATGGCGCTATTCGGCTCTCCGGGCTCTAAAGTGTTTTTGTAGTGGATCTTGCTCAAACTCGGTATATGGGGGTTATTCAAGCCGCTGATGACGAATATCGTAGTCATTTCGCGTGGCAGCGGGTAAAAATCATGGACCTGCCTGAAACCTTGGCAGGGAATTACCTAAAGTGCTGTTTTAAGAATATCGTGCTTAAACCCCACGATAAAGGCAATTTTGTGGTATAAAAGTTCCCCACGACCGTAATGCTTTCCTTATAGGACCACTGCCGCGCGCTATAGACCCTTCGGCGGCTTTTGCCTAAGCAAAAACAGGGGGAGGGAGATTTGCTGCGTGCGTTGCGCGTTGGGACATGTTATCAGGTTGGCACTGGAGACCGCCATGCAAAACGATCGTTTCCCCATTTCGTGAATATCTGGGATCTGAATTGGCCCGAAAGCGAAAAAATGTCCACTCAAACCCTGCAACTCACCATAACTTCACAATAATGCGTTCAGCGAGCAAGCATCATATTCATCAGCAGTATGCTTGTGAACCGTTACAGGTAAGGTTTTGAGCAAATCTGGAACTTCGACCCATCTACTGTACACCCACCGTAACCCAAGAGAATGTGCTATCCTGCGAAATCAGCATGATATTCATGTTCAGCGCGCTAAATGATTACCCTAGACGAAGTTTAAAGCAAATCTTTGTTTGATTCCATACCGTATAACCACCATAACTCTATGAAAAAGTCCCAAATGCAGAGAGAGAGAGTACGAAACTCGTAATCATGCCGAATAAGTTCTCGGGACCGAACTCCGCCAAATTCATGATTTTGACTTCCTACCGTACACCCATCGTAACCACACGGGGGTTCTGCGGAGAAAGTGTGATATCTGTAATCAGCATGTAAGATAACCCTTAGACACGAAGTCTAAGCAAGCTCTACGACAAAAAAATTTTGGAGCCCGGATAGCCGAATAGCGCCAAACTAATAATGTACTCGTAATCAGCATGCTCGATTACCCCTTTTGCCAACTCTCAACCCCGTAGCTCAAACTTTGCAAAAAAATCGATAAAATCGATAAAAGTAATGGATAATTTTAGAAACTAACTAGCCTGCTTACTCGGCTCCGCTCGGCCCTGTCAAAACACTATAATAGTTTCCATCCCTACCCCTGTAAAGCCTTTCCCCGTGCCCACTTCTCTTTCTCACTTCACTTGATTTCTCGTTCCCTGTGTTGTTTTCGAAATCAGCATGCCCACTTACCCCCTGTGCCAACTCCCAGCCCTGTAGCTCAAACTTTACAAAAAATCGATAAAATCGTTATCGATCGATGATGAAAAGTAGCCTATGACACGCTCCCCGCCCTGAAGTGTATGTATGCCAAGTTTGGTCCAAATCGGTTTAGAAATAAAAATTTCTATTCCGCACATACGTACAGACATACAGACAGGCAGACATTCAGCTTTATATATAAGATATTGTTTTCGTAATCAGCATGCTCGATTATTTCCCTATGCCAACTCCTAACCCCGTAGCTCAGACTCTTCGAAAAAAATCGATAAAATCGATAAAAATAATGGATAATGCTAGAAACTAATATTGTTTTCGTAATCAGCATACTTGATTACTTCCTATGCCAACTCCTAGCCCCGTAGGTGACCTCTGCAAATCGATAAAATCGATAAAATCGATTCAAATCGATAAAATCGATAAAATCAATCGATGACGAAAAGTAGCCTATGACACCCGTCGGGGCCCGAAGTGTATGTATGCCAAGTTTGGTCCGGATCGGTTCAGAAGTGGAATTTTCTATTCGGAACATACGTACACACGTATATACAGACAGACATACAAACAGATATTCAGCTTTATATATAAAACTAGCGATCCTATAGAAACAAAACAGTATGCCCTTAGGAATAGAAACTACTACCAGTGACTATACGCAAAGCATCTTTGCTGTTCCTCTTGCAGATACCTTCGCCCAGATACCACAGCTCTTAAACAAGGAAGCTACCTCCAAGAACCTGTTTAGAACAGCTGATTCATTCCAAAACTCAGATTGATTTCCAGAAAAGTGCCGTGTTAAGGGAAGCGTCAACTTATGTCATCCAGCAGCCGAAAACTCGGGTATCTAGATAAAAACGAGGAAGTATTTTATTCAATGATGTCTTGCCAGTGAACGGACTCATTTCTTAGAACAGACTAAAGCTGGCGCAACGCCTTCTTTGAAGGACAATCTTACCGAAAGTGTTCTGTCGCATAAAACCCTAGGTTTTTCCTTCCCTCGAAACCAAGCTCCTAATGCTTGCGCTTTTAGGGGCAGAAGTATGGTTGAGAAGAATGGGCCGTAATTTTTCCAGCAAGTTTCTTTATAATCAAATATTGAACCTAAAAATTTGCGCAAATATCTTGCTGCCTGAGCCCTGAGTCTTCTCCCTCGAGACTAAGCTCCCTGTTTTTTTGCTTCTAGGGATAAAAGTATGGTTTTAGCAAAGTTCAAAAGGCCAAAATTTTCAGAGAAGATAATTTCCTGTCGCAAGAAGCTCAAGGGTCTGTCTTTCCCTCGAGACCACTTTTCTGCCTTCAGAGGCAGAAGTCCGGTTTTTGCAGAGTAGAATGGCCAGAAGTAAATTTTGAGCAAGTTTCTGTAATGTCATTGACACCCAGAAACTTCTGGCAAAAATATCTTGCTGCCTAAAGCCATGATTCTTTCTTTTCTCGGGATCAAGCACCCTGTGCTTTTCTGCTTTCAGGGGCAGAAGTCTGGTTTTTGCAGAGTAGAATGACGCAAATGGATTTCAAACAAGTTAAAACATCGACACCCAGAAACTTCTGGCGAAAATATCTTGCTGCCTGAGGCCATGATTCTTTCTTCTTTCGAGATCAAGCACCCTGTTTCTGCTTTCAGGGCAAAGTAGTGGTTTTTGCGAAGTAGACGGGGCCGAAAGTTTCTGTGAAAATGCCCTTTCCCAGGAATCTCGTGGGTCTGTCCTTCCTTAGAGACTAAATTCCCTGTGCTTTTTTGCTTTTAGGGGGGGAAGTACTGGTTTTTTCGAAGTCTAGGGGGTCAAACATCTTAGCGAAAATATCCTGTCGGATGAAGCTCATGGGTTTGTCTTTCCCTCGAGAGCACTTATTGCTTTTTTACTTTTAGAGGCAGAAGTAAGCTTTTTGCAAAGTAGAAGGGCCAGAAGTGAATTTTGAAGCAAGTTTCTGTATGAATAAACATTGACACCCACAAATTTTCAGCGAAAGTATCTTGCTGGCTGAGCTTATGAGTCTTTTCCCCCCGAAACCAAAGGGGGCAGAAGTAAATTTCCAGCAAGTTCTGTATAATCATTGACACCCAGAAACTTCTGGCGAAAATATCTTGTTGCCTGAGGCCATAATTTTTTCTTCCCTCGAGACCAAGCTCCCTGTCTTTTTTGCTTTTAGGACCAGAAGTGTGGTTTTTGAGGTTATGGTTTTTGCGAAGTTTTGGGGCCAAATGTTTCAGTGGAAATGTCCTATCGGATGAAGCTCATGAGTCTGCCCATCCCCAGAGACCACTTTTCTGCTTTCAAAGGCAGAAGTATGGTTTTTGCAGAGTGAAAGGGATAGAAGTAAATTTCAAGGAAATTTCTGTGTAATTAGATATTGACTCGTAGAAATTTTTAGTGGAAATATCTTGCCGCCTCAGTTCATAAGCCATTTCTTCGAGACCAGGCTGTTTGTGCTTTTCTGATCTTAGGGGCAGAAGTAGGATTTTAAAAGGTAAAGGCGGGCCAAAGTGAATCTATAAAAACTTTAGGTAAATTTACCGTCTTCGTCAATTCCGTGTGTGATTATAGAATTCTCAGCATGCTCACTTACCTCCGGACCAGTGCCATCTCATCCTCGCAGCTTCAGCTTGAAAAAAGATGAAATCAATAAAAGTAATTGATAATCTCAAAAACGGTTACTATCTTTGTAGTGAGCGCGCTCACATACAACTTTGTGCCAAATACCAGCCGTGTAGCTCTAATTTTACAAAGAATAGAAAAATAGACAGAAGTAATAGGTACTTTCAAGAACACTTATTACAATCGTAGTCGGCATGCTCGCTTTTTGCCATGTGCCAAATCCCAGTTCCGTGGCTTAAACTTTGCAACAAATCGATAAAGCCAGTGAATGTAATTGATAACTTGTAAAGCAAGAACGTGTTCGTGAGCAGCATGCTCAATTACCTGCCTGTACCAACCCCCAGCGCCGTGGTTCAAACATTGCAAAAAAACAATTAAACCAAAAGAAGTAATGAATATTTTATTCGTAATCTGCATGCTCGCTTGCTCCCAAGTACCAACTCTCAACGCCGTAGCTCGAATTTTGCAAAAAAATCGATAAAATGATGAAATAACGGGCATTTTTGAAAATGGTTATCATATTCGTAATCAGTGTTCGCTTACCCCCTCTGCCAACTCCCAGCCCCGTAGTTCAATTTGCAAAAAATCGATAAAATGATAAAAGTAATTGATAATTCTGAAAACTAATATTGTATTCGTAATCCGCATGTTCGCTTACCCCCCCCCCCCCTCTTTGCCAACTCCCAGCCCCGTAGTTCAAAATTTGCAAAAGTCTACAAAATGAACTGATAATATAAAAACTAATATTGTATTCGTAATCAGCGTGTTCGCTTACCCTCCTGTGCCAACTCCCAGCCCCGAGTTCAAAATATGCAAGCAATCGATAAATTTGGTGGAAGTAGTAACAAGTTTCCATACTGGAAAAGACAGACACGAAAACACCATCGACCAGAAAAACAATCGAGGACGTACAGACAGCATCCAACAGCGTACAGACAAGTACACCAATCGGTTTTATATATATAGAAGGATGTAGTGGAAAATTACTGTTTTGTTTCTTTTGATACGCGCACAATTTCTTGGTCAGCAGCAAGGTGCATCTCAAGCTCGGTGCCGAAAATCTTCACATCATTCGTAGAATCTTCACATCATTCCTTACAGGGGAAGGATACCAGATCGCAGTGGCTAATCGGAATGGTATGCATACCAGTAAGCGCATCTTGATGAGCTGATTTCGAATCTAACTTCTATATTTGCTAAGCTCTTCTCTAGAAGAAGTTACAAGCGTTTGATGTCCGAGTTTGGCAAACATTCAGCGCCGCATCTTCAAGAACTACTTGTTTGAAAACACTTATTTAAGTGATCGGGGTATGTGTGCACTCAGAACCACGCTAGTTAAACTCTTCTAAGCTGGTTTCGAAGCACAACGCCAAAAACGCAATAACTTTACACCTTAGACCGCGCCTAGCTTCCTCTAGGAAGGCCTTAGCAGATAAAAGGAAAATTCGCGCTGATTTTCATTAAAACATTCTAATTTGATTGCAGAAGTTTTTTTTTCAAATTAGGGCATCATAATTACTGAACGAAAATTGAATTAGTCATTCAAATTACAAGGTCTGTCATCATGGACAAGCTTTTCTTACCATCACCTGTGCCAGAATGGTCCGTTTGGTGCAATCATTGAAAGTTCTGGTAAGCAAAAAGCGCCGCATTGAAGAGGCACAAAAAGAGGAGAAAAAGAAATGCGATTCAACATTCAAAGTAAATTTTACATGGTTATCTCTTGAACACTGTCAAGTTTTTTTCTGTAGTTTAATTCGCCGTCAAAAAAGCGGGCAAAACTTGACTCCACACCACCATAGATGTCATTGATTCGGGTGTAGAAGACAATGCTAGAATAGCTCAAGCTGTTGAACAGGGAGTTGAGAAGAATTTGATTGACCAGGGAGTGGAGAAGAAAAGTGCACAGGTCAAGAAGTCGAATTCTTTGTACACTGAGAAAAAAAACGGTAAGTTGATTGCGGAGGCGTTCTTATGGATGTAAGCAAGTTTTTGTTCAAGGGAACTTATCCGGAGCGGCTAAGGAATTAAGCAACCTGTGATTGGACTGATGAGATCTTGAAGGCTTAATCTTGAACAGAACCAAGACAGTCTGGCACATCTGTGGCAAGCTCGCCAGGTTCAGCTGTAGAAAATATGTACAAGCCTACAAGCCTCCCTATCATTAAACCAGTAGGTTTCCGTGCTTCAGATCTGCATGCTAGTTTTTTGGGTTGACAATTTACACACCATTGAATTGATTTTGTTTCATTGATACCGTGTACCGGATAAAAAGTTTTCATTTGTTTGGCTGTTGTACTGGCTGTGCAGATTTGTAAAGACAATCAAAGTTTCAACTCATAAATCAGTTCGCCGAGATCTAATTGTTTCGCAAACTCAGGACTTTTTGATTGCAACCTTATAAAACGTGGCGGCGAAAAAAAAACGGAATTAAGCCTCAAACAACGGAATTGAGCCTCAAACAACCAAAAACACTTTCCAAAGTTTCCATAAACTTGTGACTCACAAATTTTAAGAGAAAGAGGCGTGGCTACACCACGTCTCTGAAGAAATTCTTAACTGACTGATTCAATTTTTCGATATATTCTAAAAATTTATTTGATTGTTTACGACTGAAAACAAGTCATTTGCAATTCTTCAAATTATGTATTGCGCGTATGAATTAAGTCTATCATCAGTGGTTGACTGAGTGAGACAAGTAAGTTTGATAGCAAATTCAGAGAAATATCAGCTTTGCCTATGTTTCTTGGAGTGTTTCATTTGGCAGAACTTTTTTTCAATCTCCTTGTAAGGATGAGCCTTTCTCCACTTACCTGCTGCCCTAGAGTGCTTCGAAAACTTCATTTTCAAGCGATCGCATAAAAAAATTAATAAAAAAAATGAGGCTGCTCTCAGCACAACCAACTGTTCGGAGTCCTCCTCATCAGAGGGACAGTCAGGGGTGAAATTGTAGGTGATCAATTTCAGTCCATTTTGCTGAGTTACGGACTTCCATAGATACGAGCCTTGGTTGAAAATTTGTTCTTAGCTACCCTTCTAGTTGTACGAGACGATTTTAAGGAACTCAGTAAGTACACAGTCAACAAAGACGATTTATATCGCTCAACAAAGACAATTCATATCACAGAAGTCTAGGATAATTAGCCCTAGGGCGCTTAAGGAGGTAATCATGTGACCAAAATACTCTGTTAAGTTTCTCGTGGCTGTGGAGTGGTTTTTTCTTGAGGCTGCTGTAGGGTCCTTTATCTGATACACTGTACCTTCCACTCTCGCTGCTGTCGGATGATTTAGTTGATTCACTGGAACTACTACTTTCGGAGCTGCTGGATGATGTATCTGATTCACTGTGACTCCAACTCTCGTCGCTGTCGTGTGGATCTGATAAATCTTTTTCAATAAGATATAATGTTCTCCCGTTTGTGCCGTTGATTTCTCTTCCTCCCCACTGAAAAAGCACAGTCATAGCCGCAGATTACACTGCGTATCACGAACCCAGTTTCGCAATTCCTCACGAGTTTCCTCTTTAATGGGTTGCAGGGGTCCATTGCGGTTGTGGTTAGGGTAATGCTCAGCTGACCATAGTCTGTGTCCATTCTCGTAACTCTTGACTAAATCATTTGATCCTTTCTGAAATTCATACTCGCCGCTGCTGGATGATTCATCGGAATCACTGGAACTTCCACTCTCGCTGCTGTCGGATGATTCACTTGATTCACTGGAACTTCCACTCTCACTGCTGTCGGATGATTCACTTGATACACTGGAACTTTCACTCCCGTCGCTGCCTGTTCTAAGAATTAATGGTCTAGGAGTACTGTCTCTGATAAGTTTTGCCTTTACCTGGAAAAACACAATCGTAGCCGCAGATTGCATTGCGTATCAGGGACCCAACAAACTCACTTCTTCTAGCATTTCTTCAAGGGGTTGCTCTTCAATGGTTGGGAGTACATCCACCGGTCTTCCTCTTCGTCTTCCACCATTCACACCGTAGGCACATACCAGAAAAACAAACAGCAGCAGATGATGTAGGAGCATCACAACAGATTTCTCTGTATTTTTTTGTCAAATAAATTGTTATGATAGGGTGGCCTTGATGAATAATGTTGTTCATAATTTTGACGTCTCATTAAGGCACTATCTTTCATTGGAAATTCTGTCATGTGAATAGATTTTTTGTTGCAAGGGCAGCTATTTGGTCATTCGAACACCGAGGCCCAAAGATCTCCTACATTACGTTGAAAAAGACGAAATAACAGTAACCAAGGGTACAGTATCCAATCATACTTTACATTTTCTTTATGATGTAAATTCAATGCTGTACAACGTGTATTGCTTTTGGACAACAGAGAGAAGAGGAGTTTGCTTTAGGATAGAGATTTTTTGCAAAAGCAAGGATCTACACACATCACCAATGTGTGAACGATATTCTTAACCATGCTTTTTCCATTATGTAAATAGCAAATTAGTTTCTCAATGCAATAAATTAGAATAAGAACAAAATGCCAAGCTGAACTGCGAAAGGCATCTGTTTCATAGACTTATAAGCATCCTTTGTTTGAGTAGATTACTTACGCTGCTGTGTCTGTGGTACACATATTCAAGAGTACATGCACGTATTACTATTAGAATAACCCTATTTCGTCCTTCACCACTTTGAAGGGCAAAAGTACGCCATTAGGTCAACACAAGCTAATTTTATTATGGAAATATTTGGAAAACCAGACTTCTTTGCCCCTATCGATGAATCGATTAATCTGATGAAGCTCATTTCGTACTACTTCTACACAACAATTTCTTTCCTTTTAAGATCTCCATGTGAACCCGACCGTTTTCGCTAGTCCCTGGGCATACTTCATGCGATTTCGTCGGACGCGATTTGTTAAGTTGGACAAGTGTTCCACGCCGCGCTGCTAAGTGTGTGCGTCCCGAGCATTTGTGATTGCTGTTCGGCACTACGAATCTTCGCCGAAATCCTGGCGATTTCGCCCAACCAGCGCGATGTCGCGTCGTTCATTTGCGGCGAGCGACAGGACTGTAGAGCTTACTCAAGCTTTTACGTTTGTGAGCCTTCGAATCAGTGCACGTAAAGCGTTTACATTCTTCAACAACTTTCAATGGTGCTCAAAATAGTTCTCTGGCGTTCAAAATCTGTATTGATTGTCGCTTGCCTGCAGATTAAGCCTTGAAATTCTCATTTTCTTCCAAGCTAATGATAAAGCAATGTTCGGGTCGCAAGGACATTCCGCAAACCTTCAGCTGTTTAGATTTACAAAACGAGCTCCCCCAATTTTTTACTATCTCAGCAAGCTTGAATTTTTCCAAACGTACACAACACCGAATCATCCTTGAAAGAAGTGAAAAAGCAAAATTCAAAAAATCTCGAAACTCATCACCTGATTCATTTATTAACTTCGTCATATTTCACTCGCTACATTAGCACATCTAAGGGAACTGTTTCACATGATGATTTTATAGAAATGCAAAGTTTTGTTGAAACTCCTTATAATTGGCTGCTCCAATCAGAGGAGTTTCGGCGCTATTCCACATTAGTTTACATAAAAAATGAAAAGCGTGAATTTTGCTAAAACTTCGTCCAGGGAGGTTATTTGGTACGCTGAACAAGAATATGATGTTTATTTCGTGCGACAGTGCCATCCGGTGAGTTACGGTAGGATTATGGTAGGGGCCAAAATCACTTATTTATTTATTTATTGAGTTCATCCATTAATGCGCCAAAGGAACGTAATTATGAAAAAAAAACATCAAATGACACAATGTCGAGATAATACCATATGTATAACCAGTGGTCTTATATTGAGTTAACCATTAATGCGTCAAAGGAACGTAATTATGAAAAAAAAACATCAAATGACACGATGTCGAGATAATACCATATGTATAACCAGGTCTTAGCTATGAGTTTCAAAGAACACTTTGAGTCATGAGTCAAATATGGCACCTTTTCGAGGTATATGTGCATTTGTAATAAAACATACAAACTTTGCTGGAACTGATTTGCCCGAAACTTCGTCTAGAGGGCTTATTCGGCCCGCTGATGTTGAATTTTACATTGGTTTTGCACCGTAGCGTCATTTTCTCGGTTACGATAGGTATACGCTAGGGGTCAAAATCTCAAATTGGGAAATGTATCTTCCCCTGTGCTTTGTTTAGGCAAAAGCCGCAGCAGGATGTGTAGCGCGCGGCGGTGGTCGTGCAGAGCTTCACGATCACCCGAATCGCTGTACACCCGTATCAGGCAGAACTATGCTTTGCACTCGTTACCGTATAGCTACCGTAACCCGAGAAAATGACGCTACGGTTCAAAACCAATGTGATATTTGGCATCAGCGGGCCGAATAATTCCTCTAGGCCAAGTTTCGGGCAAATCCGTGATTTTGACCCGTGATTTTGACCTATAGTCCTACCGTAACTCAACCGGATGTCGCTGTCGCACGAAACAAACATCATATTCGTGTTCAGCACCAAATAACCTTTCAAGATGAAATTTTAGCGAAATTTACGATTTCCATTTTTGGGTCAACTAATATGGAAAAGTACCGAAGTTTCAAACTATGTAAATTACGGCTACTAGTTGTGATTCGGTTGGTTCCCTACATCATATGTGCAGGAGGGTCATTGACTGGACGGTATGTTCGACGTAGTGTTGTGCAACCGCACGACAATCGCACGTTCTGCAATCCTCAGTCTCGGATCATCTTTCGCAATATTGCAAAGTATAAATGCATTCGCCGTAAAGTCTTGGTAATTTACATAAGAGCGTGATTCACTGAGATTTGAAGGGTAAGCTTGAAAACACCCACACTTTGATTGCAAGAGAGAAAAATGCTGCCAAAGATACCGTTTCCTCGGCTCTCTTATAAAGAACGTGAACCAGTGCTGACGACTGATACAAAGTTCCGCATCCTTTCTACTGAGAATTTACATGTTCTGAACAAATTCGGAGGAGTCTATCAAATAAACCTGACACGTGAACAATGGCGAGATTACAAAGTGATGCGCGATATGTTATCGTCGTCTCCCCGGCGTACGTTGGGCGGAGCTTTTGCGGACATTTCAACACGTTGGTGAACTTGTAAACCCTCTACTGCAAAACATGGTTCTTTGTACTCTTTAAACTGCCACGTTTATATGCTGTTGTCACACGTGGCAGGGTCGCCAGCGAGAGATTACAAAAAACAGTTCCTTGTAGTAGAGGGTTAACATGTTCATCAACGTGTTGAAATGTCCGCAAAAGCTCCGCCCAACTTACTCCGGGGAGACGACGATAGCCAAAGGATCTATCCGTTAATCGATAAGCGACAAGGGCGGCGAGTTCGTAGTGACGCCTAGAAGTTTAGGCAGAGAGATCGCACATTTGCATTTTCTGATACGACAGTTTACCAGCATGTTACCCGAAGAGATTTTCAAGCGGAGTGCGAAAGGTTGAACGAGGTTTGGATTAGTGTCAGTAGATCAGTAGGGCTTGATGATAATTTCTAAAGAGACTGAAAGTGCAATCCAAACTGTCCCGTATCCTACAACCTGTTGAAAACTCATAAAGTAGCGGCTCATGATACCAGCTCCATGTCGCCGGAAACGTACAAGATTCGCCCTATCATAAGCTGCGTAGGTGGACCCACCGACGGAATAGGATGGTTTCTAAATAAAATCGTGAACCAGTTTCTTAAAAAGGTCCCGTCACTTTTGTCCAACACACATCAGTTCACTGAGCAGCTATGACTGTTGAATCATGAACCAATGTGTTATAGAATCGTTTGATGTGACATTTCTATACACTGACGTCCATGTTGATGCAGCCCTGCAGGCGCTCTCGGAAATGTTGGACAAGTACCATTCTAACATCAACACCTTTGGTTTGAGCAGAAAGTGCGTACTGGTTCTTATTAGAGAATGCCTCAAATGTAACATATTCGAACGGCCTGGAAGGTACTACTCACAAGTCAGAGGACTCGCGATGGGCCAAGGAGTTGCTCCACAATCATCGCAATATGTTATATGAGTAAATTCGAAGAACCACTACTTGCACGCTTACCGATGATGTACTGCCGATACATCGATGATTGCTGTATCGTAACTTCAGCACAATCCGAAATGGATGAGTGTTTTTCGAATTCTGAATCAGCAATCACAGTACATCCGGCTCACACGTGGAACACCTCGTGGTGGATGGCTTTTCTTTTAAAATACACAGGTAAAGTCATCTGACCGTACCGTTCGCATAAAATGGTACAGAAAGGAATGTTCAAGGAACATCCCCTTACACTCTACGTCAGCTCACCCCTCAGCAGTCAAACATGCTATTATACACAATATGTTTAAAACTGCTACGGAAATATGTACAGGCGAAGACGAGCGACGCAAGTCACGACAACTGGCGGCAAAAATTGCACTCATTGTCAGTAACGGCTATACGGTTGGAGCAGGACGATCACGTAGAAAACAGTCTGACTGTCGTCGCAAATGTGTTAGTCTTACGGAGCGCGATAAGTACAACAAAATCAGTCAGACTGTTTTCTACGTGATCGTCCTGCTCTAACCGTATAGCCGTTACTGACAATGTGTTAGTCTTACGGAGCGCGATAGAACAACAAAACTCCTTTGTGCATACCATTTTTCTTAGATAGAATCAGCGAGGCCATAAGAGAATGCATCCTGCGAGCACAGCTGCAAAATGACATGCTGATTGACATTTCTGGCGATAATATCAAAAGGCGGTTGGTCAGAAATAGAGTTTAGGATTTTCAATGTTTATCAAAAAATTGCACTGTCTGAACTTACGAGAAAATTGGAGACTGTGCCAAATCGGGAGTTATCTACCAATTAGAATGCTTGAGTTGTAGAACAATATACATTGGAGAGACGGGTAGACCTTTAAGCACTAGAGTAAGCGAGCACCTGGCCATTATGAGGCGAGGAAACCTATTCTCTCCCTTAGGCAAGCATAAGTTTGAGGAGCACGACGGCAATGATTTTAGCGTTAAATGTGTCATCTTAGCGTTTGAGACTAGTATTAGAGCACGAAAGATCCTTGAAGCGGCATAGATAATACTCTCGCAATACGAGAACACGGGAATGAAGTCATGAATGTCCGACGATAATGAGTGATCTATTACCACTGATATCGTTGTGTGAGCTCGATACCGCGCACTACAGTACCCACATTGATTATTTGACAGAAAACGCAAAAACTGACTATCCGCGTTTTTTTCGTTTTTTCTTCATAATTTCCTTCAAATTGCATAAAATATGAATCTGAAGAAAGCATGATGCTCAGCTCGTCAAGATGAATCTTCTGATATACTGCACTCTCGTACTATTCTATTTTCAATCTGCTCGATTTTTGTGTGGGGACGGGTATTCGTAGTGGTGTAACTCAGCGAAGAACACACATGGACGATTCATGTAAACATGGTTCAGTAGTGCTGTCCCCGTTGATTATCATGTACTAGTGAGTAGCGAACGATTCCCTTTCCATAGGGAAAGATAGACCGTTTGATTTTGAAAAAATCGATGTCACTCAAAGTTTAGCTATCGTAACCATACAGTAAGACGCTAATTTGCAAAGCAGGTTTCTTCGTGATCAGCAAGCTAGATAACTTCTATGCGCAAGTTCTTCGAGGAATTCGGGCTCTTTGATGTTTTCCCGTATTACTTTGACGAAAACCTCGATGGGTTTTGGCTGAAATATTGATGATCTTGGATTGACCGGAAACTTCGCCCAAAGAGTTCTTCAGACCCGCTGATTACGAAGATAGTGCTCTTTGTGCAGTGTAAGTTCTTTTAGCAGGGTTATGCTGAAAGAAATGCTGCGATATTACGCAAGTTCCTAAATTTGTCTGCCCCTTTCGCGTATCTGTTGGAAAACTAGCCTGCTCCTCTTTGTCGTTTGAAATCACTAGAGAGAGTACTTTCAGAGCGTGCTTAAAGGCAGCGGCTCGGCAGAATAGACCTACCTTAGATTTTGACACAGATGGATAGGAGGCCCTCCAACTGAACCAAAAGAGCAACTCCGGGTCGAAAATGTGAATTCTGCAAGCCAGGGGGGCGGCCCAAGCGTCGCTCCCCTTCCTCCTTTCGCTCCCCTAACACCTTGTTCGGACGAGTATTCTCCGCTAGACGGCGCGGGACCCCCCAACCACTTTCCCGCATTGTGCATGCTATACAAAGCCAAAATTACAGGCAGCAGGGTCTTCGTGCCAGGGCCTCCCGACTCTCCTTTGGAAAATTCTCGTCCGAGCTGCTTTTTGGAAATCAAAAAAAAACGCCCCGAAAAAGGCTTTTCACCCCTTTTAAAGCTCAGATTCGGGATCTACGGGTCGAGAAGGCCCAAAGCATGCAAAAAGATGAAAGTGCAAAATCTGCCGAGCCGCTGCCTTTAAGCTAGGCCCTTACCTGTATTGGTCGCCGAGCTGTGAGCTTACTAACTCATGCCCTCATGAAAATCGTTCAAAATTTTAAGATCGCCTATTTTGGCCAAATATCGCCGGGAATGGTTACAGATGACTCTGATTGCAGATATTATGTCTATATACATATGTAACTTGATAATTCCAATTCAGCATACTTGCTTACTCCCTGTGCCAATAACACATATAGCTCAAAGTTCGCAAAAAAATCGATAGAGTCGGTAAAGGTAATCGTTTTTGAAAACTAATATTGTATCCGTATTCAGCACCCTCACTCACCTATTTATACCAATTCTTAGCCCGGTAACTCAAAACTGGCAAAAAATCGATGTCGATATCGACCGATGGCGAAATGTAGTCTACGAGACCACCTCGGCCCCTAACAAAGGAACGATCCCAAATCAAGGTGGCGAATTGGAATGAGCCGCCATTAGATGCGTCTTGATGAGCTGATTCCAAATCTACCTTCCTTATTTGCGATGCCGTTCTCAGCAAAAAGTTGGAAGCGGTTGAAAATATGAAGTCATTGGGATTTCAATGCATAATGTGCTTTAGAATCCAACTTGAGAGTGTATGACTAGCATGATATTGAGTGTACTGATTTCGAGAAACGCTCGCATCTAAACAAACACAAATAAGAGTTTTTGAACAACTAATTTTCGAGGTATGGCGCTGTATATTTGCCAAATTTGAACTTTTCATTGCTAATAGCTTTTACCAATGAACTTTAGTTGCTTTTTAGTTGTTCAAAAACACTTGTCTGTGTTTCTTTTGAACCCTTGCATTCCTTGAAATCAGTACACTCAATAGCATGCTAATCGTGCACTTCCAAGTTGGATTTTAAAGCATATTATGCATTGAACCCCAATGACTCCACATTTTTAACCTTTCATAACTTTTTCCAGATAACGGTATCGCAGATAGGGAAGGTAGATTTGAAATCAGCTCATCAAGACGCATCTAATGGTATGCGGTTCATTCCAATTCGCCACTTTAAGTTGGGATCGTTCCCTTGTAAGTTGTGTGCAGAGTTTGGTCTGCATTGGTTCGGAAATGCAATTATGTTGGGAACATACGCACAAACACACAGACACATGACGAACAGACGTTCACTCAAGTTTATGTTTGAGATAAATAATAACAACAATAGTTTATATTCTAATGTCTGTCAATCTTATCATGAAAATCGTAAACGTCTCCTTGCAACCGTTCATCTCCAATCGCCCACTCTTTTATTCCCACTAGGTTGAGATAAAAGCGTGGGCCACTCACTATTTGCAGGTGACTGGTCACTCTTGCTATTTTACTTTTGTTCCTCTTATCTACAAACTTTTTTCTTTCATCAACATTGGAAGGAGTTCAGAGTCGTCTTCACAAAACAGTCTGTCCCAACAGAGGTCAGGTTGAACCGTTGGCGTAAGTTTGTGCGTTCGTAGCGGTATGGTTTTGCGTTGCATATGCGCACTGTTGAAGAGCGAAGAATTGAAGAGGTTAGACGAGCTAGCGTAGAGTGGCGCAAGGCCCAAAACGGGCTTCCACCATGCCAATTTTGGATTGAGGTTGGTACAAACTGCACCCCTTCTGGAGCGCACGCATCTCAGAGCTAAGAAAAATTCGACTCTTTTGCGAGAGACTTGTCGGAAATTTATATGACTGTAACCAAGCTCTACATTGTACTTTAATGGAAATCATGGTTTTATCCTGTCATGGTGTCTGAAACACAATGAAAATGCAATCAGCGGCAAGGCGCACGCCTAGCGTAAGCGCGCTATGAAAGTACTGTCTTTAGTGATTTTAAATGACAAAGAGGAGCAGGTAAATTGTCCAACAGATGCGCGAAAGGGGCAGACAAATTTAGGAACTTGCATAGTATCGCAGCATTCCTTTCAGCATAACCCTGCTAAAAGAATTTACACTGCACAAAGAGCACTATCTTCGTAATCAGCGGGTCTGAAAAACTCTATGGGCGAAGTTTCCGGTCAATCCAAGATCATCAATATTTCAGCCAAAACCCATCGAGGTTTTCGTCAAAGTAAAACGAGAAAATATCAAAGGGCCGGAATTCCTCGAAGAGCTTGCGCATAGGGGTTATCTAGCTTGCTGATTACGAAAAACACACCTGCTTTGCAAATTAGCGTCTTACTGTATGGTTACGATAGCTAAACTTTGAGTGACATCGATTTTTTCGAAATTCACCGGCCTATCTTTCTCTATGAAAAAGGGTTCCACCGCCAGTCGCCAGCGCATGGTAATCTACGGGAACAGCTCTACCGAGTCATGTTTACTAAAGTCTTTCTTGTGTGTTCTTTGCTTAGTTACACCACTACGAAAACCCGTCCTCACACAAAAATCGAGCAGACTGAAAACGGAATAGTAAGAGAGTGTAGTATATCAAAAAATTCATCTTGACGAGGTGAGCATTATGCTTTCTTCAGATTCATATTTTATGCAATCTGAAGGAAGTTATGAAGAAACGAAAAAAACGCGGATCGTCAGTTTTTGCATTTTCCGTCGAATAATTAGTGTGGGTACTGTATAAGTAGCATGACTCACTGGGCACAAGTGATGTCCGTCACATTGATCTAGTGCGGCCCACTGACTCTCTGATGGACTGAAGTTTGTTGCCCTCGTTCGATGTGCCCAGTAGGTTGGTCTGAGAAAATATAAAGCGAAGCGAACCCAGACGAGATGTTTGGCGGCACAGTAACATCAGATACGTAAACCTACAATTCTTTTCAGACCTCCGGCGATGACGAGTTGTTCAAAACGTTAGGTCAGTAAAGTTCCACCATACCAACCTGCGGCATAAGAAAAACTACAACATAATACCGACTCCGCTATTTTGCTCATAAAGCAAATAACGAGCGCGGGCGCTAACCTTTGTAAATAGTGTTTTATTTCTGTCTGATACGATCATACAATCTGCATATAATCTTGATTAGCAGCAACGTTCATCTCAAATCAATGTCATCTAAAATCTTCACATCATTAGCGAGAATTCTTCGCGATTGTCAATATTAACATCAAATCACATGAGTGGAAAAGAAGAAGAAAACAACAATTTTAGTCCTCCATGTGAAAAGTAAGAAGCTAGGAATTTGAGTTTACTCAGTGAAATATTGTCAATGAGAACAGAAAGGAAGCTAACTTGAGTAAGCGTAGCGCCGCGGAAGCTGCTGTCTGACCTGCAAACGAACACAGTACCAGCATAGATGAAAAAAATACTAGTAATAATATAATAAAATATTTTTATATCGGAGTATTGGAAGAGCAAATAGGAGGGGGGCAAGTTTTGGGAAATGGTCTACATGTTTACAAGTTGGTTGCTTTCATTCTAAATAAATGAATAATTTAGTTCAAATTTTTCCAAATCGGTTCGCTGTGCTTGCAGAATTTACGGGGTTTTAGGTACAGGAAAATTTTGGAAATGGCTAGCTCGTTCCACTTTTAAATGGTTGAGTTATTAGCTTTTGATTTTCAAAATTGAACTGCCACATTTGTAAAACTTACTCGTCTTAGGTGTCCAAAGATACTTTGATGGCCCTCCGAATCTTGTCGGTAATTTCTGTATTCCCCGTCCTCTCTCTACCATCTTCAAGCGCCACAATTCATAACATATAGAGAATTTAGTAACAAGTATCACTTTTAGATGATTTTTAAATGTAACTGCATTAGCGGAGAATGCACAGTTTGCGAGGGAAAGGAGCTGCCATGATGTTTTTTCGTGCAGTCCACAGCAGGGCCCGGCACGCGTTGGTTTGGAGGTTTTTAGGAAACGAAGTCCCCCATGACTTCGCGAAAATTTACGAAGTCCCTCTTGACGTGAAAATCTGTAGGAAAATTCTTATTCAATCAAAATAGCAGCAAAAAAGCGGAAAAAGCGCATTTTGAGGTATGTAATATAACAAAAAAGCAAAAAGAAAACATTTCGAGTCGACTAAAGGCTCTGCCATTGGGTATAGTACCATTTTGATGCTGGGAATTTCGAAAATCTCCTAGGCCAACCAAATCTGTAGCCTCAACAATCCTGCGACGCATTCTTCGCCACATATTTCAAAGGACACCGCAAGTGATTGGAGCGCGATATCTATCAACTCGTAGAATTATACTACTTTTGACTCAAAAAAAGTTGAGAGGCAACGGTTTGATCCGCTCTCTTCGCTACATGATAGATTTTTGACCGTTCTAATCGTCCAAATCAAAAAGGTCCAAAACTTATGTGAACTCTCCGATATTTATGCTCCGAACCAACCCAGTTGGTTTGGTAGTTGGTCTAGAAACCAACAAATTCGAGAACGGATATTAAGACACATAAGTTTTGGGAACTTTTTACATAACATAGTTTCTAGTAATATTGTATACTCATAGTCCAAGTTCGGAGCCATGTGATTGTTTGTGCGCTGTAAACAAGCCATTTGTTTGTTTAAGTCTTGCATTTAAAATTCGCGCGCTTGCGAAGGAACACGTTCAACTCGTGAAACCTGACATGTTCGTCGTGTTTTTTTTTTGGCGCTTCCTGCAGAACCTCATAAAAACGATGTCCCCGTTGCTTCTAACTCCAAAAACGAAGTCCAGTTTGACCCCAAACCATCGGTGTCGGGCCCTGGTCCACAGTTTGATTGTACCAAGTTCCATAGGATTTGCAAATACACGTATACTTTCCGGTTGTGATTACCTACAGGTAAGGTTAAAGGCAGCGGCTCGGCAGATTTTCGACTTTGGGGTTCTGGCAGATTTGGGGCTATTCCGGCCCCCTGAACCACGATATAAACTCCCCTTAGCGAAAAATGGGGAGACCCCGTCTTTTGAAACCTGCCTTGAGACGGGCGCGGACGAATGAGCCGTTTTTCTCTGCCGTCAGAATAAGAAGGTAGAGAGCGCTAGAACAATTCTGTCCTACGAAGTTACGAGCACTGCGCGTTTTCTAGCGGAGAACATACTGGTCCGCACAAGGTGTTAGGGGAGCGAAAGGAGGAAGGGGAGCGGAGCTTGGCCCCCCTGGCTTGCAGAATTCACATTTTCGGCCCGGAGTTGCTCTTTTGGTTCACTTGGAGGGCCTTCTATCCATCTATTTCAAATTCTGAGGTAGGTGTATTCTGCCGAGCCGCTGCCTTTGAGCTATGAACCCATTAAATAGCTCGCCCATATTGAATAAAGACGGAGATATTGCCCTCACAACTTACTTTTTAAGCGGGCTTTCCGGGTATCACGTTGAACAAAGCTTTAGCATTCTTGTCCAAGACATCGCGAACGGATCTCAGAATGGTTGGTGATGTGATTTCTTGATAAAAATCAGCGAGTATTCTGTATGTTCGGCTTTACCCCGCACTCCAAGTTATCTGAACTCAGACAGTCGACGGCATACCTCCGGAGCAGAAATGGCAGAGCCGCGGGGTTTGCCCAGCGGGGATTTGCCATTCGTGCTCCGGAACCCTCCCATTTGTGCTCCGGAGACCTCCAATATTGTGGTCCGGAGACCTCCCATTTGTGCTCCGGAGGTGTCCCAAATCTGGCGTACCTCCGGAGCAGAGATTTGCAAGCCCGCCGGAGGGTCCCATCTGCCTTCTTGTGACGTCACTGTGACGTCACAGAAACGTCACCGCCCCCTCGCCCCGCTCTCATGGTCAATTGGGTCCTCCGCAGCTCTGCCAGATTTCGACTGTCCTCCGGAGCTACGGCACCGATTGTCTGAGAATATGTCCAAATTGACAGTCTTAAAGGAGTTTATCCAAGAATTTATACGGGCTGAGAATGCTTTCATCCATCAGGTAAATCAAAGACATTCTTACAGAATCTTATATTGTGAAATCAGAGTCGTATTCGCACGTCAGCAATGTCAACGTCCGCTCACGCCGTATGCACCTCCTCAAAAACAAACCGACAAAAATGATGACGATGTGAGTGACCGGCACTCAGTGGAATGTTTTACAATCATTTCTCTTCCTACAATCTTAAGAGTATATGATTTTTCCCATTTAGTGTAGTGCATCGACGAGCTTTTTAGTTTGCGAATTTCAACGATAAGGATGACTGCTGGCAGGAGACATGTTATTATCATCTAATTTGGTTGTGAGATTAGCATTGGGCAATGAAGTGAGCGTTTCTGGCAAGTTGGTCTTCATTTAGCATTGGAGTGAATTTCATGGGGAGAGAGGGGGAAGAGAAAATATATACCTAGTATATTGTTACTATAGGTTTGCCGTATGAAGGCTGTACACGGAAATAAATTCAATTTCTTATCATTGTTTCGTTTAGAAAAGAACATACAAATAGTGGTGGTTAGAAGACCATGCGAGAACTTAATTTGTTGATTTTTGTTTTGACTTTTTGCGTTTTCGATGAGGAGACTTGGGCTGTGTGATGGGTTTTTCGGCATGTTGATTACGAATAACTTTTTAGTGGCTTCGTGGACTGTCTCCAGTTTTTATATGGGAATTTTAATTCACGAACTTCTACTATGAGATCACCGTAACCCTACTGCAGACATGCATAAACAAAATGGGTCTCATATTTGTGCTTAGCCATGTGAAATAATTCCAACTACGATTTTCCAGAAAAATAAATGGCATCGATCTCACAACACATGATATCGCAACCCCAAAGCAGAACACAAACATCAAAATATAAGTGAAAATTCATTGGATTCTGCGGGTGTTTCACCTTGCTTGCATGGAAATACGCGCTAAATTTTAACACTTATTCTACTTTGATTGCAGAAGTTTCTTTGGAAGTTAGATTATGACTGGTAAACGAAAATTGACTTATTTGTTCAAACTGAAAAGTGTCATCATGGACAAGTTTTTTTCAACGGTGCCGGAATTGTCCGTTTGGTGCCATCAGTATGAAAGCTGCAGCGAACTCGTCCAAAGCGGCTAAGGAATCAGCCTGTGATTGGACCGTTGGCGAGGTCATGAAGGCTTATGGTTCAACCGAACAGGAGCATTCTAGCACATCTGTGTAAAGCTCGCCAGGCTCAGCCATGCAAAAGAAGTCTATAATCGCTGCTACAAGTAAGACATGAATACGTAAAAGTAGGAAAGCTTTGTATCAGTGAAAAATCATAACTCAGTGACGGCTGCTTCACTGAAACTTGGCAAACGAGCTTTCCATTATGTCGACACAAGAACTTATACGTTTCATAAAAATAGCTTTTCTGCGCCTAGAGCTAAAATTAGCCGAAAATGTTTATAGATTCCTTGCATAAGGCGCAAGCTGAAGTCCAATGATATACGACCTGTAACAATTGTTGCCTATCTTACTTCACCATCTTGAATTCTACGCTAAACAGTGCTTCAGGCTGAACAGTGCAGCGAGTATGTGGACTTCTGTAAATACTAAGAGACCTTATAAGCCATTATCTCAGCGGCAACTCTTGATCATTGTTGCGAAAGACTAAACTCTCGCCCACTACGATTATCGAAAAACGCTGATCTGTCCATTCAGGTAAACGAGTACGGTATGGGGCGAAACTTCAGATTTGAACTCGGAGAGTGAATGATATTAGCAGCCGCCGGATATTGTCTTAGTTAAGGCTCTACAGTCAATTTTCCCATAGATTAGGTGCTGAGAATTGCTTGGACGTGGCCTTGGAAACCACGAGAATATTTTACCTCAGGTAGTTGATTCGAATACTTTGCTATTCAGCTTCTACACCTGTTACTGCTGCAACTACTACAACATCGATCATGACCACTTGCTCGGGCTTCGGGCTATCGCTTACTTTGAAAAGATCTGTAAAAAGATCTGCATATGTTCAAATGTTCACGAAAAAATTCGTTTCAAAACTGCAGATTGCGCCAATCTATTTAGGAAACCTGTCAAATCATCTTCGTTGAACAAAAGTTGAGAGCAAAAACGGAGGTTATGCGTTGCTGCTTTGTAGCATCAATGCCGTTTGATTTAGAATAAAGCAAAGACTGAGGCTGTGGCAAATAAAAACGAAGACGAGTTGATCCCCACAAACATACCAATTATAAAGCCAATAGATGGCCGAGCGTCAGGTCTGCATGCCAATTTCTCTGCTTGACACTTTACATATCATTTTGGTCTTGTTTCATTAATACCGTGTGCGGGATAAAAAGCCTTTCAGTTGTTTTGGCTATTGTACTGTACTGTGCAGTTTCAAAGACAATAGAGGTTCTTAATCGGAACCAGTTCGCCGAAATCTAATTGTTCCGCAAACTCAGAGTTTGTTTATTGCAACTTTATATACATTGACCGCCAAGAAGTTGCAGACAAGCCGCCTTCCTCTTTTCATCCCTCATTTGCGGATGGAAAACAAAGATGAAAAAATGATTAGGTTGGATGAGATGATAGAGCTTTTCAGGAGCTACAACCCACACATTGTGCTTTCTGGAAAATATGTATTCTAAAACTTTAAAAAGTTTCCTTTGGTCTTTGTTTGGAGCAAAAACAGAGGTTTCCCTGATAGAGAAGCATACTATCTTATAGAGCTCAGCGAGGACAAAAATTAGGTAGTGGTTACTTCCCAAAAATCCCATGCTTGAATGTTATTTTGCTTTTTTTTCAAAAAACAGCTTCCATACCTTTTCAAGTCAAATTTCTTCACATAGAAACCTATTCCAAACATCCTAACAAAGCTGTTTACATAAAAAGGATGATCTTTGCTATACTCTATGCATCGGACGTTGCAGGTGAGTTTCTTTGCTGAAAATGGCCCTTGACAGTGCGTGCACATGACCCCATATGCACCTCACCACTGACTTACACCGGACTTGTAGCTCGTCCAGCGGTCATTCTACGAGCCTGAGTGTGAACTCATTCGAAAGAGCGTGACTTTCTCGACACGATGGTATGCAAATGAGTTGAGTCTGGGAAGTCCCAAAGATTTTACGGACGGGATGAAAAGGCGCAGTTTCGTGGTAGGTTAACAATTGTCCGATGCAAAGAGTATGGCAAGGAGCATCTAATTTATCTAATCTAATTTATCAGTACAGCTTCGTTGGGATGTCTTGAATAGGCTTCCATGTGGAGAAATTCAGCTTGAAATAAGATAATTAGAAGTTATTTTTGAGAAAAAAGCAAAATAAAATTCAAGCTTGGGTTTTTTGGAAGCAATCACCACCTGATTATTGTCCTCAGTGAGCTCTATAATATAGTATGCTTGCCTGTCCGGAAAACCTGTTTTTACTCCAAAAAAAGGACCTAAAGAAAATTTTCGCGTTTGAATTATTGTCCGCGACATTGTGACGCGGCCATTTCCGGACTTTTTTTAGAAAAAAATTTTTCAAATTGTTAATCCAGAAAGCGCAATGTGTGATTTGTCTTTTGAAGAGCTATATAAACTCATGCAACCCAATCATTTTTTTCTTTGCTTATCCGAGAGAAAAGGAAGGCGGCTTGTCCGCAACTTTTTGGCGGTCACTGTATATATGTCCCAAAAAATGTGAACACTGTTAGATCCTTAACTTCCTTGCTTTCATGTCTTTTGCCGAGCTTGAGGTGCCAATCTGTAGATCGAGGTTCAACTTACAATCAGATTTGCGATATGGAGCAAATCACCATTCGCTCTTTATCAATGTAGGATTACGGTATGAACTTTCAGCATAAAACACTGCTATAGAATAGACGTTGTGATGGAAAAATTCTGAAAAAAAAACCTGGAAATTTGTGTGGTAAGGTTTTCAGGAGTGCTGATTCCAGTACACTGCTTTTCATCAGTCTTTCTCTTTTGATGGTGTAATCACACCTCTGAAGAACATTGGAAAAACAGATGTTAACCTCCAAAATAACTTTTGAAAGAAGCATTACAGTGAAGTGCAAATTTTATATTTAGAATTAGCGGCCTCGATTAGCCCAGTACAAGAGTTTTTAGTTTGTCTTGTTTTTTATCTGAGGGAAAAAACGCTTTCACTTTCCTAAAATCTTCTCAAAAATCATACTGTAATGCTACAGTAATAAGGAGTACTTGATGACTTGGTCCATACTGCAAACCTAAGTTGAACCTCGCTCTACAGATTGGTACCTCAAGCCTGAGAAAGACATAAGAGCAAGAGAGACGATCGAACAGTGTTCACATTTTTTTGGGACAGCCTGTATAAAAGGGGGGTGGAGAAGAGACGGGTAGAGGGAAGGAATGTGAGCGACAGATGTATCTTGGATATTTCCCACACGAACTTGTGACTGACATTTAAAGAAAGGGGCGTGGCTGCTGCCACGTCTCCGAATATTCCTCTAAATTGACTAATTTAGATCTTTGGGATACTCGAAAATCTGACTTGATTGATTACGACTGAAAACAAATCATTTGCAAACTCTTCAAATAATGTAATCCACTTTCAAAATAACTCTATCATCGGTGGTGGACCGATCGAGTCAAGTAATTTTGATAGCAAATCCAGAGATATATCCAGGCTTTTTCCATGTTTCCTAGACTGTTTCACATTCTAAAACTTTCTTCGATCTCCGTGTAAGGAATGAGCGTTTCCCCACTTACCTGTTGCTCTAAAGTGCTTCAAAAAATTTCTCAAGCGATCACATACAAAATTCACAAATGAGGCTGCTCTCAGCACACCTTACTGTTGGAAGTCCTGCTGGAAGGATAGTGAGAGAGGAAATTGTTGATGAAGTTCATTCTGCACTTTCCGGAAGGGGTAAATCATTCATCATTTTCCTTTGAACCTCTTCGCCTCTTGATTGCAATGAGATCAGAAACTCAGATATGAAAGCAGTAACAGATTTCGATTAATTTCGTCTGAACAAATAAAATGAAGAGTCAAGTCCATTTTGCTTAGTTATGGACTTCCATAGATATGAGCCTTGGTTGAAAATTGTTCTTAGGTACCCTTCTAGTTGTACGATCCTTTCTAAGGAAGCTCAATAAGTACAAGTCAACAAAGACGATTTATATCGTAGAAGCGTGCACGATAATGAGCCTTAGTGGAAACGGAACTTAGGGCGCTTAAGGAGACGGTTAGGTGACCATAGTTTGTTAAGTTTCTCGTAGCTGTGGAGTTTTCTGTGTGATTCACTGGAACTTCCACTCTCGGAGCTGCTGGATGATTTACTTGAATCACTGGAACTACTCTCGGAGCTCTCGGATGATCCATCTGTTTTACTGGAACTACTCTCGTAGCTGTCGAATCGGTCCTCTTTGATATAGTAATATAATGGTCCTTTTGTGCCGTTGATTTTTTTTAGTCGTAGCTGGAAAAGCACAATCATAGCCGCAGATTATACGCCGTATCACGTACCAATTTTAGCTCTTTATCAGAAGGGTCCTCTTGAATGGTTGCTAGACTCGGCTTAGCAAGATGAAAACCGTTCGTAGGGGTAGTACGACCTTTCACATCGTACACAAACACCAAGAGAACAAACAGCAGCAGATGATGTAGGAACATAGTTCACGGCCAGCTCTCTCTTTCTGTAATCATCAGTTACATATATTGCTATGATGGGGTCGTGCTTTTTTTTTCGATTTTTGAATCTCTTTAGCGCTCATCAGTTTGATTACCGTGAAAATAGTTCTGTTACAATCGGCCTTATGTTTTGGTCCTTTGAACGTTGAGTCACAGAGCTCTTTCTCCGTCTTAGAAGGGCGAAAGAACGCATATATCACAGACATATTTTATTTTCCTTTACATTGTGTGCTTTCCTGCATTGTACAATATGCATCGCATTTGGGAAAGGTAAGAGGTATTCGCGGCAAAGTAGAGTTTTCCTTGAAAAAACGAAAATGCACGGGCACATCACTAGTGCAGAGTGAAACTCGATTTTGGGAAGCATACTTTCCACACTATGAAAATATCGAATTAAATAAAACGATAAATAAGAACAGAATGCTGCGAGCTAAACTGATTTGGCATCTGTTTCATGGCCTTAAAAGGATCCGTTGTTTGAGCAGATTACATATGCACTATTGTATCTGCCGACTTTGTACCTATTAGAATAACCCAATTTTGTACCCGCTCATCGTTCAAAGGACCAGTATGCCAGTAAGTCAACATATGCTCACAATATTGTGAAAACACTAGCTGATATCACATTTTATCTGATGACCGTAGTCAAGAGTGGGATGTGGCAAGCCGCGAGAATCGTTGTCGAATTAATACTGATGTTAGATATAACATGATATTCGTTAAATATGTCAGATAGGTTCCTTATCTGGCACTTTATTGTTTAGGCCTACCATCGTATACACACAGTAAGCATGATAAAAGAGCCTCAAAAGCATAAGAGCATCATTTTCGTGATCAGCGTGACAATTAACTCTGTAATACAAATTTCAGCAAAATCTGAGGTTTTAATACTGGACTAGCCAAGCGAGATGGTCACTTTCGAACAAGTTAACTTTATTTCGATGGTGAATTAACTACTTCTTTTTGCACTTAGCCACAAAATCACTACTTCTTTGCACACGTTAGGATTCCTACGCCAAACAGCCTCCAAACTATGGAATTAAGAGCATCAAAATCCCATTTGTCCCATTTTTCGATTTTTATCTCAGACTACAGAAAACCCAATCAGGTCAAATCACTTTTATGAGAATCGAGAGCTTTAAGCTTTCAAATTATTTATTCTTGCCACGTTTTCTCGCGATTCACATAGAAGACTTAGCAAGTTATCGTAACTATTCTCGCAGTATTTTCCATTTGCATAAGTAAGGAAAAACGACTATATCTCTCCCTAGGAAAAACGAATTCGAGTGAAATTCCTGCTGTATAGAAAAGATGGTTTGGCAGAGCAACGATATAAACACAGACATTTGCATGCTTTAAAGGTAAGTTAATGGGGTGTGGCAGGGTGAAGGAACTTACCTACCCAAAAGACTTGCCGCAACGTACCTTCGGTATCATGAATTGTCAGCAACACTAATTAGCACCTATGCAAAGCTGACCAGTCTGGAGTCATTAATTTTAGAATATTAGTGTTTATTTTTTTAATTGAAAACTTGGGAATGTAATAGTTCCAAAGAATTTGGATTCAGCCAATTTTCCTAAACGAAGCCGATTTTCGTTACTTTTCCAGTTTTTCCAAAACAATGATGTTTATTGTCAGAACTACACTAAGTATTCGCAGAATTGACGTATAGAACAAAGCTACTAATATTCGAGAATAACAACGTAGAAAACCCTCAGTCACCACCTTTCGCCTTGACCGATACTGAAGTTTCAGTTCGAAATTACAAATTCGATTTCATGGTGCTAGATGAGACTGGGGCTTACTGTGTATAGAGATCGGTTTTGTATACAGTGCTAATTAGCGTTGGTGACACCTCATGACCCCTCATGTTGCCGCAAGTCTCTCGGGTAGGTTCCGTTCCCCGGTATGGCACAATCCAAAAAGGTGTGGCAGCCACAGCTTTTCTGGGGTTGTGCCACATCCCACTGAGTCACCTCTAAAGAGTAATTTAGCGAACAAATATTAACAGCTCGATAGCCAAAATCTCGTAGTTTTCGTGGAACTGATTAGAGCTGATTCCATCTTCTTTCTTTTGAGCGATAGTCATTGGAAGAGCAACCACTGTAAGCGAATGATCAAATGAGATTTTGGCTGGCTCCCAACTCCATGGTTTCGCCGTTATGTGGAGCAGGATTCATGGTATGGGCGTAGCTAGATCACTTTAGGAATAAAGTTAACCATGTTTGGAAATGACCACTTCACTTGGGTGGCTCAAAATTGGAAACTCTCAGAATTCGCTAAAACTTGGCCCAGAGGGGTCGCTTGATATGATAACCACGAATATGTTACCATTATGCTTGGTAGAGCCTTAATGTCATGCCTATGGGAGGCGAACGTTACTGCGGAAGGGGATGTAATCAAGTGGTTGTGTGCCACACCTCTTACTCGACCCTGATGGACCCTGTTTATAACTCGATGAAGCTTGTTTTGTACAAATTCACACAACATTTCAATGTCCCTCTAACCTCATTCTGTGACTTCTTGCCTCACCGTAATTCTTTCAGCATGCTTATTTACCCCGCCTCAGCCCAAAGTTTGGAATGGATAAAATTGGGACGCTGCATTAGGTTTACAAATGATTGTCACTTTCGTCTGCATACTCTATCTCCGTCTGTGTGCCATTAAACGCGCTAGCTTAATTTCCGGAAGAATTTGATAAAAATGATGAAAGCAATGAGTTCAAAGTTTACATTAATGTACAATTCCGCATGCCCACTTACTCCCCATGCCATCCCAGCCTTATAGCTCTAAATTTGGAAAAACTTGATAAAACGATATTGATCAAAAGCAAAAGCTAGCCTTCTCCCACCCAAATAATATTCCCTGCATGGTTATGCAGACGATGTGGGCCGGAATTTGATTTCCGTTGAAATTCTATGTAGATTCGTTTGACATGCCCTAATACCATAATCATTACTTGAAGGCATCTTATGGTATAGTTACGGTGCTTGGGTATGGAATCTCAGTGCAATCGCAGAATGAGGCTTCTCTTCGGATATGAAAAAAATGCCACTTCGAAAAAACTTTTTGATTTTTTCGGTTCGCTGTTCAAGAAGCTGGGTTTTTCAAACAAACATTTGTTACTATTAAATTCATAATTTAAGCGTAAAATAGCGCCATTGCTTTCTAGACAATTTTTTTTTGAGAATTAATTCAAATTTAGCGCCACTGTTAAACTGCTTAAAATATATGGCGACAACATCGCAAAGGCTCCACAGATAAGAGCGAAAACGTAGCCACCGAAAAGAGGGTAGAAAACTAAACCGAACGATAACTAAACGGATCCAACTTCGCCTGTTTAGTAATCTTGGCTTGAATATATATTGCTGCGTCTTCTGTTTGAGTAGCAACCTAGATGTTATAAGTTATTCAACCGGCCAACGTTTCGACCTTTTCGCCTTCGTCAAAACCTGGGAAGTCGAATGTATAAGTGGAACGTCCACTCAGACGCCAACATCAGAGCTCAAGATAACATTCAATCCATGACTAGTACGAAAACCAAAGTAGGTTGACGGAAAGATGGCACAACAGGAGGTGCGCTGACTACCGAATGTAGGATATGTACCTCTACCTCTATGTGACCTCTTACCAACCCCGCTGTGGTGATATATTCGTACAGTTCACTAGTCACTACGACACACTCTTCCTCCCGGTTCAGTTCTGGACTCTTCGTGTATCCAGAAGGCCTCCAAAGTTCTACGCGCTAACAGTTTGGCTCATTGGACAGTATTTTGACTCCAACCTGTCCTCGGCGCTTTCTGCTGCACAATGCGAAGACTACATTAACACGTTTCGGACCGGGCACACATGGTGCAGCACGCGACTTTGAAGGATCTTCACGTTTACAGGAGGTTTTCTTTTAGTCTAAGGTTATCAAGTCAAAGGCCTAATCCCTTACTTTTCAAATGACTTTGTAAAGCTGTGCTGCCGATATTTGTTTAGAAGATATGAAGACAAATCGAACACCAGTTGCAACAAAGTGCGGCAACGCGAACGACGCGTGCGACGTCGCAATCTCTTTGCTTCGATTTCGAAGCGAAAAATGATGTGTAGCGTGTACAACATAGACACTTTTGGGTACTATTATGAACTGAGTTCTTGTTCCTGTCTTTCAAGAAAGCACAGAAGTCCTACTCAAGCGACAAAATTCAAACACTTCGAATTCCCTCACAAGGAGACGATACTCGGTGTCCGTGGCTTTTTAGGATGAGTTTTATACCATTACACTCGTCTTGGAACGCTGATTCCGAATCTGACTTCCGTTTCTGCTAATGCTGCAAAGATGTTGTAAAGGATTATGCGGGCTTTGGCTGTCCACTGAAATTCGAAGCGGCGACGGTGCCGGTGCGGTGTGGTCCAGTGGTTAGCGCAATAGGCTCATAGGTTGATGGTTGGAGGTTCGAATCCCTTTGTGGTTTTCAGTTTTGCATTGCCTCAATAAACCTTCTTTCGCATCTTCGAACTGACTGGACGCCCTAACTCTTCAAAAAATGTGGAAATTCGGAATATTGAGGTAATGCAAAACAAAAACACAAAATGATTTGAACCTACACCTGTATCAAGTTATGAGGCTATCACTAACCACTAGACAATAACATGGCGCCGGTAGAGGCCGTTCTGGTGACCATACCCTTGGGCGGATAAAGTCGGTTCGAAATTCCTCCATAACTTCCTTCAGAGAAACGATTAGCAGAAACGGAAGTCAGATTCGGGATCAGCGTTCGAAAGCGAGTGTGATGGTATACATCTCGTCTCAAAAGGCCACGGACATTGAGTATCGTTGCCTTGTCAGAACTTTGGGTAGGGAGCCTATATAACATGCTGATTACATTAACATGCTGATGCTGATTGCTGATGTAGCACACAGTCTTGAAATAAGGTCCCTTTGTTGGCTAACGGCTAAAATTACACTCTTTCTCGCCGCGCGCGATTTCGCGGTCCGAAACGTGTTAAAGGCAGCGCCAGGCAAGTCTGGACACATGGGATCTCAGGTGAACATAATTCGAGGCCCTTACTAAGCCACTACCCTAACGGCAGTTCAGGTATACCTGGTCTGAGTAATGCTCTAAAGGCTGAGATATTCCTCTCGAAACTGGATCGTGATCGTATTTTGCATGGATTCATGGCGCAACCCATGGGTCGTCGCGCAAAATTGGTCGCGAAAAATTGCGCCATGAATCCATGCGAAATACAATCATGTGGAATCCAGTTTCGAGAATATCTCAGCCGTTAGAGCACTACCTGAGCTGCCGGTTGGGCAGTGGTTTAGTTAGGGCCGCGAAATTACTACTCACGTGAGGACAAGAGCGAGTGGGGTACCTTTAGCAGGACCTAATAAGCATCCCGTCGCTGCCCGGCAGAACTGATCCACCAGCTTGCTATCTACAGCACTATATGGATCTGACAGCATGCTATCATTGCGCTAATAATCTGCACTTGCTTCTGCTATAAGCACACGCTCTGATGCTCAATTTATTAGAAAAGAGTATAAGCAAGAGCACATGCATTTGTGGCGAGCTATAAATGCAAAGCAGATTATGACGGTAATAACACGTCAACATACATGAAACTAGGCAATAATAATTGATGTCAATCAGCTTTTAGCTTTGGTGAAGGATCACACAATGTAGCGGAAATCTTCTATCAGGGTGTTTCATAATTTTTACCGTTTCTACCCTAGACATCAGCACTTCTCGAGAACTAGGGAACCTACAAAAAGCACAAATACATGATCGTATTTCTGCATGTATGAGCTATATGATCACTTTTGTGAGGAACTCAGGACTTCTACGGGCGAAGTTTGCCATTTTACTACATTCATTTTTTTTTTATTTCTGGCCTTGGAAAAAATATGGAAAGTGTACAATATGTTCGACATGTCAAGCATACGTTAGGATAAATGGGGAATTTTTAAGATCTTTTGGGGCCGAGGTACGATTTTTTAACAGTAAATTCGTTTTTGACTGCTATCATATTTCAACTCAAACCTCACGTGGAATACGAATTGGGCAGACTATTGATAGCCAACTTGTAGAACTTGCTTTGCTCTGTCGAATGAATACTCGAGTCTTATCGGTTGAAGAAAGGCTACAATAGGACGACGGCTCTAGTAAAAAGTGTAAAAAGAGACACCCTAATAGATGAAGACCGAAGTATTAGGTTGTCCCGAAAGTTTTGTCCGTTTTTTCAAACCACTAGAAACCGCGCACAATATAGACCTGAATGAGTTTTAACATGTATTCAATGCAGCTTTTCCTTCTCTTTCTTATGAATACGCCAAAATCATGTTTCCTGTTTTTGATGATTGCCAAAATTCTCCACCCGTTAATTCTATCTGCTCAAACTTGGCTATTTCTTGAGAGCAATTCTCAGACTACAACGATATTTTTATACTCTCCTACTCTGCTGTTTTTAGCTTCAAAAAATTATTTTTTTCGGAGGTCTCGATTTTGACAAAGACATGAAACGCGCAACTGCAGTAAATACACGAAAGCTTCTAGAGTTTCTTGAAACGAAACATCATTCTTATTAAACACCAGTGCTTGACCTCTGTTTCGCAGAGGCTCGCACTTGCTCCCACTGTCTAGGCTTACTCATTTCGCATTATGATGACATTGAAACTCACCAAGTATGCCGAGTATCACGAACAAAATGTAAACAACTACGCATTCCGAAACCTTTTTCATGTGAAATCGATGATTTCGCGTGCATGAGAGTTTTTCCGGAAAAAAAGGCAAATCTTTATAGGGTTTTGATTTTCCCATGATCTTGACAGTTGCAATAAAACAGCAGTCACCGCGAGCTACATTTTTGGAAATCTCGTCATATGCTCTGGTAAAACTTGGCAAACTGACCATTCATGCAACCAATACTTTTTGGCGCCGTTTTTGTAAAGTAATGGACTTTTGACCACTTTTTTGGGCTTAAGTTTTGGCTTGCACACTTACTTGCCATAAACATCCACCACTCTGCAGAAAGTGGAATTGCGGACCCAATTTTGTGGCCAAATGCAAATGGATCCGTTTGACGCGCACTCTAAGAGACCCACTCAACGAATCTGCCTGTGCTTTTGCATATTGGACTTTCATGCCAGTAGCTAGTGCTATGCAAAATTTGAGCTCAGGAAGTTGGCTGGAACACGCTCTACGAATTTCATGACAGACAGACATTCACACAGACAGACACACGAAAACACGTAAACACTCTTAGCGCGTTACTATAGTAGGGTAATTTATGCAACATAACCAAGTTTGATTTGCTTTGAAAAAGCAGTTTTTTGGAATTTTCGGCACTTCTACATGGTAAACGTAATCAAAAAGCCGCGGTTTTTTATCAGATAAATAATTATCACGGATATTCTTACATTGGAGAATTAGTATGTCAAAATACACGGCCTTGAAAGAACATTGAGGAATTCTCTGGATCTACTCTTACCTCTTGCTTGCATTTTGCACAAGATATACTGTATGCCTAATAGGATTAAGCATAATCCTGCAAAACTTGTTAATAAATATTGATTTTGAAAGAAAATAGCGTTTCAACTCGGAAAATCTCAAATCGAACAGCTGTTATAAGTGTTGCATGCAGAATGGATGTAATCAGCATGTCAAGTAACCCCGTGTGCAGCGTTCCAGCAGATTTTGAAACTCTGACTAGGTGCATGTGATGAAAAATTACTGTTTTGTTTCTTCTGATACGTGCACAATTTCTTGATCAGCAGCAAGGTGCATTTCAAGCTCGGTGTTATTTGAAAATCTTCACATCGTAGAAATTCCTCACAGGGGAAGGATACCAGATCCAGTGGCGAATCGAAATGGTATGCATACCAGCAGGCGCATCTTGATGAGCTGATTTCAAATCTAAGTTCCATATCTGTTAAGCTCTTCTTTGAAAAAAGTCATGAGCGTTTGGATGCCCAGATTTGTCAAACATTCATTGCCACATCTTCAAAGACTGCTTGTTCAAAAACACTAATCTGAGTGTTTGGTGTATGTATGTATTCTCATAGTCAGTGCTCAAAACCATGCTAGTTAATCACTCACTTCCAAGCTGGTTTTCGAAGCACATTACGCTTCAAAAACCCAATGACTTTACCTTAGATCACCCCTAGCTTTTTCTCAAGAAGGGCTTAGTAAAAAAAGGAAAATTCGCGCTAATTTTCAAAAAACATTCTAAATTGATTGCAGAAGTTTTTCTTGATTAGGGCATCATAAGTATTGAACGAAAATTGACTTATTCTTTAGATCGCAAGGTTTGTCATCATGGAAAGCTTTTCTTACCACCTGTGCCAGAATGGTCCGTTTGGTGCAATCATTGAAAATTCTGGTAAGCGAAAAGCGCCGCATTAAAGAAGCACAGAAAAAAGAGGAAAAGAAATGTGGTTTAACATTTGAAATAAATTCCACTGGTTATCTCTTGTACACTATTAAGTTTTTTTCTGTAGTTTGATTCGCCATCAGAAAACGAGCAAAACTTGACCCCCCCCCCCCACCACTGATGTCATTGATTTGGATGTAGAAGAACAATGCTTAAATAGCTCAAGCGGTTGTGCAGAGAGCTGAAAAGAATTTGATCGAACAGCGAGTGGAGAAGAAAAGGGCACAGGTCAAGAAGTCATATTCTTTGAACACTGAGAAAAAGGAGAATTCGATAAGTTGATTGAAGGCGCTCTTATGGATGTGATCAAGTACAGGGTATTGGGAAAGTAAGTAACCTAAAGTACTTCCAATTCGAATTTTGACTCGCTTGTTGTATTATTGTGCTCATTAGGCCTAGACACCATTATTTCATTGAAAACAGGTTTCCTTGTGGAATTTTAGATTTTTCATTAGGTTGAAACACATCAATGCTTTCCAAACCACTTTCCCTGAAACTCTTGTTACAAACAAGGAGACATGATCCACACAAAATTTAGTAAATCTTTTAAAAGTCCTTTCTTTATGGTTTCTGACATATGCTTTTATTTTTGTAGAGTTATGTTGGTTTTGAAACAACGTGCCTTGAAAAACAAGAGATCCAGTTTCAGGATTTTTTCGACAAAAACTCCAGCACCATCATTTTTTAATTTCATCTTCAAAACCTTTGCAAGCGTATAAAATTCTTGAAAACGAGTACAACGAAAGTCAGAGAGATGTGCTACAAATACAAGTTGAAATAAGACTTCCAAAATTTTTTTAGAAAAAATTCAAGGCAAATTTTTGCCGCGATTGTCTGCAACAACTCAGGTAACGCACTCTTCTGCCTCTTCAAAAAAGCTGAAAAATTTGTTTACTTCCAAATTTTTAAAGGTATCTTGAGGCAAACATACTTTTCTTTGTTGACCCAATGGTTTCTATGTTTAGCGAACAAATATAGCAAAAAATGGGTCAAAATTCGTGAAGTATTTGAGGCTACAAACTTTTCAAACACCCTGAATTTATTCAAGGAAACTCGTCCGAAGCGGCTAAGGCATTCAAGAACCTGTGATTGGACCGTTGACGAGGTCAGGAAGGCTTATGGTTCAATAGAACAAGAACAGTCTAGCACATTTGTGCCAAGCTCGCCAGGCTCAGCTCCAGGAAAGATGTCTATAATCGCTGCTACAAGTAAGACAATGGCGCGTAGTAAAGCTAAATCAGTTCAGTTGAACTGAACTGAGGCCCTCATCCAAGATTCGCTAAGGTAGACTGCCTATCACCAGCTTCCCATGTGGTAAGAATGCAAAATGAAATTTCAGCTGACCATCCTTCTACCTGACGAGGTAGTCTACCTTACTTCAGTCAGTCCACATTCAGTTAGACTACCAATTGATTTAAATAGTGTGTTAATGATGCAGAGAAACTTCTCATAAGTTACTCCTGAGTAACTTACGATACACGTCAGTAACATGTCGGTAAGGAGCTGCAGTGATGCTGACGAAACTTAACAAGATCTATCAAGTGCGGCCACATCCCCGCCGCTAGTGCCAATGACGTAGATGTGAATGTTTGGCAAACTCGTCTTGACTCGTATACTTGCACGGACTTGGCGTTCTCAGTCTTATCATCGTGGGTGGTTGGTAATATCAAACAATAGCTCGACTGAAGGCAAGCTGACTCGTCGAAGCCTCAACTGTGATTTTATTCAGCTGAGATCGAATGAAGCAGCTTTACTACGGGCCAATGATTCAAAAAAAAATCGCAATATTACGTGGTAACCATAACTCCTCAACAGGGAGTGTCGCTTGGCTTGATTATTCATCCGAAATGAACTATTGATTGTTTTGATCACAGGCACCTTGGTTTTCTGTTCGTCAGGAGTATCTGTTACTTTTCTATTAGCTTCTACACCTGCCACTTTCACTGCCACTAAAACATTCATCGTAACCACTTGCTCTGCCTTGGACGTAGCGCTTACTTTGTAAAAAGTTTAAAGCATTTCAATTAATCCATACGAATAAAAGTGCTTTAGGACTGCAGGTTGCGCCAATCCATTTAGGAAATCGTTGGTCAAATCTTCGTCTCTAAATGCAAAAAGTTGAGAAAAAGAATGAGCCAGAGGTCACATTTGTTGCTGACTATATCAACTGCATGATGTTTAATCTTATATATAAAACTGAATGTCTGTTTGTATGTATGTATGTCTGTCTGTCTGTCTGTGTGTACGTATGTTCCGAATAGAAAATTCCATTTCTGAACCGATCCGGACCAAACTTGGCACACATACACTACGGGCCCCGGCGGGTGTCATAGGCTACTTTTCGTCATCGATCGATATCGATTTTATCGATTTTTATCGATTTTCTTGCTGAGTTCACCTACGGGGCTGGGAGTTGGCACAGGGGGGTAATCGAGCATGCTGATCACCCCCAAGGGGGTGATCAGCATGCTCGATTACACCCCTCTGCCAGATTCCAGCCCCCTAGCTCAAATTTTGCAAAAAATCGATAAAATCGATAAAAGTAATGGACGATCTTGAAAACTAATATTGTATTCGTAATCTGCATGCTCGATTACCCCCCCCCTGTGCAAACTCCCAGCCCCGCAGGTCAAACTTTACAAAAAAAATCGATAAAATCGATAAAAGTAATGGACGATCCTGAAAACTAATATTGTGTTCGTAATCAGCATGCTCGATTACCCCCCCTGTGCAAAATCCCAGCCTCGCGTGTCAAAATTTACAAAAAATCGATAAAATCAATAAAAGTAATCGATAATTCTGAAAACTAATATTGTATTCGGAATCCCCATGCTCACTTCCCCCCCCCCTGTGCCAACTCCTAGCCCTGTAGGTGAACTCTGCAAAAAAAATCGATAAAAATCGGTAAAATCGACATCGATCGATAACGAAAAGTGGACTGTGACACCCGCCGGGGCCCGAAGTGTATGTGTGCCAAGTTTGGTCCGGATACGGCGGAGCCGGGTAAGCCAGCTAGTTTAGGATAAAGCAAAGACGGCGGTTGTAGAAAAGAAGGATGAGGACGAGCTGTCGTCTACAAGCATCCCAATCATCAAACCAGTTGGTCGCCGAGCTTCAGGTATGCATGCTAGTTTCTCGAGCTGGAATTTACATATCATTGTAATGATTTTGTTTCATTGATACTGTGTGCCGTATAAAAAGCCTTTCAGTTGTTTGGCTGTTGTACTGTGTTGCGCAATTTCCAAAGATGACGAAGTTTTGAATCAGGAATCAGTTCGCCGAGATCTAATTGTTCCACAAACTCAGTACTCCTTGATTGCAACCTTACGAAACGTGGCAGCTCGAAAAAATGTTTTTTTTGGGGGGGGGGGGGGAGTGGGGGAGGGGAGACGGGGAGAAGGAAGGGTGAGCAATAGAAATAAATCTGAGACGCTTTCCAAAGTTTCCGTGAACTTTCTGACTCACAAATTTTAAGAAAAAGGGGCGTAGCTGCAGCCACGTCACTGAAAAAATTCTTAATTGACTGATTCAGTTTTTGGAGATATTCTAAAAATTGATTTGATTGTTTACGACTGAAAACAAGTCATTTGCAAATTCTCCAAATCCTTTAGTCCACTTTTGAAATAAGTCTATCATCGGTGGTGGACCGATTGAGTCAAGTAAGTTTTGATAGCAAATTCAGAGATATATCCAAGCTTTTCCTATGTTTCCTAGAGTGTTTCAAACATTTGGCAAGACTTTCTTTAGTCTCCATGTGAGAGGTGAGCCTTTCTCCACTTACCTGTTGCCCTAGAGTGCTTCAAAAAATTCATTCTCAAGCGCTTGCATTCAAAAATTTATAAGGACCAAATGAGGCTGCTCTCAGCACTCCTTATTGATGGAAGTCCTGCTGGAAGGATAGTGAAAGATGAAATGGTTGAATCATTCATCATTTTTCTTTGAACCGCTTCGCCTTAATTGCGATGGGATTCTCAGATAACGCGAGCATTAAAAGATTTCGATCAGTTTCGTCTGAACAAATAAAATGTAGAGTCAAGTCCGCTTTGCTCAGTCATGGACGTTTATAGATACGAGCCTTGTTTGAAAATTGTTCTTAGGTACTCTTCTATTTGTACAAGACGACTCTAAGGAAGCAGTAAGTACAAATCAACAAAGACAATTTATCTCAACAAAGAGATTTTATAGCACATAAGGTTTGAAATAATGAGTACTGTTGTAGCGCGTAAGGAACTGCCCAGGTCTCCATAGTTTGCTAGGTTTCTCGTAGCTGTGGACTGTTCTACGTGATTTTCTTATTCCGTAAGGTACATAGTACTCTCCGCTGCTGGATGATTCACTTGATTCACTGGAACTTCTACTCTCGGAGCTGTCGGATGAATCATATGATCCACTGGAACTTGAACTCTCGTCGCTGTCGTCTGATTCATCATATACATATTTCAAAAATAATGTTTTTCCGTTTGTGCCTTGATTCTTTCTGCTGATAGCTGGAAAAGCACAATCATAGCTGCAGATTGCACTGCGTATCACGAACCGCATCTTGCACTTCTTCAGAAGTTTCCTCTAGAATGGTTCCCAGGGGTCCCCGGGGTCCCACTCTTACGTTTGCACCATTTACACCGTACGCAAATATCAGAAAAACAAACAGCAGCAGATGATGTAGGAGCATTACGACGAATTTCTCTGTATTTATCTGTCAAATAAATTGTTATGATAGGGTGGTCTTGCTAAAAAATCTTATGTTATCATATGAATAGATTTTTTGTTTTGTTGCAAGCGCCGCTATTTGGCCTTTTTGACACTGAGTCCCAGATATCTTTACATTACGTTAAAAAAGACGAAATAACAGTAACTGAGGGTACAGTATCTAGCAATCATATTTTACATTATCGTCTTATGATGTAGATTTAATACTGTACAACGTGTACTGCTTTTGGACAACAGAGAGAAGAGGAGTTTGCTACAGGCTAGAGCTTTTTTGAGAGAGCAAGGATCTACATACATCACCAATGTGTGAACGATATTGTTAATCATACTTTTTCCATTGTGGAAATATCAAATTAGTTACTCGATGCAATAAATTGGAGTAACAACGTAACAAGTTGAACTGCGAGAGGCATCTGTTTCATAGTCTTATAAGCATCCTTTGTTTGAGCAGATTACTTACACTGCTGTGTCTGTGTGCTCCACATATACAAAAGTACATGTACGTATTACTATTAGAATAACCCTGTTTTGTCATTCACCACTTCAAAGGGCAGCAGTTGTCATTAGGTCAACAGAAGCTAACATTATTATGGATACATTTGGAAACCAGACTACTTTGCCCCTATCGAATTAAGGTGATAAAGCTCATTTCGTACTACTTCTACACAACATTTTCTTCTACTTCTAACATCTCCTTGCCCGACCGTTTTCGTCAGTTCCTGGGAATAGCTCACGCGATTTCGTCGCGACGCGATTTGCTAAGTTGGACAAGTGTTCCACGCCGCGATGCTAAGCGTGTGGGTCCCGACGCATCTGTGATGGCTGTTCACTCTACGAAGTACTATATAGATACTTTTCGACGTGTATAGCTCACTGCCGAACTCGTGGCGATTTCGCCGAATCAGCGCGAAGTCGCGTCGTCCATTTGCGGCGAGCGAAGGGGTGTCCGTCGCGCCAATTCCGAGCTGAGTTTCATCATGTACTTTATTGTTTCATCATGTACTTTAATTTTGAGTTTCATCATGTACTTTACTGTCGCTGACAGTTATGACTGTCTTCTTCTTTCAGGTCAGCAATAGAGAGCTGTAGAGAGTTCACTTAAGCCTTACGTTTGTGAATAACAAGTATAGAGCACTCGAAAAATCGTGACGATGGTGCGACCACGCGCAACACGCGCACATACCCGGCAACTGCTATTTTCTTGGTTCTCATCTTTACTCGAATCGTTTTTCTCCTTACATATGACAGCATTTAGACACTGAAAATGACTGAGCCGAGAGTTGAGGTGATGCCTTTCTGTATGAATGTTTTCTGCTCCTGTGAGCGCAAAGGCCGCAGTCAAAAGCGTCGCGTTTTATAAATGACCTATACACGTAATGCGTTCCTTCTACACCAACTTTCAATGGTGCTGAAAATAGTTCTCTGGCGTTCAAAATCTGTACTCATTGTCGCTTGCCGGAAGATTACGCCTCGAAGTGCTCATTTTCTTCCAAGTTAATAATATAAGCAATGTTCAGGTTGCACAAGGACATTCTGCAAACCTTCAGCTGTTCAGATGTACTAAACGAGCTTTCCCAATTTTACTCTCTCAGCAAGCTTGAATTTTTTCAAAACGTACACAACAATGAATCATCCTTGAAAGAAGCGAAAAAGCGAAATTCACAAAATCTCGAGACTCACTACCAGGCTCTCTTATGGACTTCGTCATTTTTTACTCTGCTGCAGTAGCACATCTAAGGAAACTCTTTCACTCTTTGATATAGAAATGCAAAGTTTTGTTGAAACTCTTTATGATTGGTTGCTTCCAATCATAGGAAGTTTCAAACTATGTAAATTACGGCACTACGAGTCGTCATTCGGTTGCTTCTCTACATCATATGTGCAGGAGGGTTATTGACTGGACGGTATGTTCGACGTATTGTTGTGCAATCGCAAGACATCGCGTCAGAAGTATGCACACGGAAGAGCGAGGAGCTACTTAGTTACCAGTTTATATCGCCTCTTCGGACGCATCGTAGCAACCAGAAATGCGACGACTTTGTCGCTCGAGCTATGCCCGGACCCCAAGCATGTTCAGAGCCCCGCACAGATGGTCTGGAAGCAGGCTGGACCTTGTTTTTGGAGCAAAAACGAAGAGGGATATTGTTTTTGCGGATACTATTTAGTCAAACGCAAGTTTTTCGTCACACGATTGACCTGCCCTATCGTGTATGCCGAAAAGTGCGCGCGATTTGAAAGTAAGGCCAAAATGAACAATTTGCTTGTTTACAACGCACAAAGAATCATATGACACCAAAATTGAACCGTATAAGAAGATTATTTGTTGAACAATGTAAAAATACTTGAAGACTCACGTGAAGTAATACCTTTTCCAAAATTAAACCGTCTCCAGACGGCCACCAGACGATCTGAGATCATTTAAAGCGTATATTTCTGTCATTTCACAAAAGTTTCGCATTTCTTTAGTATGGACGGATGTTCCGATCAAGGATCTATCCCTAAGCAAAGGAACAGTTTCATATCGCCCGTTTTTTACCTACTTATTTTCGAAAATCGCCTTGCTAGATATCGCACTCTAGCGTCAACTTGTCCGTGTCTTCTTCCTTTGAATTTTCATTTTCATTTCCAGCTTTTTTTTCAATGTTTTGATGATTTTTTTCACTCACTCTCTTTTTCTTCTCTATCTGTTCGTGATCTATCCTGATGTGTTCTATGATAATGTATGGCTTTATGAAGCAAAATTCTGTGATTATGTGATTCTTTGAGAGTTTGACCAGAATTTGCGAAATTTTCAGCTCGCAGCAGGTAAATGGTTTTCCCAAGGACTACCAGTCGGGGGGTGGAGGGAAGGGGTAGAGTAAGGGTTAAAGGCGACTTCGTAAAATCTTCGAAACTCAGGTGGGACTAGTTTTCAAAAAAGCTAGAAACGGACTAGTGCCGGGCCCAGAGCATGTTTAGTTCACCCTTCCCCCCCCCCCCCCCCGCCCCCACCTTCCCCTCCATTCTGTGCTTTCCCACCGCCGCAACCCAATATCTGATAGAAATCGATAAGACCAAAAGCCAACAGATAACTATGCAAGCGATTGTCACTTTCATAATCAGCATGCAGCTTATCATCTTCCCGTGTCAACTCCCAACCGGGTCAAGCGTGCTGATGCGATCCGGGACCCTCATTTACGACCCCCCCCCCCCCCTTCCTCCTCCCCCCCCCCCCCGTCCCCACCCTCACCCCATTTATCTCCCTTACCTCCCCTGCCCACATTCCTCGCGGTAACCTGCATAAACGAATATCAATCTCAAAAAACACCTGCGTGAGAACTTCAGTGGGTTTCGGAAGCAGATTTTCTAGGCCAATGGGTGCTCCATCATCTGTAGCACACATACACACCTTTAATAATGTTTGAGATTCTGCAAGTTTTTTTTGAATTTTCAGGCATACTTCAGGCCAGCAAATTCGATTCCCGTAGGCCACACAAATTTTTGCACGGAGAAAAAATGACATTCTTGAACTGCAAAAGATGTTTTCGACTAAGAAGCTTACTTCCTACCTCTTCCAGTTTTTCCCGCGAAAAAAACCGCTTGAGCGCCGTCCAGAACGACGTCAAAAACCTGCATGAGCACGGTAGTTTGAAAATTCGTAACTAAGGCCAGGAAAAGACTGAGAGGCTGCAGTGAACAGGTTCTGTAGCGTAGCGCCCAGACTATCCAAAGAAAAAGTTTCAGCTCTTGAGGAGAGTAAGCTCGAACACTCGCAAATTTAGATGCGGTCCTAAAAAGCAAAAACTGGGATTTTTGAGCTTAAAATTTTGTAACTTACCAGAGAAGCTATAAAACAGACTGCAATTTTTACGAGGGAAAGTAGGAGGATGGCCTCATATTACAGCAGGATTGCAGCCAACAAGCTTCAATCGCTCCGAAAAGATTTAGATGCGACCCAGATACGACCCCCCTTTCCCGACTTTTTGCTATCGTCGTCTCCCCGGTGTACGTTGGGCGAGGCATTTGCGGACATTTGAACACGTTGGCGATTTGTTAAACCTCTACTGCTAAGCATGGTTCTTTGTACTCTCTAAACTGCCACGTATATATGAGGTTGTCATACGTGTCAGAGTTGGTAGCGAGAGATCACAAAAAACAATATCTTGCAGTAGAGGGTTGACAAGTTCACCAACATGTTCAGATGTCTGCAAAGCTCCGCCCAACGTACACCGGGGGAAACGACGATACCACACATAAAACCATAAGAAAATCCACAGTTGACAAAATAACACCAAATTTTGTACTGATATAGCGGAGCATCTCAAAAGTACAGATAAATTATATGAGCCCGTGAAAAAAATTACAAAAAGATTTAGAATTTTATGATGGTCACAGCTGGTAAAGACATTCGCTTTTGTCGAGTGTGTGTGACTTCCGAAAAGCTTCAGAAGCAAGATTTTTAGGGCAGTCGGTAAATTTAGCATTTTTATCAAATAATACATCCTTCAAGAGTGTTTTGAGCTCTTGTAAATGTTTCTTTTGAGAATTTCTACAGATTTTTTTATCTTTTTTATTCTGATTTCCACTTTTTTATAGATTTATTGTAAAGAACATAACTAATTGCTTGCTTTTTGATTCCCTTTGAAGCCTAAAGTATTCTAGCCTAACTACCTCCTCTTACGACCTCCCCCCTTCACCTTAGATACCCTCTTATGACCCCCCATTGCGACAGTCGCATCACAAGCTTGACCCTGCTCCCAACCTTATAGCTCAGAAACTGCAAAAAATGTAAAGTCGTTAAATATAGTGGGTGTCGTTAAACGCTTAATAATTTGTAATCAGCATGCGTACTTATTCCCCGTGCAAATTTACCATCCTCTAGCTGAAAGTCTGCAAATCAAAAACCTTGATAATCGCAATCGATAACTTGAAGACGAATGAATATTGTATTTCGATTACTTGAAGATGGACATTGTATTTGCAATCCGCATGCTCACATACCCTGTACAGAATCTCAGCCCCTTTTTAAAATCGCGGAAGTTGATAGAATTGATATTGACCGACGACAAAACGTAAGCTACGACAACTACCAAAAGTATTCTCGTCGCACAGCAGGACCGATACGCAGACTTAGAGCTGGTTAATGGTATGAGGTAAAAAACGTTAGTATCCGTCTATATTTTGCATAGAGAGGCTGTTTCAAATGCTATCACGATATCACATTGATTCTTCACATTATCTCATGGTATAGTCACGGTACTCAAGTATGAGATTCCACGGCAATCAGTAATGGAGGCTTCACTGGGTGGCAGTAACGGGCCGGGTTGGGGGGGGGGGGGGGGGGGAGGGGGGGAGGAGGAGGGCGGTGAGCCAAAAAATGGGTTGCAAAATTTTTGAAAGTTACCTACATCTTATATATAAAGCTGAATGTCTGTTTGTATGTATGTATGTCTGTATGTCTGTCTGTGTGTACGTATGTTCCGAATAGAAATTCCATTTCTGAACCGATCCGGACCAAACTTGGCACACATACACTTCGGGCCCCAGCGCGTGTCACAGGCTACTTTTCGTCATCGATCGATATCGATTTTATCGATTTTTATGGATTTTTTTGCTGAGTTCACCTACGGGGCTGGGAGTTGGCACAGGGGGGTAATCGAGCATGGGGATTCCGAATACAATATTGGTTTTCAGGATTATCGATTACTTTTATCGATTTTATCGATTTTTTTGCAAAGTTTCAGCTACGGGGCTGGGAGTTCGCACAGGGGGGTAATCGAGCATGGGGATTCCGAATACAATATTGGTTTTCGGGATTATCGATTACTTTTATCGATTTTATCGATTTTTTTGCAAAGTTTGAGCTAGGGGGCTGGGAGTTGGCACAGGGGGGTAATCGAGCATGCTGATCATCCCCAAGGGGGGTGATCAGCATGCTCGATTACACCCCCTGCCAAATTACAGCCCCCTAGCTCAAATTTTCAAAAAATCGATAAAATCGATAAAAGTAATGGACGATCTTGAAAACTAATATTGTATTCGTAATCTGCATGCTCGATTACCCCCTGTGCAAACTCCCAGCCCCGCAGGTCAAACTTTACAAAAAAATCGATAAAATCGATAAAAGTAATGGACGATCCTGAAAACTAATATTGTGTTCGTAATCAGCATGCTCGATTACCCCCCTGTGCAAAATCCCAGCCTCGCATGTCAAAATTTACAAAAAATCGATAAAATCAATAAAAGTAATCGATAATTCTGAAAACTAATATTGTATTCGGAATCCCCATGCTCACTTCCCCCCTGTGCCAACTCCTAGCCCTGTGGGTGAACTCTGCAAAAAAAAATCGATAAAAATCGGTAAAATCGACATCGATCGATAACGAAAAGTGGACTGTGACACCCGCCGGGGCCCGAAGTGTATGTGTGCCAAGTTTGGTCCGGATACGGCGGAGCCGGGTAAGCCAGCTAGTGTATTATAAAAATGTGCAAGTGGCTTTTATACTCGTAAAAAATTGAAATAATTTTTAAATTTCTTCAATTATGTCAGCCTCGTAAAAGAATTTTTCTTGGGTGTAGCTGCTTCGGGGTCATGGGTCCCCCAAAAATTTTTTCAGAGTGTGTGGCTGAGGCCACACACTTCCACTCAAGAGATTTTTTGTCCCTTCCCTCCCCTCCTTCGCCGGAAATCCTGGAACTGTCACTGCTACATAGGTGGCAGTCCCAGGATTAGTTATTCGAAATCAGCATGTCAATCACCCCTCTATGCAAAGTTACCGGAGATTCCAAATTTTGAAACTATACCTGAGTTCTAAATGTAGTCTGAATATCATTCTTTTGATCTTTTTGTCGTCATCACCCCGCTTTGTGAACCCAAATCATAGCAACATATCACGTAGCACCATGTGCAGCGTTTTAACAAAATTGGTCTTGATATGACTTAACAGAGTGGGGTAATATTTTTCTATTCCCGATTTGCGCATAATTCTCAGCCAGCTTGGGCAACTCAAGTCTGTCTCTGAACTTCTTCACGCACTATTATTATATTAATACACTCGACGAGTGATAATGCTAAAAGAACACCAACCACAAAATGAAGGGAATGAAAGTTAAGAAAAATGAGGAGCTAGAAAGTTACAGTCGAGTAGATTTTCCGCCTAATATAGTGTGCCTGCGCCATACCTTCGATAGTCTAGAGACAGGGCGTCAAAAGTGAAGGTTGTTTGAACATCTGACGTCATAAATAGTGAAGGTTGTCCAAGAAAGATCAGAGATGAGAAAATGACGTAAAACGGATATAAAAAGCAAAAGAAACGGCTGAAAACCGGATAAAAACGCTGCAAAAAGGTTTGAAATTTTTCATTTGGCGGCTTTTCAAAGTGCAAGTTTTCGTTCCAGGACCAGCGATTCGCGACACGGGGTTTTGAATTTTGATGCGTCCTTTAAATTTTTACCCCCACATTGACGTTCCTGTTTCCTGGGACGTTGTCTGGATTGTTGCGCTTATTGTTCTAAGCAACAATCGCCTAAGCTGGAAAAAAATCGCTGCGAAAGCACTGAAACAGAACAAGCTAAAGAAAAACGCACTTTTTACGATTTTTCGCAAAAAATTCCACAATAATCGAAGAGTTAAAGGCTGGGTGGTTGTCTGCATTATGAGCAGAAGCAAGGTCTATAGAATGCACGAAAAAACCACGTGAAAAGAGCTGAACTAGAAGAAAAACAAGAGATTTTCAAAAACAAGGTTTTTGCCGGATTTCTCGATCAAATCAAAGAATGTGGTTCTGGGACGTTGTCAACGTGAAAATAGAGATCAAGAGCTTCAAAATGATATATAGCTTGCTAAAATTGGGTTCGAAACAGCGAAGAAAAGGGTACCAGAGCCAAATGCCCCGCTCCCCGCGTTTGGGCGAGGTAGCGCGCAGCGCGCGGAGACAGACCAGAGCCGAAGGGGCATTTGGCTCTGGTCGTAGATCTCTGCGGGGTCTCCACGAAACCCTGCAACATTATATATCATTCTGATCGTCATGACACGGCGAGGAGAACTGACAACGTCCCAAGCTTTGAAAGCCACTCATTAGCGAGATAGACCAGCGTTCTCATGCGCGACCCTCTGCGAAGATTTAAACGCAGTTTCTCTTTTAATATAACTCCAACAGCTTTCCTAAACTTCAGATACTCAATTTTGTTCAAATGAGAGGTTAACAGAGAAATTTCGTCTTGAATTCTGGCGAAAATTCCACAGAAACCTTCCTTTCAGCGTAAAAAAGGCTATAAAACGCAAATTCTCGGTTTCGCTGAGATAAACTAACGATATTATTCCCTATATTTGCTTCTTTAGGATTCGTTCCGAAATAGTCAGGATGATAACATCCGGGGCTTCTCCCCGGATGACTTCTGTTTTTTTCCAGGTGAAGGTTGTGTCCCCTCATAGCCCTCAAAGTGAAGGTTACCAGAGTACGTGGCTCTATGTATCGAGGGTATGGCCTGCGCTGAAGGTGAAATGCGGTAAAATTTGCTCGTAAAAATATAGCTACGCTTGTGACGCCGGTCATTTGCGCGCGCAAAATGTTGGCATTACTGGCGTGGCTACTTGCTCACGCGCAAATTTTACCGCATTCCACCTTCAGTGCATGTATTTAAACCATTAAGCGGAAAATCTACTCGACTGTAATTGTATGAACTCCAGGCAACTCCAGTATTGAACTCAAATAGTATGCGATTTGTTTACAATTATCAAGATGTGAAGTGATGTCATGGATCAAGGTAACCATTATTATTTTCTGATGACACCTCTGTATACTAATCTTGAGAATCGTCATTTGAACCGCAGGTCACAGCGACTTGGACTGAAATCATGAATTATTAGCAGGTTAACATGATTGTTTCGTTTTCATGATTAACACGTTGACGACTGTATGCATCCGCGCGTATGCACGCCCTAACTCCCGTTTAGCATTTTCCTGCATCCGCGCATATGCACGCTAGTTTTTTAGGTGTAAACAAAAAGTTTTAAGTTAACTTCTATGCAGTAATACTACTGGTGACCTGATAGTTTTACAGAACACAGGGCATCGCGGCAGCTGTTCAGAAGTTTGGGCCGCAAAATTGGTCGGTAATCAGTCGGTTTTTGGTAAGGTAAACACATGCTAATTATGTTTTTCCAAGAAGGTTAAAACTCTGTAAAGCTGTTTTGAAAGCAAAAAAGGATGAATCAAGCAAAAAATACCTGGTATTGCAGCGTTTTTTGAAAAGAAATTCCTCCAATATAGCGATTGCGCGGTTATTGGGAGGGAAAATCCACGCAAAACCTTGATTTGTGTAAGTTCTGGTAAGGCTCTGTGATATATATGTATCTGTGAACAAAGTTCACATGTTTTATGAATAAGCGGCAAAAGGACTCCCACATAATATTTTCGTGCATCCGCGCTTATGCACGGGCCAAATGCGCGAAGGACGTTAGGTTTCGCCAAAAATGGCGCGGTCGTCAACGTGTTAATATCCAAAATGGCACTGGAAAGCACCTTCTTTTCAAAATGAGGTGAGATTTTGGTGCAGTGCAGTACCGAGGCTTCTTAATAATGATTGCCAAAGCGATGTGAAAGGTACATTTCGAAGTGAATGGTGTCGGTGTTGATCACAATCACTCGACATTTTTGCATACTAATGGGTCTGATTTCGCGCTCATTCTGGACCACCTAGTTGGTGGGTGTGACGATCCCAACAATATCCCCTTCTATAGCGATTTTTTCGCTTGGGAATAAACTTTCTGCAGCAGAACTTGAGATTGCCTAGTTTTTCGCGTTATCCTACCGCAACCAAATTGTTCTCGGAAAGGCAGAAAGATACTCCTGACCACTTTCTCGTTTTGACCGTGAAGTTTTGTCTTAAACGTAGAGAGAGGAAAGCATTTGACGACAAAGCGTACTTGATAACAGATAAAACAAGGATTGTGATAGATTTGGAAGCAGCAAGATAATGCAGTCTGGTGAAGTGCAAGGTTTGCGGTCAAGCATGAGAATGATTGGAGGTTTCTTCACTGACATTGCACTTTCTGGAATATCCACCTCGTTGTTGGAATCGCTTGCCTCGATATGTGAGAAAATCGGAGATGCTCGTTATCATCCTCATCTGATGTGGGTATACAGTTTGTGGATTTGGTGAAATATTGGTATGATCAATGAAAATGGGTGTTTTCTTTTTGTTTCTTGGAACTGCTAGGTTTCTCGCTCGTACGGGGAAGACTGGATACGACTTTGCCTTTTTACTGCTCAGATGGATTCTTGCGTATTCCTATGGCTTCTTCACTCCTTGGCTCCTCGTTGGCTGCTTCCCTTTGCGTTCGCTGCCTCTATCACCACACCCCTCGGCTTGGGCTTCCCTGTCTATATCCCGCTCGCCAAGCTGCTAGTTTCAAAGCAGACTAGGAATTTCTTTGCTCCATATTTCTAGGTCTGGTAGTGAACTGTGAAAAATATGTTTATGTTCATAATATATCCACCAGGAAATCCCGCAGTCTGGGTTCCAGCTCTACCACCAGCAAGTTTCAACTGTTTTTTGCTTTGACCAGTCAGTCCAGTGAGCGTTAAAAAAAACTGGGTTTACTGCTCCACCTTTTTTTCGCAACTGTAATGGTGCTAATCTTAACAAAGTCCAAATTCATATGTGATTTAAAGTTCGAAATACAATCGCGCAAGTGAGTTTTTCTTATTTTAGATTTTTTAGAATTCAAATTAAATCTGATTTCAAGATCACAGGACCAGTAAAGGTTGAGAGGAATTCCAATTTTCGGAGAACATGGCTCATGCCATGTTCCTTCACTCGAGATAAATTTACGCCGCTTCCCGCGAACGAAATTATTCTCATCGCAGCTGTTGTTTTGATATGTGCTTAAAGAAAAATGACAGTTCAAATGCTGCTCATCGAAATCTTTTTCAACATATTCTACCACCTACAATCATGTATTTTGAGCTTGTCTAGAAATTTCGAATTTTTGTTGATAAACATCAGAACCTCTTCATTTAGATTTCCCACCATTCTTTGCTAGATTAATGAAGCATGAAACTTTGTAATCCCGAACATAGTGAAATTTAAAATTTATAGACGATTCATCAGTATAATACAGCTCACATGTGAGCTTGAACATTTTATATATTTACATTTCGTGTATGGAAAGTGCAGGAAGAAAAATTGAGGAAAACGAAGAGCTGAAAACGAACATGAAATCGAGTGAAGTGGATAACGCAGATCATTATAACAATCAAAAGATTATAGACATAGAGAGCACTGGATCGATGCAGCTGGAGTACAAACGAAAGAAATGGAATGACAGTTGCATGATAGAGGAGTTTTGAGTGGGCAACATTTCTGGATGATAGGCATCGTCTGCTGAAAATTAAAAAAAAAACGAAAACTGTCAAAGAGATCATAGGGAATGACAGGCAAAAGTCGAATGAGGACGCGAATCGCCCGCAATAGAAAAAACAGTCTAAGAAAGTGAGACTAGATATATTCGAATTTAGCAATACAAAAAAAGTAGGCACAAATCGATCGATAAGAAATTGTGTAAAAAAACCGGTATGAAATGAAGCGAACAGAAAAACATGGGAATGTGGCTAGATGATGCTTGCCGGTAGCATATCGAACGCATTTGTCGATCGCTTTCCAGGCGTTGCAATCGTTGGCGCTGCTCTCCGCAGAACTACTTCGTCACCTATGCAGGAGTAATCGCGATTTGAGATTGATCCGAGCATAGCAGCCTAAAATAGAACTATAAAGGTACGGCGATGGGAAAGAAAGGCAGTAAAAGATTTTTGAAGAAAGCAACATTTCACAAGAAAAAAGTCTTAGGGGCACGTCCACCCCAATCTAAAGTTTGTGATATTTTAATGCAATACAACAGCGAGGCCCTCGATTAAGTAAGACAAATCCCACTGCAAAAGGTGTGTTCAAAACCAGAAATACCGCTCCAGAAGGTAAGTGCTGTTGAGGTCGCCACGCCCATCAACATGGGTGGCTAAAAGATTGAGCCAGAAAATGGACTACTTAGATGTTGTATACTCATCGACCTCAAAAGCGGATTCCTGACATTTTAGGACGTATTGAGTCTAGTTTTGCTGCTGCCTTCAGACACCCACGTCGGAACCTTCTGGAGTGAGTTCCTCGCTTCTGACTTGACGTTTTACATAGAGACTTGGGCGATAATTTGGTTGGCCACACTATTGTATTGCATCAAAATGTCACCAAGCTCATTTGGGTGGAGGATGCTTTTAAAAGTAGCCAAAAATGAACCTCAGGTGGTGGAGAGTGAGCCAAATCACGCATTGACGCAGAAGGCATGCCATAATTAGGTTCAAGGCCAGCCGTCAGCAACATATCTGCACACTCCTTGAATCCGCTATTCCGCGCATGCCACAAACCGGATCGCCCTTGTTCGTCAAGCGCACGGATGTCGGCATTATTCTGTAACAGAATCAAATTTTCACTCCAGATATATCGCAAAAATTTTGTAGTATTTCGCACTCACCCATAACAAAAGCTGGAGAATGGCAAGACTTCCGATACTGCAGGCCAAATGCAAAGGTGACCTCCGATCTCTAGTGCCAGAAACCGTTGTATTCACGTCTTCTGGAGAGGCTCTGGCCAACAATAACGATACTTCAGCGACATCTCGTGCAATGACAGCTGCGACAAGCTGCGAACCAACAGTGGCATCCACTCGGAGTGAAGGTAAAAATCGTTTCGCTTCATATTTATCACGGATCCATGCTTCTTTGACTTCGCTGAAAGAAAGGGACAGTTATGATTGGAAAAGATCGTTCAGCTGATATCAAACAGGTCCAATAGTCCAAAAATGTCCGATCGGCGGTGGCACACAAAAAAAATTACATCATTAGAAAAAGCATTCATGAAAAAATAAACGACTTTTTCAGACTACTTGCTTTATTTGGCAGTCCCCATATAACGAATGAAAAGCTGATTATCATAGTGGCCAGAAGCGAGCGATCATATCGGCAGATAAGGGTCATTGGATGATTTTAACTCAAACAGATACGTGTTTTTCTTGTAAAAAAACCATCCATTTTATATTTGCAAAAACCAGGAAGAATACATTGAAACATTGGCAACTGCGAATCTTGGATTGTCTGATAAGGAATCTTTTGAAATTTACACTGCTCACAAACTCTTCTAATGATTTTTAGATTTCTGATGCATCCCTGCGATTCAGAAATCAAACAATTGTTCTCAAACGCAAAAAGGAGGGATGTATGTCAAGTGGAGCGAGTGTCGCTATGCCAGATTGACGCTGGACGCTTTCCGTATAAAAAAGCATTCAATGCTAGATGTTGTCAACTCTCTCAAACAAAGTTAACAAATACCATATGCGCAAATCGACCACAAATATTGACACAAAACCAAGGCAGTCAGCGTGATTCTAGAGGCAGCACAAGAAGCTGGTTTTTGCTTTCTCGGAAAGGAAAATTTGGCACTGTGACACATTAGGCAGAATAAAATCAATCCGCTCAACAACTTTTTGAAGGTGCATAGACTAATACCTTCTACAAACATAAATTGTACAATTCAAGAAAAATTGAAGTGTGTTCTGCATGCATACGCGAAAAGCAAAAACGTCAACCACTTTATTTGGAACACTGATTAAAGATGATCAAACTCACAGTGGACTGTCTGGTTGAGGTCGCCGATCTGCTGGAGCGTGGTACTCCCACAACCGATTTGCAGCATCATTTCCTATTGCCTGCATAACTGCCAGAAACTCAACTGGCCAAGAATCCAGGTCCAGGGAACGTACCCTGAAAAATGACCAAATGTACAATGTTATCTTGAATAATACTTCCTTGGTGATGATTAATCATGCTTGGAAAGGAAGATATTGTGTATGTTCCGAGTTCATTTTGTAATCAGAATGACTCATGTGTTAGCAATACCATACGGCAAACAGCGTTTTGAGAAAATTTGAATTGCTCAAAAGAAAAAACCAAAAAAAAACTTCCTTCCGCTGTAATAAAAAAGTTACAACATAAAAAATCTCGCTTCTTTCAAATAATGCAAAAAAGGAAGCGAATCTCTCACCTCGAGATGTGCGATCCAAGATTGCGATGGGTACCAGAACACTCAATACAAATCAGTATACCGAGATTGAGGCTAGCCCAATCTGGTGCTGTTTGGCCACAATCAGCACAGCGATCATTGCCCGGTAGTCGACGCAAAGCAAGAACCTAAGATAAAAACACTCCAGTAATAAAACAAACAACCAGTTAAGAATTTACTCACCTCTTCTTTGCCACCTTTGGCTCTCGTGCTAGGCTTACTCATTTGATTTTGGAGCGCTTTTTCTATTTGCTCTTCGATAGCAGCGACCCAAGCATCGCGCTCTTCGGCTGCCACACAAAATTCCCAGTGCTTCTGATCAGATGTTATGATCTGAAAACGTGAACACTTGACAACTCTTTTAGAAATGTAAGAATGTGAAACATAGAAAGCAGAAAATATCATATAGCCAAATTTTGCAAATTTAACACAGACAATAAGATAAAAACCGCACAAACCTCGAAACATTCGTCATCCTCGTCTGTCTGTTTTCCAGCAGATCCTCCTATTCTTCGATTTCCGCCTCTTCGTTTCTTGTGGCCGGCTACAGTCTGTGGGGTGAGCTGTATCGCAGGAGAAGCTTCTTTTGCATCATCGCTTCCACCACCAGATGTACCCTCGCCAGATCCACCTCCTGGATAAAAAATTTTACATAACTCACCGGCGAGAATTCTTGTAAAAAATGAAGCGTCCGACCATGTAGTTGCAAAGTTAATAGAAAAAATTCTCGAAACAGTCACAAAAAAAGAGCAATTAACGTACCAGCATCACTCCTCCTCGGTTCATACGGTCGAAGTGCGACCGAGCTCACTGAATTCGTCGAATTCGCTGTCTCTTCAAACTGGCTCGTGCCCATGCCTCGCTGAGTGTTGCGAGGACGTTGACGTCCGGCTATTCGCACAGTAGCAAGGCCGAGAAACACCTGAGAAAAAAGGTTTAGGGTTTAAAATCCGGTAATCACATCTGAATTCGCTAAAAGCACTAGGCTCACCTCTTTTCCATGATTCGGCTTGTCACGATAATCTTTCTGAGTATGGTGATACGTTAGCCTACCATCTCCATACAGACATACGTACTTCTTCTTCCATTCGCTGCAATACATAAAATTATTAACGGAATTACTTTTCCACTGATCCAACATCAATTTAGGCTCAATAACATACAACAAGCATTTAAACTTAATGAGCTCACCGATTCAATGCACCCTTCGTACTCCTTTTATGCATCGTACCCTCCTTGATCGGAATTTCTCGTCCTCCTCCAAGATTTACGGTCTGCGCTTTATTTTTATCCTCGCTGTCTTTCGGACGTTGCTAAACGAAATCCAATTTAGCAGTACCTTCAGAACACAGAATCAAAATCTCACGAAAATATTCGATATTCTTCTGTTTTTTCTCTGAGTTGTTGGCGTCGATGAGGGAGTAGGTAAATGTGAGGTAGAAGCACTAGCAAGAGAATGCGAATCTAGGCCAGAACCTATTTGACCGAAATCGCTTCCAGGATCGAGTAATGCAGCCGACGAGCGGGTATGAACGCCTGTAATATAATCATGACATGCCAAACACCAAAACTCAAAAAAATTGTCTCATTTCCCCTTGAAAGAAACCTAAAAGGTATCCATTGACAGTCAACTAGAATATTTCGAGAGGAGGTTGAAATTGCGTCAGGGGAATAATATTGTCTATCGAAGCTTAAATTTTTGCAGTTATTGTCTGTGACAACGCGAAAATAATCTGATGTACCTAATCAAAATGTACTATTCAAACTGAATACACATACCAACCATCATCCCTATTTCAAGTTATTACCTACACTCAAGGAAAATTTACATTATAGTGCCCCTGCGCCAAAGACAACATTTGCGCGAAAATAATTGTCATGTGTAAATAACACAGCTTGCTTGCCACTTGCGCCCAAAAAAGTGCTCGTAGAGCACAGTATCATCGGTAAAGCGCATCGCACAACACACTTATCAAACTCTAAAATTTACTAGGTTATACTCAGCAAGACCGTAAGTTTTAAAGAAAATTTATGATACCTACAACATCGGAACAGCTTGACTGAGTCTGAAGGTGAAATGGAGAACGTCGCAGAACTAGTAGAGAGCGTTGCTTCCACGCTTAAGGATATGAACATGCTGCGCGATTCGAGTCTAGTTTTTAGCGCCTCTACTCATCGAACGCACTGGCTGTTCGACATTAATTCAATGTCGCGAATGTGCGCGCACACTTTGAGTGGCTACCTGTATTCGAAGACCAAGAATTTTTTCTCGAAGCCAAGCCGTACCACTTAACTTTACAAGAGGCGGTGAACAGTAATTGAACAGGGGTCACCGTGAATGTTGTGTAGTGATTCTGTTACTGTATCTTTGGAAGTCTTTTACTCAGAAATGAATCTTTGTTGTTGTACACGATCACTAAGGAAGTTCGAACAAAATGCGTAGGTTCCTCTACATAATTTTACATATTATTATTGCAGAAAAATGAAGCAAAATTTTAACGATCATAATTTGAGCCAAATTGGAGACACATCATAAGAAAACCCAGAGTTTCAACCAAGTTTTTATCAAATCAGCGCTCGACGCAAAAGGAAATGATAAATTCTTGATACTTCCGTTCCCCATTTCCTAGGAAGAGGAGCATCAAGAAAATCTCCCAGAATCCATAGACGAACGTGTTTTATGCCGATGATTGTCTAGATATGCGAGCGCAAGCATAGCAAAAACCGACGAATCTTTGTGTTCCCCTAATCTTCCTCGCAATCTTGCGAAGCATCAGCACTCATCAAAGTCTAAGCATACATATGTCCACATATAATGGACAAAAGCTTGGAAAAATGTGATACAATACCACAAAATTGCGGACTGGTTACCTCCAACGATAACGATACGATAAAATTTAGAAAAAAGAGAAAAACATCTTAATTACGTATGCAAAAGAAATTAGGCGTGCTTTCCAAGATCATTGCTGGTTGATAACCCTGAAATTCAACGGGTGTGGCGGCAACGCCCTCAAATTTTTTACAAAGCTAATTGATTTTTTATGAAAGGCAAAAAAATTTTCAAACTTTTTGGAGCGAGACACATAAACCACTTTTAAAGCATCTTCCCCCCCCCCCCCCCCATAACCGCGGTGATAGAAATAGCTCTATCAACCATTTTTCCCTTCGTAAAACCACAAAAAAGGTTAAATTTACGTGCAAAGAGTCCTTGAACACAGTCAGTTCAAATTGAGATCAACCAGTTCCTAGCCAAAACCTGACATGACCAAAATTCGCTTCTTCCTTCTCACTGGGGGCGCCCCATAGCTCATGTGCAATTTTCTCAATTCCTTTGCGGCTCATTGTGGTCGAGATCAGAAAACCAACATCGCCACACATCGCGTCAAGTGGACGAAAAAGGAACAATCTCAACGGCCTCTGAGTGTCAATAAACTTGTGATTCTCAGCACCGATGGATATGAAAAACCATTTGCTACCACTTAGCCTTGATCGATTCTTTTCTGAGTTTGCTGTCACATTCATTTAGATAGATTTTTACTAAAATTGTGAAAGAAAATACTTCGAAGAACAGAGAATTTCTATGAATGAGCAACGACCAAGAAGTTTTTGAGCGCAGGGTTAGCATGATAGTTTAGCCGATTAACCATTCAATCGACCAAAACATCAAACGAGAATTACCGTAATACAGACCATTGAGCTTCGAAAAACAAAACTAACCATTACTCATGCTCTTCTGACTGTTGGTTGGAGAAATTCCTCGATAGTCCATTTGGCTGGCACGACTTCCAAACTGCGATTGCGAAGGCATCCCAGATGGTACCACAAAAGCCGATACCGCGCGATCACCACAACGTTGGGCTATAAAATGAGAGTTTGACAAGGAGGCAGAAAAGTTTTTTCAGCGTCAGAAGTCGGAAATGACTCATTGTTTCGTAGAGTCTTCACAATGAACAACAAAAGGAAACGTAACAAACACCATCAAGTGGCATGATTGATCGACAAAAACTTAGTTAAGGCGCTCCCAACGATAACGAAAATTACGCAATAATTTGATGAGAGTATATGATAACAAAAACAACCTGAAGATGCTCCAGGTGTTTCACGCTGATGCACGTGGCTTTTTCGCGATCCTCCAAACTGTTCGGCTAGCGGTGCCGATGAGACGGAACGCTGATGGTAAACAGTTTTCTGCGCCGGAACGGATCCGTACAGCACGTTTTGCATAAAACGAGCCTCCTATAACCACAAACTTGAGCTTCATGAGCTTAGGAAGGAAAAGAAACGAATTTAGCAAATTCACACCAACCTGATAGTCCCGCTTATCCTGACCACCAGCAGTTGGTGTTGGAGTCCTTGTATTGCCACCAAGTGATGTCCGCAATCGCTGTTGTAGAATTTTACAGCAAGCTGCAATATAACACATAACTATCAATAAAGACAGAGAAAGGACGGCCCAAAAGGTTTAGAGATACTCAGAAACAAAGTCTTTACAGCGCAATCGATATTTATGAGAAGAGATGAGTTACAGTCACTGAGAGCTGTTGACACTCCTAAGCGGTTAACCGCCGCGAAAACGTCAAATGTCAAATATACGTCTAAAGCTTTACCACCAAGACGATTCCGCATTGAAAAGATCGAATCGGTCATCAAAGCGCCCCAAAGAACCGTTGAAAAGAGCAGAGGGGAGGGGGAGATAGAAGAAAGAGCATGGGACATTTCCTCGACATTAACGTCGCAGGAACTGGGCGTTACATCGAAGTCGGGACAAATTCAGTGACTTTTTGCATATATAGTCTTATGCACAAGGTTCAAGCCAAAAATCAGAATAAAGATGTTAAAAAGGCCATTTTAAAAAAATACGATTCCATTCAAGTACTCTTTATTCAGACTTTGTTGATGACTCGTTCTGAAAACTGTTTCCAAAAACATAGTTTAGTCGGAAACTAAGATAAAAGTAGTAAAATCAATAAATGCAAATAAGCATTCAACATCATTACTCTAATCTCACACTATGGCTTTTATTTATCAAACAAGTGAAATTTTCAAAAAAGTTGTGATATAATTCTCACTGTTTTTTTTAACAAGTGAAATATTCATAAGATTTGTGATATGATTTCTCAATATGGCTTTTTTTCAAACAAGTGAAATTTCGAAATATTGTCTCTAATAAAATCTCAAAATATTTGTGATACCGAATTATGGCACTTATCAGCTAGATCTCAAAACCTTTATGCATCAGAAAGCATTTTTCATTGACCTGATACATGTTAAACAATAGTCAGAAATTGAGCTTAAAAATGGTATTAAGTCAGAAATTGAGCTTAAAAATGGTATTATTGTTTTCATGCACCCGGCGAGCAAAGGTCCCAGGAGGTTTTTTAGGAAACACAAAAATAACAGTGTGAATTTTTCGAAAATTATGAATGATACATGAGGAGCAAAAGGTGTACAAACGATGTTCAATCACCAGAGCATGACAACGCGCGCCTGCGGGTGAAGAAGCATGTAAAGAGCTCACTGAACGTCAAGCACCACCACTCTCATTCAGCAAACACTAAATATGTCCGTCAAGCGCACTCCACACAATTGAGTAATTCTCAGAAACTTGTTTGGGAATCAGAGACAAAACAATAGAAACACAATCACATTCAAATTTCACAGAACAAAATGGCAGACGCTGGCATTCCCATGGGAATGAAGCCTTGCATCGAGGCTTCTCGCCCCGTTTGCCACGGCGGATGCGCTCGGCGCTCGTTTATCAACAAAATGACAGACTGACAAAGTGAGAATTTGGATAAATCGCTTGCAAAACACACACTGAGCAGAGCATACTTCGCAAGCGCATTTTCAGAGCAAAAATCAATGCAAATTCGAGGAAAGTACCGGATTTGAGGCATTTCTTAGCCACGCTAAGCCATGCGTTGTTCGAGATGTGATTCGGAGGCACAGCAAAACTGGAACTGTCCAGCAGCCAGGCCGGGCATGGACGTCTGCACACGTTTGAATAAGCTAATCGACGAACAGCGCTAAGTGTCCGCAATCGCTCATCGAACAGGCAAAGTGGAGAATTTTATATTAGGGCAATTCACATCGACATACTGTGTGCCTTAGCCAAAAAGCACAAGCCCAGACAGAGTCGAGAGATTTATTTTCTAGGGAAAATCACTGGTGATTTCATAACCGGACAGATACCATCTATGTATGAGTCATTCGGTGCATGACATGATTTGCAAAAATGCCCTACACCGGTCAGATCACCATTAAAGGCAGTGTCTCGAGAGAAACAGCTTTGGATTTTCTAACATTCCTGTTTATTTTGTGCAGCTGCTGACTGGATGTATGTACCTCACAATTTCTAGAGTGTCAAAAGGTTATTCGGCTTTTTGAGGTAGAAAAGGCTATGTGGGCGTCGCTCGAGCGGTTAATTAGCCAATAATCGTACAAATGATTGAAGACACATGGCCATACACATCACATCCTTGGCAAATGGTTGATTAACAAGCCTCAGATGTGGTGTTGCGCGAAGTTGCAGTGATTTGATCTGCCATTGGTTGACTTGCACCTTGCATTTATCCAGGAAAATTTTTCGACTCTTACAAACTTCAATTTTGCCTAAGAAAACGAATGAGTGTGCATTAGCGAATCGCATGTATGTTTGTAATTACCAAAACAAAAACTATAGCAGTGGCAGCGCTTCAAGCCAAGCCTACATTTTCAAGAAAAATGTGTCGCAAAGACTTCTCGAGGCAGAATGAGACAGAATGAAAGCAGCGCTTTCGAAATGGGATATTACATCTAGCGCGACGCATGCAAAAAGCACAACATCTCTTTGCATGTACTTCCGTGGGCAACTGAAGAGTCGCGCCAGCGAAATGAATCACACAACAAAAAGCATGAAAAAGCGCTTACACAACCTATTAGTCCAGGAACCAAAATGTCATTAGGCGCGCCTAAAAGAGCGAAAGACATATGAGTGGTACAACAACGATATATTTACGCTTGCATCGGGCTAATGGATGCATATAGTCGTACTATATGAAGAAGGACGAAGAGATTACGCGCGTACATCAAATGCCTTACTCCTTTCATAGGCAAATGAGACGACTTCGGCTTTGGTTAGGAAAACGGCTATAGCGGCTATATAGCCATACCGCTCTACGATTTGAAAAAGGTAATGTCAATAATATCAGGTTATGTAAATGCTCGCATATCACTTATCCTTTGCAGCAGCAAAAGCGGCCCAATTTTCTAGACGCCCAACAATTTCGTTTTGAATAGATGCGGGATTGACATTTTAGCCAAAAAATAAACAGCAAGATGCACTATATCAATTGACTCATCAAAATCTAATGATGGATGGCAAATTTGTCAAAAAAGTACAAGATGGATGACCGCATAAATAATCTACTCATAGTCAAAAGACTTCTTTTTTAAGGCTGACTCAGCAAATCGTCGTTTAATGCGCGTCCACTCAACAAAACTACTGAAGCAGAATAGGCGTGAGTTATACGTCTAACGCGAGAACGCTGTACATAAAACTAGGAAACCTGTTTCCTCCTCCTATCACATACGCTGTTCAATTCTAACAACATCAACAACGCGTCAGCAGTATACAGAAAATTCACAACAAAGTAAGAATGGCTGCAGGAACCATCAGATAAGTGTTTTGGTTGCCTACCACGTAGATAACAAACATTTCCATCTTGAGAAAAGAAAAGGCTGACTATACAAAAAAGGAAATTGATAATGACGAATTTACTTTCAGACTGGCGAAGTCTTTTATGAGAAACAAGCGAAACTCGCAAATAATCTAAAAAGTACTCCTATTTGTTCACAGATTTCATAAGTAGATATTTTCTATAACTTGGAGACATTAGAATTTCTAATGCAAATAACATCAGCTGAGAGAAGATTCCATAACTGTAATAATTCGTAAAACCGCTACAACTTTTATGGTTTTTAGCGTTCATAAAGATCGAGCTCATTAGAAAAATCGAGTGTTTCCCTTTTTCAGCCTACATCATCACGACATTCTAGAAAATGCTTTTTGGCACCACACGAAAACGCATGAATTACGCTTTCCAAAATACAAAATTAACAAATCCAATAGAAGTTGGAAAGATTACGGTAGTGGCTTGGTGCACGAATAATGTTCCCTACAGATGCTCCAAGAAAGGTATCTCCTTTGTAAGATGCAAGACATTTCTGCAAGGACAGATCTTTTTCAGCATAACAGCATGCGCGGCTTTAAAGTCAAAATTGCATTTGGGACAGCCAAAAGCTCAGCCTATTCAACACTACCTAAGTGAATTTAGTGAGAGTTCTCTCCTATAGAGTCAAAGGTTCCGAAAGTGAAAGGTGAAATCGGTGCGCTGGTAGAGAAATGATGCTGTTAAAACACTAATATCTTGCAGATGATTCGACACAGTGGATTTTCATTTCATCATAAAAAATGGAATAATCTGTACATTTATATGCAGGCGATTAATATGCGGGCGAACTCTTCTACCAAATTTTAGACTACTCTACAACATAAGAACAAGATAAATGCAATTAGCGCCACGAAAAATTCTTGATAACCATTTCATGGATAACAACAGTCACTGATCACTTTCTGTTCGTTGTTAAAGGAACGTGACTGCTCAAATTCGATGGGATAATAGCGTACCACAAATTCCTGAATACCAAATTACTTTTGACTTTTGTCAATCATTTTTCTGCCAGCAAAGAAATATGGAGATAGCGACCTAGCTAATAAGAGACCTGTAGGAAGCTACAACTTTTCCAAACTTTTCACAAGGAAGAAAAGAGCTCAAGAAGACGTCGATTTTAGAATAAAAAGCAACTCATGTTTTCTAACAAGTATTTTCTCAACAGTTTCGAAGTAGAAAAGGCAGTACTTGCATTCAGACCAATCTAGGTAAGAATCTGCGCAACTCACACAAAGCTCCATAGGAAATACTTCAGTGCAGCACAATACGAATTAAATTCCAATAAAAAAATCAAGCGCCATTTTCAAGTATCTCTTACTCAGCAACCCAAAACAGATTCCGAGGGAAAAGTGATTTTTTGTACACTACACATTATCGGCTACTGTAGAAAAAATGGACTTACCATCTTTGAAAACCCGCTCCACATTTAATCCATAGGTCGCACATGTTTCGTAGTATGCGCAACGCTTCAAGTGATTTGCCATCTGCTTGCCCTCTTCTTCGCTAATTACGCGAGGATTTTTCTCCGATAATGTGTCCTAAGAGGTACTTCATGAGAAAAAAAACGGCTAGGCAAAGCATGGAAAGAGCTCTTAGAAATTAAGTGTGCTGATGAGCCACGAGAACGGAAATCTTGAGAAATGCTTACCTTAGTACCAACTAGTAAGACAGGCATATCGGCAACGTTCCGAAATTTATTCATATGACTGTAGAAGTGTCGAACACGTTCAAAACTTTCTTGATTGTCGACACTGTAGACGAAAATCACTGCATCCGCCCACAGGGAAAACTGAAAAGAAAAATTGAAATGTTCGGCGATGATGCAATTAGTATCGCGCGTAAAAATTCATACAATGAATATTCTTGGGAATATCGGTGGTTGAAGGCACCATGCATCCAAATTAAAGGTGGCAAGATTTTGATAGGGTACAATAGCAGGTTCTCTAACTGAGCAAACACCCAAGTTTCGCTGCAAAAGATGGATTCCAAAGCGAGAAAATGGCTCCAGAAGGTCAAAGTGATGGGGTCGCTCCGCCCATCAACGTGGTGATCGAAAGACACAAGTCCAAGATTGGGCTTCGATATGCCCAAAACTGTCAAAAATCTGCTCCTCATACCATGACTAGGCTTTCGACACTTGTGCACTCATCTGAACCTAATTTTGAACTTCAAACCTTACGTTGATGGGCGGAATGACCCCTCCGCTTCTACCATCCAGAGCGAATTTCTAGCTTCAGATTCAATCTGTAGCAAGATTTGGGCATTTACTTAGAGTTAGGTTTCACAAAAGAACAGATAGAGCAAATGCTGACTGCCAGCTGACTCGATAAACAAAACTGTGAAGACTGTTGGGATACGTAAGCGCTGTCAGCGGGATGCATCAGAATGTCAACAGAAGTTCAATAGTGGGCAACAGATTGTGACCAAAGAAGGAACGCGAACACCATCGCCAGACGGCTACAGTTCAACCACGTTCTCGTCTTACACCAAACACCAGCACTAGATCAGTCAAAGCCACAAGCAGCACAAGTGCATCCTCACTATCTGCTCTTGACATCAAGTCACGGCCATGTGCGGTTACACCATCTCAGCAAACAAACGCACTCATGTGCAATGATAACCCTAATGTATATACCTCGCACTAGCAAAACAACTCCAGAATTCAAATTAAAAAGGAACCACAGAAAGCAGATAAGCCAGCAGATTTGAACACTAAAAAAGATTAGCACCAACCTGAACATCCGGTGAGGCACTGCCTTCGTCTCGAATCAACAGCAGGTGGCTAAGACCGTCAATAAACACTTCCTTCTTAAACCGGCCACCTGCAAAAAACAGTGATGGATATTACCATTGCAATTTTATCCGCTTTCAAAGGCTTTTAAAAAGAGATGTGTGGACAATATGAGAAATGTGATAAGCAAGAGATGCGTAGATGATGATGAAAAGGTAAATTTTTCTTTCAAAAAAGCTCTGTCGACTAGAACTTCTAAATATAGCCTCAGTTGCCAAATTACACAAAAAAAAATTAAGAAAAAACTCCATCACCCTCACTCACAAAAAAGTCTTCAACAAAACCGCAGTTACTCGCGTACCATCAACTTAAAAGTCTTATTCCGTTCCGTTTAAAAGTCTTGAAAAATTTCTAGAAGATGGCGGTTGAGCTCGCCTAGTTGGAAAATACTTGTGCGAGTTTGGCAAATAAAGTGTTAGTCATTCTCACATTTCCGATGCTTAGATCCAAGTTTCATACTCATCTAGCAAAAAAAATTTATGTAAACACAATCTCTTTTATTAGTTCTCTCAGAAACTTTATAAAGATCCATAAAAACAAAACATAAACAAAGCTATTTCGTAAACTGACTTCTTATTAGTCGACGTATTCCACTTTTCTGATGTCGAAAAAAGGGTGCCAATGAAATTGACCATTAGTATACTGACAATTCAAAGTCCATATATTTCATTTTAAAACTTGCGCATGGCAAATTGCTAGAAAATCTAAGCCTATTTTCTTCAAATCTCCAAATGACTAATCTATCCACTTCAGCTCCCAAATCGATGCATAAGTTGGAATCCCGCAGAAAAGGTCGACAGCGGACAAAAGGCATTGCTAAGCAATTAGTCCCACGGGCACTTGAGGAGCTAATTAGCACAAGGCAACCTACAATCAATTTCGACGATTTGCCCATTCGAACAAGTCATTAAAACATAAGATGGTACTCTAGCACTGCTTCCAGATATAGTGATGAATATGATGACAAAGCTCAAAACCAAACACGCACAACTTTTTGCCATCATCGTTGAATACATTTTGGGACCAAAAAGACTATATGATTTTTGTGACGCGCAGAACACCTCAAAGTAAACAAACAGAGACAAATGGGTAGTTCACATTGTGTGCTTAGGAGACCTCACACTTCGCTCGGAGGTGACAGTTGTCACTCTCTGGGAACAAAAAGTATCCCAAATGGACCGTATCAGATGGTGCACGTATTCGAATAGTGAGACAACTGTCTACCGATAGAAAAGGTGTGTGATTGATCACTGAATGATTTACACGGCCAGTTAGAAGCCAAACTTCGAGCGTAAACCAGACCTTGATGAACATAAGGCCATATTTTGTCGAAACGTTGATAGTTTTTGATAGGAACGAATAACTGACTCACACTTCCGCATTTATTTAGGTGATTAATGAATCGTATTTCTTCCGATTTTTCAAGAATGTGTTGAAAGCAAGAGCAGAGGAATGTGTAAATGAGAACAATTACGGAAATTACCCAAAAAAAATTTCCACATACTCGATAGACGACCGAAATCGGATATTTCCATAGAGAGATTCCACTAAAAAATCTTCGAAAGATGGGAAGAATTCCAAAAAAGCAACAAAACTGGACATTTTTTGCATAGAGTGCATGGGAGAAAAGAGAAGATTTGGACAAGACCAAAATACAGAAAGGGAAGCAGACGAAATCTGAGACAGGTGAAAGACGAACCGAGCAGAATGCATTCAGTCTGAGAACAAAAAAAAAGGATATCAGAAAGCAATTCTTCTAGCTAAGCAGACAAAAAGGAAAAGAAAGGAGAACGACAAAAAAAGAAAAAAAAGGAAGAACTGCAACACTAACCTTCAGGACTTTCTTCTGCCGTAAAAGTACCAGTAAGGTATCGATGTACTAATGATGTTTTTCCAGATGATGTCGTACCAACAACGCCCTGGAACAAGAAGAATTAAAGGCTAGAGAAGCGATAAACTTTTATTACAGTACAATCGTAGATGCAAATCTAGTCTTGTTAACACAAAAGATTTTTGAATACGGGGAGCAAACACCTCGCCGAATAAGCTCTTTAGCACACATGGAGCAACACCTCACGCCTTGCTATACTTCCAACTGTTCATTCAAAGTTCTACTGTAGCTTGGGTAAAAATTTTTTGTGACGTTATAAAAATCTCTAGCAAATGAAGTACGTCGAGATACTCGAGGAATTTCCCAAAAGCGGAGGATTGACAGATGTCAAAATTGACAAACAATTAAACATTCAGAACGCAAGATAGCCACAATTACTATGAGGAAGCACGCTAACGGGACAGTTTTCATCGTTAAGGGATAAATGTCGCTTAGTGGAGATCGATTAGATCTTTTTGGGGGAGGGACAGGTGTGCGTGAGAGCACGTTACGTACGCGTGAGCTCGTCTTATGTAACTCCTATCTGGATGACCTCAGCTGCTTCTAATTACACTCTCTGCTGGACTTCAAAAGCAAACCGCCTGGCCTTTAACAAGATTATAGGCAAACTCATAAGGAGGAACACGCATACAACATAGTAACAATGCTAATGGGGCTTGCCTAGATACGGTAGTGGCAGATTGCAACAAAGAAAAGGACCGAGTTCACAGAAAAGCGCCTTGCTCGAGGAATTGTTGACGGAAGTGGGAAAGCAGATGCAGTATTTGGGGAGGTCAGATTATCCTACATTAAGTTATAATGCAGGATTTGGATATTTGATGCTAGAATAAACCAGTAGAAGTCGCGAAAACACTAATAAAAAATAGGATGAGAGACACAAGAATTTCTTAGTAAATGACATGGGCCACCCTTTCAAAAAAAAACTTTCTCAGGAGAATTTTGATCGAACGCGACGTGAAATTTACCTCACGTACTTTACAGAGCCATTATCACAAAACCCAATCACTCCAGACATTTGAAAGAAAAACATTCCATAATACTATGAAACAAGGAACACATGGACGAAATTTTCGAAGTGTTACTTCAAAAACTTTAAAAACCTAAAAACTTATTTTCGAGGTATTACTTGAACTAAAAGCATGACCAAGTTTCGCTGACACCCACCTCTCAGAAATTCCGATTTTTTTTTTTAATAAAAGATGGTTTTTTATCTTTGTAGCATATTCCAGAGTTTCTTCTAAAAGATTGTGGAAGTTATCAGACATTTCATTTACGCGCAATTTCTACCATAAAAAGTACTGAAGCTCCTTCAGTAACCTCACCTAACCCAGCGTTTCAAATGACTCAACGTCTGTCAGCGCGTAAGAGTGACGGATTGGATGACAGACAGTAGCGGTAAGTCTTTACATCTACCAATCGAGTGCATTCACTCGGAACGGAAACCAAATGGACTGTGAATAGCGGTTCCTCTCAGTAGCATGATGCCACGTAGCCTAACATCAGCGGTGTTGGCTAATGGGTTCTTGAAGACTGGAATATTCTCAACCACTTATAAGAACGACACAAAGAATAGGGGAACAGCGCAAAGCGTCTGTATATGCACAAAAATTTTGTAAAATGCATTTGTAAGGATTAAGTATTTGAACACTACCAAACCCAACGAAATTATAAAAGCTACCGACTATACTTTGAGAGATGGAACGGTTTTTCTTCCACGCGGTTTTCAGTTTTTGTTTTGTGCCTAGTGAGATACCGGAGAAGCCAAATTCGTTTTTTATTTCAAGAAAGATTTCATCCCCCCTTCTCCTTAGTAAGGCAACTCCACCTTCAAGAAATGATTTCTTTGGTTTCCGTTATTCAAAGTCTTTGCTTTTGTGACTGCAACAGCTCCACATTCACAGAAGTACTTTTCGAATGCATGTAGACCCAAACCGCGCAAGCGATGAGCAAGCATATTGTGAGCAAATGTAGAAGTCAAACAGTCAAAGAATAGATCACGGACAATACCGAAAGAAACGAAATCATACTTAAGATAATACGCACAAAGGGTGCTAGATTTTGACCAGCCGATCATAATTCGGAGCTGTATCATTCTTTTAAAAAGTTATGCCTATGTAAGTAATGGGGTAGGGACAAAAAAAGTGCGGCACAGAGTGGAAATGTGTAGCGTAAGATGTACTCTTGTGGAATTGATATGTCGTTATTTGTAGTTAGCTGCCCTTATTCAACCACCTGCATTCTTTTCAAGATAAGGCGATAATAAAGGAAGAAAAAACTCAAAAGATACGAATTATCGATTTTGAAAAAAATCGCTATAGCATTTTTTGCGCTAAAGTGATGTCAGCGTACGTGCACTAAATTCCTTATCAGATTTACTGACTACATATACAAAAAAAATAACTAGGTAGGTGAAAACGGCTATTGCTATTTTTGCCAAAATGAGCAACGGAGCGATAAATACAGAAGGCACCAAGAAAGTGCCAAACACATAACTCCGCTTTTTGCAATCTCTAGCACCTCAGCAATTACTAGCACTAACGACAAGAATAAATCAACCATATCCGCTGTGTGCATGAGATCAAGATCTTGCTTTTTGTTTACCACTCATTGGGCAACAAATTATCGAGCTCATTGTTGGCACTGCTCTAGAATTACTATGTGATTAATGACTTTGTAATAGGACACCTAATAGGTCAATGCCAGCTCCCACACTTAGATGATTACGTCCAAGGAGGTCCTATTTCGGAGTGGAACGGTTCAGTTGTACCAAATAATAAAGCAAAGAGCAAAACTATGTGACTAGCACGGAAAGGGATATAGCGAGAGCGCAAATCGTAGGATTGACCTCATATTTCAATTATCAAACCGGATTCGGTCGGCTTTGGTTCACACCCAATTCGGATGATAGCTCGAACATGCATGTGTCAGAAAATGACGAATTGCTAGAACTGCTAGGAAATAAACATCTTTGGCCTTTGTTTAATGATAAAGAAAATTTGTAAAACCAACAAACGATAAAAGTGCTTGAGAGCTTCTTGAAAAGAAAGCGCTAAAATTTTTTGGAGCATGAACTCATAATCTTTAGCCCTGTTGAGTGTAATTTTGTTTCCTATGTCAATAATTTACAAATTCGCATCTTTTTCAAGATAATAAACACGGCTCTGAAAGTATTCAAACCTATTTCACAAAAAAAATGCAACAGAGGCGTCAGCTCCTTACAAATGGCTTACAACTATATGGTCAACCAAAGAAAAATCAGATAGCGATTTCCGAGAAAATTTGAGGGTATCTCTCAATATGCGAACACTATTTTGTCCATTATATTCTTTATTTGGAAGAAGACAAATCTCAAAAAGATTTGTGAAGTCTGAGCGTTAACAGTGACGTATTTCAGGGTCCAGCAAGAAAAAGCTACTAGCAGAGGTTGCATGGTCAAACACATGAACGAGACTACTACTCACAATGGTGTCGTCCAGGTGGAATGCGACGCAACGATGATTTCCGAGTTACGCAACCAGTAAGGTTCTGGACCACTACTGTTGGAAGGTCCGCACAAAGAACAGACAGAAGTAGGAGCATATTTTATGTACAAGACGCCTAAAGATAGAGATCAAGTCTCATCCTCTTATTTTATAGCGCCAACATCGCATAAAGAGGATCTGCAAATTCGCATATATTAGAAAAGGGTACTTTTCCGTTATCCGGACCCATTTTTTCAAAAGGCTCTCACATTATGCATTCTTCAGTGTAAGAATAATTTCCCCTAGATTCTACGAGGACTGCTTCCTTGCACGTGTCACGAAAAAATTGACACGTCTTGGTTCATTTTGACATGCTTTTTCCAGATCATTTCCGGTGAGACGAAAGAGGATTTGTGGTTATTTTTGAGCTGTTTAACTGTTTTACATGAGCGCAAAACAATCACGAACTTATGCTAGAACATAGTGCTTGCTTTCAGCAGTGAATCAAAAGTGTACTTCTCTTCAAACCCTTTTCGCCATGCGAATTTAGCCGAAATGACTATGAATGATAGCATGAAGTACCTTGCGGCTGCTTATTTTGCCTCTCCAATGACGGAATCCTAGCGCACTTCTCAAACCTGAGCAAGTCTAAACTGTTCATTAGTGATAGTACGCCCTTATTATTGAGCATGTTCATTTTCAAACTGTTTGATCGAAATGAGGTCAAAATCGACTAAAAAAACAGATTGAACTTACATCGCTAGGTAGGGCAAACAAACTCTTGGTAGAACCTGTTAAACTTGTAGATGACATGTCAAATTTTTTTTGACACGTGGCAGAAGGTTGAACCTCCTCCCTGTGAAGCTGGGACAAAATATGGTATAAGGATAGAAGCAATATCTTTTTTTGAAAAAATGGGTCCGGATAACGGAAAAGTACCTAGAAAAGTAATAAAAGGCCTCGACACTGATGACGGACAATCATTGATTTTGTAAAAAATATGCTGCGAGTCACGATCACTACTAAAACTCCAAAGAAAACAAGGCATCAAGTAGTTTGATACAAAAGACGCTATATGTATTGCTAGATTCCAAAAAATGTACCGAGTGTTTGAGGTTGATTACTCCCTTGTCCCAAAGTTTTCACCTTCAGGCACAGATACTAAAGTTTCCAGCACAACATAAATCATGCTCCTTCTTGATGACTTCAAGTTTACGGTAAGAAGTTTTGAGAGGGTTTTGTATGAGTGAAAGTTAAAATACTGCAGATAAAAGCCAGACAAGCTCATAAAAAACTCAGTTACCTAAGCCAGTTGACCAGTTACCTTATTTCCAGAGGCAAAACTCCATCGACATACAACTATTTCAACTTTCATGTACTACCCATTCTTCCGCTCAAGAGTAGTTCTAGAAATTGTGACGCACTGATTAGTCTTTTTGCTTGCCAAATGGAACTGTGACTCCATTACGGTAGAGGTGTGTCATCTGTCCTAATGAAATGAATCGTGACAATTACTGCCAGCCGAAAAAGCGACTTCTAATAGAGGATTATTTCTCGAAGTAGCCATCAATATGAAAGCGCAAAATCATCATGATGAAGACGCTTCCTTAACGAAATAAACATGAAGAGTGATGAAGTTTTACGACGATTCAGAACTGGTCAAGACCGTGAAAATCCGTAATCCACATCCAATACATCACTTACCTACAGATAGAACAGAACGTATTTCTTTCACCGGTTTGATGAAACAAGCAACTATGTGTACAGCAAAGTCTTTTTGAGAATGAGCGTGCAAAAGGAAAAACAACTTAATTGGGCCATGTAAATACCTTATGTTGACCCATTGTTTGTTGATAAGAAAAACCTTGCTGAATGAGAAAAACGATACCGTGCCTAGAACGAGCTCATCATCACACTCACGTAACAATGATAATGTCATGGCCGGGTACACTAGCTCAGCATGGTGAAGAAGCCATGTTCTCGTTTAACTAATTATTCTCACGGCTCTACCAAAAGGAACATACTTTCCAAAATAGATTTCATTAGAATATGGAAGGACATCGAAAAGAGCTGATATCCTATAAGATTGATCAAGTAAAAAACTGTGAAGCACCTACAAAAAAAAAAGAAAGCATGTCTTACGTATTAAAATTTCAAGAAACGCAACAACGGAAATTTACACTCACCAAACGGAGTTCGCTGACCGATCTGCTGAGCGTCCATTCATGACTGTTGACGAAAGCATCTGAAATGCAATGAAATAGTTACATCAAGCAACAAAGATATGTTTGCACTCTGTTCTGGCTTTCTGAAACCTTCACAGAAATTTTTTCTGGACAAAAAAAATTCTTTGACAAGTATTCATAGTTTCTTGACTTTGCGGATCATTGAATTGATGAATATGATAGCGATGATTTTAGTGTGCATGAAATTTCAAAGTTCATCACTACCAAAAAATAGTTACTTCTTCTCCTTCTCGCTTTCCCATCGTGCTCCACAGTTCTTGGAGGCTTTGCTTCAGAAGACTCATATCGCTGTCTCTCCGCACGCGGATCGCGATATCGTTTCCGTTCACGATTCGATTCAGGCTTGAGAAAAATCGCTGCATCTGCACTCCGAGCACGATTTCGAACAGTTTTCGAAAAGGATGCATTCGCATGATTATAGCCTTTCACTAGCTGACCATTCTTCGGCGTTTCACAGCAATATTCGTCTTTCTTCAATGAATCCGGCCGAAACAAATCCCGTCTGGACGATCTTCCAAAAAGATCAATTAACGCTGCTCGTACTCGACCTTTCTTCTTCTTCGCTATTGTCGTGGGATCGTAGCAGAGAGTGTTGCTGTAATTTTCCGGGTCATGTATTGTCACATTCATGCGGTAAGTGTACGAGCAGCCGGGAGACTTTCCATGGACGCTACGATTCAGATCGTATGTGGGATTGTAGGCGTAGTAACCATCCTTATAGACATTCCCGAGATGAAGCAAGGATCCATAGCGAGCTGGAGCTTCCACGGCAATGTCGGGACGGTAGTCGTGAGCGTAATAACGCATCAGGGGCATAGCGGAGACTACGATGACCAGCGGTGAACAATTCAGATGAATATTTTCAGCTCGTCACATACCCAAAGTGCAATTCTGGAAATTAACGCACTTTCGCAGACAAAAAAAGACGCAAGTATACGCAACGCATCAGCAGAATGAATCGAGATCAATTTAGAACGCTGTTAGGGTTAAGAGCACACATCTGATGCATTGAGGAAAAAAATGATGGTTCGCATATCATCCGGACAAAGATAAGATGCTATTCATAGGCTGCGAAAATAAGAAATCCCACACAAAGAAAAAAGCAGACCACCCATTTTCCATATTGTTGAAGAGGATAGCGAAAGCCAAACGACTATAGAGGATACAACTGTTGACGATCTTATGCGAGATACAAGCTTTTGCGCCATACTAAGCTTCTTTAGCAAGTTTATGGCAACATGCAGAGATACAGCTTTCACTAGTAGAATATTGGATGTACTAGCTCGCTGCATAAGTTGTTTGTTTTGCGATTTCAAGTTTGCAATATCAACTTCAAAATCAATCCGATAGACTCAACTTGATCAGATAAGGCAAGCTTGTGGCTACCAAACAGATACTCAGTCCTACAAAAAACGAAACTGAAGTATAAGCAAAACACAAAGAATTTCTACCACGTTTTTTTACCGTCTTTTTTGACATAACGATGCTCAACTACGAAAACCAAGAGATTCATTAACCATCACCAGATGCGAAAAACCCGAACACCACTTCGTGTCCAAAAGATGTTCGTAGATCTTCAAATAAATTTCTGGAAGAAGAGAAAAGCCAACTTTTAACCACGTTAATCTTTAACCACCACTCAAGCCTTTTGGAAAATGATTGTTTACTCGTCGCGAGTGGTAAAGAGAGTGCTCTTGAGTTAAACTCAGCGATTGTCCATTCAAGGAATGTTGTTGATTGAAGAACAGCCGTTGAAAACAAAATATGGGAGCAATTCCTAGATGATGCAAAATGAATTCTATGATAAAGTGAATCTCCGCATATGCCAGCCCTTTCTCAGCGAACAGTGTAATGCTCTAAGTTAACCTGCACATTGTGGAAAACTTCTTACAAGAACACGTTTCTTGAGTGGGCCATATTTCGGCCTTATGAGCTTTTGGGCCTGTAGTCTCGACAGGCTCAATATACCGGAATTCAATGTGTAGAAAATTGAGCAAAACGCTTTCCAAGGTACAAACATCACCAGAGGAAATGATAGAATCTAAAATAGCTGCTTCGAACAAAAGGCGAAAACAGTCAGAACCTATGCAGCAGTTCGATACTCCAAAACCACAGGTCTAAACTGAAAATATGGACCACCAAAAAATAAACTTTCCTGAAGGGTTTTCATATGCAAAATTTGGAATTCACTGCAATCCGTCCAGACCTTAAGCTTGAGTCTCCAGGGAAAATCAGTATAATGTGAATTTTTTATCAAAATTCATGAATAAAGTGATTTTGAGCGTTAATCTGACTTAAAATAACATCGCACTTCACAGCTGCAACTACGGTTCAGACCATAAAGCTGGGATCACCATTCAAATGCTAATCATTCAACAAAATTCGATCTGGTTGACTGTCACAGCAGCCATGATCGATGAGAGACAGATAACAGCCGCCACTTTAGTGACATGAAGCCATGAGCACATAACAGATCTAATTAGTGAGAAGAACTGTCAATGAAGGCAGCAAATCCCGAGGTTCAGATTGTCAATAAGACCGACCAAGGAGAAGAATTATTTACCTAACAAAACCGCGATCTAGAAACGAAACGAGGGGGGGGGGAAGAAATCCACTATGTTTTGCAAATGAAATCAAACGGGGTAGCTCGGCATCAAGGATAAACAACGATTAGACTTGACATAAAAGCATACCAGTGGCGTACCCAGGATTTCGGCTCGGGGGAGGGGGGCGCGGCAAAAAAAATTTTCAAATGAAGGTGCGTGGCGTCAGCCACGTACTCCGAAAATTTTTTAGAGGGGCTTCTCAGAATTTTCTGCAGGCCCCCAACCCCTAAAATCTGGAAAAAGGGGGCGTGGCTCCAGCCACGCCTCCGGAAAAATTCTTTTATAAGGCTAAATTGAATTTTTAAAAATTTTTTGAAAATTAAAATAATTCTACAAAAATAAACAATTCACTTGCACATTTTTATAACTCATGTCAGTAACTTCCTAAAATTTCGCGACCTGTTATCGGGGGGAGGGGGAACCTCGGTACGCCACTGAAGCATGCATAAAAGCTGCTGAATATTTTCCGAATTTGACTTTATCAGGTTTGTGAGAAGCAAAATAGCTTCCAAATTCAGTTCGAATTTGGGCTTATGTCAAAAGTGTTTTCGTCATGGATTTGAGCACACCTGTGCTCTGTCGCTTTTTGAAGACTATTTTTTGGTTGCAGAAAAATCGACTGCCAAGACCTTAAAGTTCATACGGTATATTTGTTCGGATCGCCACAACAACATCCAAGCTGCTAAGAACTTGTAGCGTTCACCATAAACAACACTATAAACGCAGGAAAGCATGGACAGAAAATCGTTCTGAACATGAGAGCAATCAACAGACGACTTCTGACAGAAGGGTACAATTTGTCCGAAAGCCAAGCATGATGGTGGTAAAAGTAACAGAAGATGAAGAAATAAAAAACTGAAAGCTAGGCATTCCAACGTTTTACAGCCGCTCTTCTGCTGAAAGCTTGATAGTCTGAATGGTTGTGAGCCTTGAAATGTTTAACACACCACGGGAGGTCTTTTCGGCTCGAACATCGACAGACGACGGTGATTTATCAGAATCACACTTCGAATAGCTTTGAGCGAACATTCACGATTTTACTCATTAATTCAAGAGTTACCATTCGAAAAAGTAAAATAATGTCCAGCATAAAATCTTACAAAAAATTCAAAAACGGATAGGTCTGACTGGCTCCGCAGATCTAGCCGGCTCCGCTCCGCAAAAATGCATCATTTGGTTGATGATGCATTTTTGCGGAGCGGAGCCAGCTACATCTGCTTATTACCAAAACACAGAGTGTCAACATAGTCGGGAAATAAAAAATCCCATTCATACACATGCTACTCTCTACAAAGAGCACTCATGATCAATCGAGATTTCTGGCCAGAACATCTTATGCTACCCGAAAAAGTAAACAATACCCAATTACAACTAATAGGATTACGATGATCAAAGTGCCGAAACGTTTGCGCTATCCGAGGAAAAGGACAAAACCGCTGTCGCAGTTGTAACATGGCCGCGCTGGCGACGGCGACGCAATACGAAAGACAACTACTGCGCATTGTTCGTTCGTACTACAAAAAAAGGACTAATCCATACTAATCACTGTGGTCGAAGTGCCTTGGGCTACTTACCAAGACGATCCTACGATACTGCTCAGAATTTGTGAAAAATGAATGTGAACGACGTCAGTTCAACGAAAATGGCACGGCCGTATTTCAAATCCAAGTGGATGAATTATGAACCTAATTATTGAACTTAGCTCGACTACGAATTTCCTGACATGTAAAACGGCTTCTGAATACGGTAGCTATACGTAAATAGCCAGTTTACTGTAAGGTTTCAAAAATTTGTACAAAGTCAAGTAGTACAATCGGCTTGCTTGAAAATCTGCTACACATTTTCAGACATTTCGGAAACTTTTAAGCCTCAGCTAAATTACAAAGGCTTCAGATACTAGAACTCCTGCCGTAGTTCCTCTAAACGTGATCAATGGTTTATACCACAAGTATATTGATTACAGCCTAATGATAAGCTCAGGTTCGGATCTTGAGGCAAAAGAGTTATTTGCAGTCAAAAATAGGAACAAATTTCGTGACACTGTATATAGAACAAATACGCCTCGCCACTGAGTTGAACGGTACCCTTGGATTCACCTTTCTTGCATGAACCTAGACATGGCGATGCGACGCGTTCGGCAAAGTTCTGCGGAGTTCGCGGTTATTTGCGACTACGAGCGGTATTGTACCACTGAATTACTGTGGTAAAAAAAAGGAAAGCACTCAGCAGCAATCACTTGTAAGATACGGCTTTCTTTTGCTAACAGAAGCAATGCACTACATCTAATTGCAAGATCTATGGCGACAGCCTGCATTTTGTGTGAGGGCCTTGGCCTTTGACCAAACCACAGAGCATCATATATGACATGAAAAATATCCAAAAGAAACATCTCAGATGGAAATCATGTGCGATAGACTGATGAAAGTAAAATGAGCTCAAGGTTGCAAGATGAGAATATTCTCCGAAAAAATGTGATGCTCAACAATTCTGCCACAGCATTCCGGATAATGAAATACTACTGGCTCGCACTTACATGGAAAAATTTTGCAACCTCAACCCTGTAGATCATGACCGATCACGTAGCCTCTTTGTGAAAAAGGAGGGCAACGATCGATCATGTGTATCTGCCATTCTCGATAAAAAGTCTTTGCTTAAAGGCACCGTCCACCCTAAGTTGAAGGTGTTGAGCTTTTGGCAGCATATGACAGTAGGGCCTCATATCAAGCCAATGTCCAAGTCACGGCGCAAAACGCGAGAAGCGTAAGCGCTTCTCGCGTTTTGCTATTTGCTAGAAAATCGCTTCGGAATAGGGAAGATGCAAGGGGACCCCATCCATGCCCGCTCATTTGTGCGCGCTCATCCAATCACCGTTCTGAAAAGCCGGCCTGTGGGTTCTCCGGAATGGGGATTGTCGGGGTTTTCGCGGATTCTCGACTTCATATTTGGAATCAGGGACATGAGAAAGCCCTGAACCGAGAAAAAACCAGGAAGTCGAGAATCTGGGTGGACGCTGCCTTTGATATCTTATCGTAACATAAGAATACCCTAATTGGCTCATGGATAGAGATCTCAGGAAAGATCTGGATATTAAAAAGCGCTGGCCCAATGATGTACAAATTGCTAGGCTAGTACATCAAAAGGTGCTCTCCTTTTATATCGTAGCCTGAATGCTTGACAAGAGAAAGCGTGAGATCAAAACATATAGGTAAATACGCGTTTTCAGAAAAAATATCAGAGAAATGAATGACATAATGAGCGTGCGAATCATTCTAAGGATGGAAGAAATATGAAATGTACTTAACCCGATACACAGATAGAGGACGTATGGACAAGACATGAGCGCGCAAACCTTTTTTGTGTTTGAAAGAAGATGAAACCAGTAAAATTCTCAGCATCAAATGGGTCAACTTTCTACAAATTTGTGGTATACGTCGCCAAAGCAAGGATCGGATAACGCATCAAACTATTAGCAATGAACCTCGGCAGCTTAAGTATCGTCTAGATATCGTCAATTAATTCGCGTTTGAATTCCAGAGCGACGCAGCCGCCCGAGTTGTTTTGCTATCGCAGACAATACCCAATCAGTAAGTTATACCCAGAAGTTCACTGCAAGAACAATTCAATGAATGCAATACAAATTAGGAAAAGATAACAATAGTACTGCAGCATGTAGAAGCCAAATCTGCGAAATCTGATAGTTGGCGATGAGACTCATCTCTAAGGCATGCCGGCACACAAACAGACTGACTAAGTGATATGTAACTTGAACCTATCGACCTTCGACGAGTACTTGGCTATGATACTTGCGGCTAACTTCAAAGAGAAACACTAGCCTGCTAAATTCTTCACAACGTCAAGCCTTTCTGCACAGAAAGCTGCACTCAGTACAAGCTGTACAGATCCTTTGTACTTTACCAAAAAAAAAGAGATACAATTTCAATTTTTTCTTCTTGAAGATACTATTTCGATTTTTTCTTCTTACTTTAGCATCGAGGCTATTTTTTCAAATTTGAAGCAAAACGGACTGAAGCCTAGTTGTAGCTGCCTGCTTTGAAGCCGGGTTCGCAAATAAAAATCTGAGGAAGATGAGTGCTCAAGACATGATTCCTTGGATGTTTTTCATGGAATACGACGAAAAAACCCAGTCCTGCAAACAAAAGGCAAGCCGATCTCCAGAAAAAGCGAAGGAGCCTATGAAGCTTATAAAAATATCTAAGCAGAGCCAAAGGAAGCAAAATTCGCAAAGAATTGCACGTAGACAAGTAAAATAAAGGTTAGAGACAAGGTAAGCTTCTACTAGCAATGTGATTCGGACGAAGAACTGGAGGAATGGCCGACCTCGAACAGGTGGTATCGGTATTCCTCACACAACCAACGATGATACGGTCGTTCAAATCGCAAGATGAAGGGATAATTACGCAAGAGGACATAGCACATGTTACTTTATAGGCGACACTATCCCGTTGATTGAGGTATCTTCACCAAGGCCTCTGTCCGTAAAGGTCATGAAGATGGTTGCTACGGGGAGCAAGAATTGAGTTTTGGAAGTCCAAACAGAATTTAGTCAAATCAAATGATCGCTGGGTTCCTAATTTCGTTTGAACTAATCGCATTTCAGGAGTATAGGAAAAACTAAACAAAGAATGAGACAAAGACTTATGCAGATTTGTCCCACTTAGCAGATAAAGATGAGACGAGCAAAGATGAACGAGAAGTTAGTTTATGGCAATTTTGAGCGCTACATAAGGCTCTCAAAAGTCCGACATGCAAGGTTCCTTCACTGAATAGAATAGAAAAAATCCAGGAAGCCAAATATTGTGTGGATCAAATGTACGAGATACCAAACACGCCATATTGCAGAAGAAACATACACTTATCCTTCAGGATAGCGAAGAAGTGCGCAGTTGGTCTGCGTACCCACAGGTGAGCAAATACGCCGACCAAACAACGCACAAAAAGCATAGGCTTCAGGTCGATGGACTTCGCGGGCTCAAACGATTGTATACACTGCCTTAAACTACGAACCCACTCCAAGATGACAAGGGATTTGGCTACAACTTGGAAACTATACAGACTGCAGCAGGACATTTCACAAAACATTCCCATAATTTCTATCATCCCAAACCACCTAAGGCCCTATACATAATTCACGCGCTTCCACTCAGACAATCACAAATGAATGACTTCCGGGGAAAACTAAACTTCTAAAACTTTCGGGAGGACACTCCTCTAGGAGCTGCCAAGTAGGGCGGGGCCAGAGGAGGGAATAGGAGCGTCCGGTCCGGAAGTTTTGGGAGTTCAGTTTTCCCCGGAACTCATTGGCGATTGTCTGAGCAGTGCTACGCGATTTGGCAATAATCCAATTGCTTGTAACTCATCATAAGCCACTTTAAGCTACAGGGGTCAACCAAGATATAGGGTATCTCATCAATTTGTAAAAGTTATGCATTCGTAGTCCGCGGATGCTGGATACAAAGATTTCCGGCAAACCGACAAATCGCTTGGTGGCCGAAATTGCACGAAGTGCCCCGGGTGAATTCCCTTGTACAATCTCCTACTCTAAAACAAGAATAACTTCAAACACAATCCCTCCAAACCCCTCAGCAAAATGTCTTTATCCCATCTGCACCCAATTCACCTTTTTTGACAATAACGGTATCAAATAAACAATTTTGCAACCCCTCAAAAACTTTCACCGGAGAAACGGTATTTACATCAAGGATCGCTGAACGGAAACTAAGCACTTCAACAAATAACATTTCCGCAGCCAAGACCACAACGCTTCGTCACGATTTTTCTTTAAACGTATAGACTTCCACTCAATGAACCAGTCTTTGACCCTAAAAATGTGATGTGGAAAATCTTTCAAGAAGCAGGAACTGTGCACGTAATTGAATGTACAATATGACCCTGAAAGCAAAGTTCGAAATGTTTGGGATCTTTTGCGATGTTAATGTGGTATGAAAGATGCCACATGACAAAGCTGTTGCACAGAAACCGGAGCAGAGAGAATCAAAACCTAATTTAACCAAGATACTGCATCAACTATGCACTTTCAGTTTACACCGCCCTTTGTCCTATTCTAGAACAGTTAGCCTAACTTTCAAAAGATAGAAAATATCATAGCATCATGAAAAGCCTAATTTGCAAAAGAAAATAATATCATTAGCATCATGAATCCTTCGCTCTGGTTCAATACACGAGGAGGGACCAGAAAAAGAAGTCTACAAGAGTGGGCCAGCACGATGTCTGATACCGAGAAATAGGGTACGTGAAAATAGCGACATGTTATATCGTAAACATTCACACGATTTTGATAACTTCCTCGTAGCTGTCTTAATATACTTCGCAAAATCAGTAAAATCATAAGCTGAGCCAGTGGAAAAGTTTTTTTTTGGTTTTCTGAAGCCATTTGCAAACATCGTGAATCAGTAAATAACTACCCAGCAAGACTATGCATAAATTTTTCGTTTTTGTAGCATCTATCATCCCGATGTGACTCTTAGGACAAGCGCTGAAATCGCTGGAGCTCAACCCTTTAGAGCTCGGCTACGTTTGGCTAATTTTCAAAATTTTCAAAGAACTGCTGAAAGGCAATTGCCTCAACTAGCGAAAGGTCTGCTCTATACATTAGCTATCAAAACTTCTGATGTGTCAAATAAAATCTTGTGAATTAGGGGAAAATTAGACACGATGAAATCAGAAGTTGTAAACTTCAGCGCTTATCTCAGCACTAGTGCGAACAGTCACATCGGGGACATAGCTGCTAGAAGGATAAAAACTTTCTGCATCGTAAACTGCTCAAAGTTGTTTATCTTTACTTCACAGGATTTATGATGGGTTCAAAAAAAGGACAAACGTTTAGCGACGATCTAATAGTTAGTCCGCTTACACATAACCCACCTATTGGCATATTGACTTCAAACTCGGTTTCTATGTAATCAATAGAACATAACATGACTGTGGATTTGCAGAAAATGCCTGAGGATCTTGAACAATCTTCGATAGCTCAACGAAGCAGCACACGAACTGACAAGCGTCAGCAGTGTTGAAGATTGTAGAGGTGATGGCCAAAGCCACATACTGGAATTCCGTACGAGAAATATGCGGTTTAGTCAACAACTTGTACTCTTCAGCTCAAGAGCTCTCGACTTTGTACAGATGTTTCAAAAAGTATTAAGTTGGCCAAAGCAAACCGCTTTTCTATTTATATTAAGCTGTTTTTGTTTATATAGAGCAAAGCCAGCTCTACAAGACGACCAACAATGATCCGCTTAAATCGTAATTCAGGTAAAATCTGAAGCCGACACAAGATTTATTAGCTACCAGATCGCGTTTTTCAGAAAATTCCTACGGACTTCCAACTTGTTCATTATACAGTAGACACATAGTAGAACCCAAAAATGTATTCTTTGGATGGCTCGAAACTAAAAATCAAAATAGCCCAAATATGCAAAAATATCACTTTCAGAGTTTTATGCTGAACTTGGTATTTTCCATTTACTAAGGCGCACACAGAGGCAAAATTTTGAGTTTCTACTTACTAAGGCTTGTAATATATAATGACATATGTGGAAGGGGCTGGGAGGGGGGGGGGAGTTTGTCAGTCTTACACTTTTTTCTCGCCAGTAAATGTAGCCCAGTAGAGGCATATCCCTACTATGTATCCGCTGTGTAATGACCAATTTGGATTTCCGAAGGATTTTTCTTCGCAAAAATCCAATTTTGGAATGATGAAATAATCTTCGATTTTCGCTCCTAGCTCTATTTGGACTATTAATAAGGCGGATGTTTGGGGGCCATTTTGTGGAGCTTGGTTCTCTCTATCGAATGATACCCTAAGTCTGCTAGAAAAACGAAAACAGCTAGACTTAATAAAAGAATTCACTTCTAAGACGGCCTGATACTTTTGCAAAGAAGAACAAGTTGTTTAAATGGCAAACCTATCTTCATTCTTTGACAAGTAGGAAAGTGAGCACTAGACTGACCGCTTGCAAGCACTAGCAAAGCGGTATGAAGAACCAACGACAAGATAAATGTGTCCTATGACTTTCATGTTGTAAGTTTGATTCACTGCGTAGATGCCTCGCACACGCGACTAGAAGAATTGAGGTAATCACAACAAATCGAGGTTAAATTGCGAGTAAAGATCAAGAGCGCTTCAAGAAGGAGGACATAAGAAGAGGACGGAGGAGGCACATAACCAGACCGAGATACGCGACCACTCAATAGCAATTGCATGGCGAAATAGCGATGCGCGATGATGTTGTGGCTGCAATTGAAGAGCGATGTATGGAAGAACTGGAACCAAATCATAATGAGAGGGGTAGAGTAAGTGAAGAAATTAGTAGTGCGCATTGATATCAAGTAACAAAAAACAAACAACAAGTGTCTTGTGATTTACAGCAGCGCAGAAAAAAAACCTGTGGTTAACACTCAGGCGATAATTTTATTTACGAGCTGAGATGAAGCGGCAACCATGTCCTGACAACTCGTTTTCATCGCCCGTACACAACAAAAGTCGTCCAGATATAAGCGTCACAGTGGTAAACTGGAGTACGGGAAAATTTAAGTAGTTCGTACAAATTAATAGCCACAGAATTCAAAAATTATTTCGAAAGTATGAGTAGCTAGGGGCAGTACAAAAATTTCTCAAACAGTCCATGTACCTAGTCCTCCACAAAATAAGGAAGGCGTGAACGGTCATTGCTTACGAGAAGATATATTCTCATGGAAGTAAGAGGAGATAAAAGCGAAACTTCAGTTACGGCTCCAAATCGGAGTCGGCAATATGGGAGTTGTATGGAAACAAAGACAGCTTTCGAATATTATGCAATAAAACTCAAAAATGTAACAAAAGCTATTTGATTTAGTCACATGCTAAAAATGGCTAAAGATGACCATCCGGTTCGATGTTAATTGCAGAAAAAGAACTATCGCTACACTTGATGAAATTGAACAGTATTCCAACGTTCGTTGAGCGCAAGAAGACCCTATGTGGAGAGGTGAAGGCTATTGCTGCTTCATTAACGACTAGCCAACCGCTATGAAAATATGACAGTAAAATGTGAAATCTTTGTTAATCATATATCACCCTTGACAGCTCTCACTCGGCTCAAATTTCACCAGATCATGGAAGTAAAGAGGACGAAATGGCAGCAGGATAAGCAGCGGCTGCATCACCAATAATGATCCTTGGTCTGATACTTATGATCACAGCAGAATCTGTATTGAGATTCCCCTGGCATACCACAAAGCGTGTCTTCATAAATAGTTTACAATTGATGATGCGTGTCATCGACAATATGCGCATCATTTCAATGTAACAATGACAATTACAAACAGCATCTGTATGTGATGCACTGTAGCATACATAATGCCATGATGTACATCAACACTAACTATAAACCTTCTAAACCGGAAGAAAATGACAAGAGGTAAACATTTTGAGGCATACAGCTAAACTGGATGAAAATGAAACACGAAAAGCAATACCTACCTTCGATGCAAACCACTTGATCTCGAATCTCATCTCTCATGTGCGCGTATTCCGGAGGAAGTGGAAGGCATTCTAGCATGTCATATATCTGAAATTATCAAAATGATGCTTCAAAATTTTTTAAAGTTAATAAAATGCCGTTGCGATACAAACTTTTCACAAAAAGGAACGACACCAAAGTTCTGCGGTGGTTTTTGCTCTTCTTCACATGAGTGTCTTTTACTTTGATTTTTCCCCCTTCATTTGAAAGCGATACACAGAAACATTACATTTTCTCTTCATACTGACTGCTCTCATCTCATGATTGTCGCTTTCCCTCCCTCAATCGCAACAATGATTTTGGCTTTTAATGTTCAAAAGAGAGGAAGGGGGATGAATACTGTATGCGGAGAATTTTGATATCACAAAAGTTCTGTCAATGTCCAAGTCTTCGAGAATTTTGTAATATCGAAGTGACCATTATGGTGTATATTTCTCAGCCCATATAGGTATTCCCTAAGCACCCTAGCCTCTCCCCTATCCCCCTGCCACCTCTGTACAATCTGACTCCTTTAGATTATTTGCAAAAGCTGATTATGCTTCCTGCCTCATCACTCAGCAGCTAGTGCTTGTATAGAGCCAGTTCTTATACTCTGTTAAATAATAATATCCATTCTTCTCGTGTGTACAGCCAGATAATTGCAGCGATCGTTAGGTGAGTTTTCAACGCAAAACAAACATGATCATGAAAGATTTGACTCATACAATGGTATTGCCATTGTATGCGATGCAGCGAAAGCGCATGCTCCTCATACAACATGTTCAAACGGTAGGAAAATGCTATCTACTCATGTGTTCGTTGAAATAAGGCAGGATCGTCTTTTAAAAAGCGCAAACTATTGGAATTGCACAGATGCACCAAGGTTTTATACAACAGGTGCGATAATTCAGCAAATGCCAATGGATGAATTTAGTAGTTGAATGAGTTGAATGCTTTCATTAAACATATGGATTGAATGCCTGGCTTGTATCTATACGTCCAACTCATTTTCACCATTGCCAGATAATTTTACCGCCAGTTTGAGATTGAACACCAAGTTTTACAATCAAAAACTGGCAATTTACAACCAATGCTGCATAGTATGAAAACTCTCAGCATTAATTCGCAAAGCCGCTTTACAACGAAAATTGCAATAACTGCCATTCTAGTCCGGGGTATACCCGAACACCTCAACGTATCATAAAACCTCCAAGATAAAGTCGCAAAAGATGAAAGTATATAGCTACCTGATAGATGCATGGATGTACGCTTTCGAAACGCTGTATTTCTGCCCGACACTGTTCGGAATGCAGCGTATTGCTGCCCGGAAATCCAGTGTGTACTTGACGGCCGGACATTTTGCTCTGAAAGAGGCACTTAAGATGTAAACAATAGAGAAAAACGAACATAAAAGATATATAGAGAGATTTGCACACAAAGCACTATAAACTAGTTATCGCTGCATGTTATGACACTGCAGTCACCATATGATGATATATGAACTTCTTGAAGCATCGTAATACAAAGAAAAAAACTCTCAACTTCAAAAATTTTCGTCTTTGAAAATATTATAGAGAGCCAAACCAATCCAAAAACATAAACATGAAGTAGCAAAAATCCATTGAAAGTCGCCACATGCATAGCAGGAACAAAGGAAATCTTCAGCATAAATTGCATTCACGATGTCATGAGCGAACATTGGATGAGTTGATAAAATGAAAATCCAAAATGTTTGAATGTTAGAGAGAATTCGGGTCGAAATGCGAGGCCGATTGCAAATTCTCACGTACATTACTGTGATTTTCTAGAGAACCAAGAGGCTTAGTCAAAGGAGCAATCACAGTCCTGCATCAAGAGAAAAGAAACCGAGATCCGGTTCGCTCGAATGTTTTTGCTTCGACCTAGTGCAGTCAACACCAATAATCGAGCAGTTGATGGATTTTCAAATCGCAATCCTTGTCATACATTTATATTCACATATGACTAGTTTTGAAGGAAGAAGTTAACATACAGAGATAAATGAACGAAAATCTAATAGTTCAAAAAAGAACATGTGAAAATCAAGGATGCTCACTGCAAAGTTCAATGTATACAATCATGTGAGGTTATTATCACTAAGCACCTCAGGTTTCCCTTATTGTTGGGTTGATGATGCATAAAGAAAAAGAGGAATTTGCATAAGCCATAGAGGCTTGAATTTTTTATGATAGTGTCGTCAAAGCGTGATACAGACAAAAATGGGATATGTAGTACAAATGGACTGAGTGGCAGGTGGTAAAACATTTGAGCGTTTGTCAGACAGACATCGTCTGATGATGAAGAGTAGGTGCCCGATTTGGAGAAGAAAAAAGAAACGATTGATATGAAAGTAAACCGAATTATTACTTAGCAAACCACAGCGAAAAGCAATGAAGAGGACTCAGTCTCCACCTTGCAAACTGGGGAAGTAGATAGTCAAGGAAAAAAACCACAAAAATGGCACGAAAAACTGAAAAAAAACTTGCTTTGAAACAACTCAGTGAAAAATAGAGATCTTTCTACAAATGACAGCAAATTTAATCAGACAAAGTTTGATTACACAACATAAATATCCTTATCGCAGCCCAGCAAAAGTGCATGGCAATCAAATTGAGAAACAGAAAAGAAAAAACGAGAACATTTACTCACTGTACGATGATCGATCCAGTCTTTTGCAATCCTACTTTGATAACTCTCCCATCGCAAAAGGTGAGTTGGAATGAACGGATCTGAAACGATTATAAACCATTGTGACAGAAAACGAAGCGGAAGCAAGAATCGATAGTTGGGAAAAATGAGAACAGCAGATAGACTGGGAAGGAAAAGGAAGTAATGTCTTGAACTGTCGGTTTCGTTCTGAACAATAAGGAGAGGCAAGTTGTTGAACAAACATTCCGAAGGCATATTGGGGGTGAAATCAAAATTCGATCAGTGACGAGAACAACGAGCGCGGCGTCGCATGGCAGCCGCGTAGCGGCCATGATATAGTTTAGAGCGTGGAAAACATCATGTACTGCGACCATCTACGATGACAGTCGTGGTCGCCGCCGCCGCTGATGCGGGGTGGCGGATAGGCGATCGATACGCATGGACATCGTCGTGTCGGCTCACAGAATCAGTTCATGCCACCTGCGTGAATGTAACAATAGCACTTGATGAGCTATGGCGAGTTTTTAGCGTAAGCTGCACCAAAAAGCGCTCAATGAGCTGAGTCACACACTCCATGAGGCGACGCATTGTACATCGGACGTTGCTCAGCGGCACAATCAAGTCAGATCTTGAATAAACTGGCCAAAGAGTTTATATATAGACCAATATTTAGCAAAAAAGGTGAATGTCATCCATTTCCAGACTGGGAGACTCGCGAATGCTGCGCAGGTGTAAGTTGACAGAGTCAAACATGTTTTTTCCTCTAAATCGGGCTAGTAAATCAATTAAAAATGGTGGAGCACAAGTGTTAACTTGTTAATAAATAATAATAATAATAATAATAATAATAATAATAATAATCACAAGCGGAAAGCTCTTTATAGTCTCATAGTCGCAAAATGGATAAAGTCGTGGTCGACATATAGCACGCTAAACCTATCCGTCATATTCTACTCATTGTCAGACAATTCACCGGAACTTCCGCGGGATGAGCCAAATTTGCGGCGGTTCCGCAAGACTTTGTTTACTACTGCAAAAGTGGAAACATTGAAGATGGAAACTTCCGCAGCATTTTCGTCAGATTGGTTAGAGGCAGGAACTTCTTCCTCAGGACTTGTTAGAAAATGCTGCGGAAATTCCGAAAAATGTCAAGGTTCAGCAGCACTTTGACCTGCCAGTACTTTCGCAAAATTTCAATTTTGTTGTCTCTTATGATATAGTTTCGCCAACAACTACAGTGCATTGTCGAACATGTCATCCTTACAAGGAAAGGATGGTTGGTCGAAGAGTGGTCTTTTGAGATGAATTGTATACCATGGTGGAGGGCATAAAACGCTGATTCCAAATCTGTTTTCTTATCTGCGGCGCAATCCTGAAGGAGGAGTTATGAGCGTCTGAAGGGGCAAAAAATGAGTCTTTTTCTGGGATAAAAACATTGGCTAAAATTTTCCCAGCGCATGAATGAGACAACCGGAGTGTGGATATATCTCACCTTAGAGTAATTATTTTATAGAGTGTTGGAAAGATTGAATGGTCCATACCACTGGTCCATTTAAGCGCTAGTAACAATGTTACTACTGTTTTTATATTATTTGCACATTTAATTATTTTCTTCAATAAACGCTCATAACTTCATATGCAGGAACGCGCCGCAGATAATGAAGACGGGCGTTCTTCGGAATTTCCACAGCACCTCACTTGGGAACTTCCGCAGCACGTTTACGGAACTTCCGCAAGTGATCCGGCGAAACTTTCTCAACACTCTTCTCAGTTGTCTGAGTAGTTTTGTAACTCGTCTGTTTGTCCATATGATGGTGATTTTGTATGAGAAGGCTAAAGACAAGAATCATTATTTCTCTTTGTGCTAGCTCTCCATGCATTTGTATAGTTTAGTACCATCTGTTCCCCCTTCGGAGCTGACTAAGGCGCTAGACAACGGCTTGCGCTTTATAAACGAGTTCATACCTTTGCGCTGATTTCGGATAATCTTCCACTTGGAATCAATGAAAGGACGTACACATAGATAATTGAGTTTGTTAGGCAGCGTATGCAAATATTAGTAACCTAACATGATATCAGTGAATGATAGGTTTGATGCTATATAATGTAGTCTTCGTTGCCAACAATGTTTGCTTGTAAATTATGGCCATGGAACACAAATGTTGAAAATGCGCTCTTAGCCATTCGCTGCAAACAGCATTACAACTTGCCACATTTTCGTCGCGCAAGTGTTGTAGCCACCGCACGCACACTGTATTGAACGTCTATACTCAGAAAATAACTTCGATTTTTTCATCCATTGCCATCGTTGCGAAAATTTGAAAACGATTAAGACCCCACTCAGAAGAGGAAAAGGAGAGAGGAAAAGCGAAACAAAAGTTGGTTTCTAAAACAAAGTTGTGCTTCGAACATACAGGAGAATAACATCGTATGTAATTCACGGGAAGAAAATCAAATCTCCATGAGTATTGAGTATGATGCGCCAAAGCACATAATTCTGTCCACAGTAGTACAACAGAAATCCTCACACAAATTTAGATCAAAATAGAACAAAATTAGTACAGTTTTGGAAAAAAACGGTTTGAAATACAATGAAAATCTAGGTACTATTCTTCAAGATCTTAGTTAAACCCTCTAGTGAAAGTAAGATTTGATAGCTGATAGCAATAGTTGTGCTAACCTACCCACTTTCTACGCCAGATTTGAGTTAATCAGTTGGGGAAATAGTTCTTCGAATTTCTTAGCGACACAAGTACGACCGCCTCAGCGTTGCATGCTTGTATCCCAAAATTGCTGTATGGGAGGGTAACCATACAGTTACTCTGGTAATGCAATTCTTTTACTCCTTTCTTTAGATAATGAGGGCTTTCAAAAGATTTGTTTTAAGAAATCCTGGAAAGTCAGGTGCAAAGAAGATTTGCATCGAAATGTTTCACTTTACCTGCACTTTATTATTCCCTCATTTTTGTAATTATATTAAACTACCACAAAACATGAGATAAAATTATCATTCATTAAGCTCGATATCGTAGCTGCTAACAATAAGTATCTTATGAAATTTAGACTGTGTCTTCACATTTGCGATCCTGAGAGACACAATGATTCTTTCTTTACTTTATCTGCTTATTCTCTGCGATTCAAAATTATGACTTAATTTTCTTGATTAACGAAATAAAAGTGATTGTTCTTGATTGATTATAAGTGATGTGTTTGTGCTCTATGAGAGCACAACGATCTTGAACAAGTATACCACGAATCTATTCAAAAGGTTGATTTCGCGGGTTCTTAGTGTGAACATGTAGGATCTCATAAGTACACTCTAGAAACTTCGGAATGGCAGAAAAGGCAGTGATTCGGCAAGATGGACCCCTTTCAGTTTCTGGCAGTATCATGTAATAGGCCCCATATATGCGGCAGCCCTAACATCACCCTCCAATTTATGCGCCAAGTCCTAAAAAAGCCTTTCAAAACCCCGCACATCAAAATAATGTCAAATTTCACCAAAACTTGCGCGCGAAAGAAGGGGTTCTGGCTCTTAGCTCTTTTGGGCTTTTTTGGGCGCTTTGGGGCTTTTCTTGGCGAAATATGACGGGTCCATAATGTGGCTTCTATATGAAAATGCACCTCGAATCCGCGAAAGTGCTGTCAAGCTATGCCCGCCCTATCAAGCTCCGCCCACCAAGTACTGAAAGTCTGTGCATTGAGGACAGGGACTCCCAGAAATATGTTGTTTGTAAGTTCTCCACATATTGCTTTCTGTAATCAAGATCGTGAAGAGGACTCGGAATGACAAAAACATAAAATAGAGAAAATTGTGTGGATGCTTCCTTCAATACAACTATGAGCTCTGCTGAATTTGTGGAACTTGCGAGGACAGCGAGGTGGTAGCAATCAACAGTATGGGTCGAATAGGTAAATGACTGACTGTGTAAATGACTAATCAAAGGGAACTAGATGTGTACAAGTGGATTAATCAGATTAGTGGAAAAACGTGTATGTAAACAGAAGAGTATGATTTGAAGTGTTGTGCGACATTGCTTTGAGCACAACCGATTGACATTGTTTGATCACTACAGTCCTGATAATTTTTAAATCGTCGTTTTAAAGAGCGTTTGAGAATAATTTACTGGAGCTGATATACACAACCTGAAGAAAAGGAATTACTTCTCGTTTGTTAGCAAGAATATTAATGAGAATAGTACAGAAGATCAATATCCTAAAAGGAGGTGAAAATTTATACAAATTCTTTTCTAGACGATTAGATACAAGATATCCATATCACCAGCAAATATAAGAAGAGTCCAAGATTGTTTCTGCTTTGGCTGTGAGTCTTTGTTATGATTCAACACAATAACCTAGAACATGTATTGCACCAAAAAATCTTGATTCATTTAAAAAAGAAAACAAAATAGCAGTGGATAGGCGTCTGAAACAAAGACAGACAGTAGTCAAGAAAATACGAACCACGAGAGTAATTTCCCACAAAAAACCTTGATAGCTCGGAGACTAGGGCAAGGTCACATGAACTAAGTCAGAATCATCAAGTGAAAGAGGACATCGCTGTGTGATTACCTAGTTTTGAAAGATTTTACAGAAGAGAATTACATTCCTGCAGTCATATTCTACAACCTAATGTGGGAAATTTTGAGAAAGTGATTTTAGTCTTGAAATTTAGGACATCAAAACGTCTTGTCTATTATTCAACGATTCCTCAGTCAGTTGAATAACACTTTGTCTTCAGGGGCCGTTTGTACACAATCAAACTGAGTAATAGACAAGATTTCTAGATGCCCTAAAGTTCAAGCCCAATTTTCAATTTGTGAAAATTCCGATATCTTTTCACCTTGATTTTTGACTCATAACGGAGATTTCGGAACGAAATGTGAAGGGGTTGAATAGACAAACTCTAAGCCTGACGTATTCAGTTTTATAGCTTTCATGTTTGAGTCATAACCATAACAACCGTTCAAATGGTAGCCCGATTGTGAAATTTATGTATCTCAATGTTTGTAGAGCAGTACGAATACTGAGCGCCTAGCAACAATGTAACAACGGTGACATTCGAATAATTTCTCCCATAAAGAAAGGTTTACGAAAAGTCCTGGCTTTGGCGAAAGATGAATCCTGTTGCTACTAAATTTATACAATGGCACAGCTTAGTGCTCGCTTGAGTCGTTTTACCAATTGGAAGAAGGTGTGGTGCAAAGTTTTGATTTCAAAATCTAATTTAATGTATTCATGCTCTCCACCCCTCTCCCAGCCCCTCACTCGCAATCGCTTTTCTCTTCTAGGGCCTAGTTGATAACCCCTGAGTTTATAAAACCCTTGACTGATCTAAAGATGCTATGAACCGTTTATCATACACAGCAGCAGAATAGTTTATGTTAGGGCTCGGCACGAGCTGGCACCAGGGAAATTTTAGAACGAAATCCCGTTTGATACTGAAAATTTCGTACGAAGTACCCTTTGACCTGTTTTGAAAATCCGTCATTATTTTTATATTATGTAAAAGTAAGTAGTGTTTTCATGCATGCTGATTTCATGGAACAACTTTGCACAGCTTGAGCTTTTTGAGTGGTCGAATCACATCCTGAGAAGCAGAAAAAGGCGATTTTTCGACTACGGAGCAGACCGAGTAGTTTTCAGAGTGCTATAAAACGCTGAAAAGAAAACATTATGAAATTGTTTCTTCTCTGTATGCAATCTTCTACAGTGTAGATACATTTTATGTAAAAAAGTACGAAAGCTTATGTGAGCAAAGTGTCGGTGCCAGCTCAGCTGGCACCCAGCTGGCACGGTGCCAGCTAATTCAGAAAAAAGTTCAGCACAGCTTTCATTCACATAAGTTTTCATAAATTTCTGGGCCATAATTCGGGTCCACCAACGCGCTTGCATACACCAAATATGGTGTCATACTATTGTGTTTTGGCTGAAAACAACGCCTCTGTTTGTTGATAAACAGCTTGCCGGTGGCATGCCGGCAGCATTTTTGCGGCATTCCACCGCCTCGGACCCTATCAAAACGATATCCCCTTTGCTTTCCGCCCTAGAACCGGTGCCAGCTGTGCTGAACCCTGGTTTATGTACTTGGCTTGAGTAAACGAAAGTTATCTCACGAATAAGATGTATCTTCCTTTCATTTTCAAGGTAGATGTAGTGGTATAATCAAATGCCTTAAAGATAGGAAAAAGGACGAGGGTATCGCCCTCCTTCCCGAATGTTGTGATTAGCATCGTTCGAATGTAGAGTAAACGTTGAAGTGGCCCCAAGGATATTTTTTGGGAAAGGAAGAGCTGGAAAGTAAACTCGGTGTTTTCTCTTTGCAGTTACCACATGGCGCTACCGAGTGTTACCATTCTTACTGTGATTGTCAATATTCATATAGTGCGAGAACGGGCCCAAAAAGCCCTTTTGTCCCTGAATGCTAATGTATGCTGAGGAGAAGCAAACAGAGATGCAATCTGTGTAATCCTGATGTTTTCCTTGCCAGAAGTGCCACCTCTTTTTGAAATATCTCGCGCAAGAAGCGCTAAATGTAATCCCAAGATGTGATGTACGTATTAGGTTGAAACTAAGTTTTGCAACTGGTTTCATAACTTCATTCTCATTCAACAGAGCGCACTCAAACTTTGTATGTAGAATGCAATGTGAGCTACAAGTGAGCACAAAGTGTCTAAATTTTGAACACGAAATAGAAAAGTTTCAGGCACTTTTCGAAAACTAGTGAAATTTGAGAATTTTTGGGGTTTCAAGCTAAAATGAAGCCTTTAGCAGCCTAGACCATGCGCAGTAATCCGGATTTGCCTACAAATTATTGCTGGGGGTTGACTCCTTTGGCCTAGTAAAAAAGATACAAAAAAGGGGGCATTTCGAGATTTGGCGTCCTCATAAAGTGGAACAAGTCGATGTACGCAAGAGCTGCTGGGGACGACTGCCAATGACTAAAGAGTCCGAAGCTCAAATTCCCCCGAGACTTTACAGAAGGTTGTTTGACCTGCCAAACGCGAATATCACATTCATTTGTTATATCAATGCCTCTTTCCTTGTTTAGGCTGGGATCCTGTATTGTAAACCTACATTAACCTTACAAAAAGCCCTTATCACACAATTTCACTATCTTTTCGTGATCAGCATGTCGGATAACACCCCTATGCCAAGTTTCAACCAAATCCGTCAAATTTTTAATTTTTCCCCTTTATACCATGCACTCAGATAATCGCCGGGGCAGGCGGTCCGCAAACTCGCGCTTTTCTGCAGGCGGTCAGCAGAATTTTGGGGCGTGGCCAAACCTTCAGCGGGCGGTACTTCCGCATTCTGCCAGCGGGCAGCAATACAGAATTTTCTGCGAGCGCTCGTCAAATAATATCTTCCAGCGAGCGCTGGCCAAACTTTCAGCAAGCGCTCGGACTCTTTTTAGGTATTTTCGGGCGTACGTCGAGCGCAGGTAAGACTCTGTTTGGCAGAGGTGTCACCGTTGGTTTGATTACTCAAGTTTGAGGTACTTTCTCCTAGCGGAAAGTACCTGGGGGTTGCGCGGTCCTCCACAAAGGACCGTGCGGCCCTCGAAATTTTTGCATATTCTCGCGGAAAGTCCGCGAGAATGCGGCCACTGCGCCGCAACTAATCCATAAAGAAACCGCGATTGTTCTTCAAGCATTCGTCTTTAATTTCGCCAACTTTCTTCCAAATTTCTGCAAGCGGGCCGCAAAAAATCAACGAACTAATTTTCCGGTGCGCGCTTGCTCAAAATTCGCATGGCCGCCTGCCCCCGGCGGTTATCTGAGCACCTACCGTAACGCTCACCACGACGTCAGACTTTGGTAGGGTAGCAGCTGCGCTTGTAGCTTACGTAATGACCAACGCAGTGGCAAAATTTGAGTGCGTCATGTTGAGTGAGAGGGAAGTTATGAGACCAGTTGCAAAACTTAGTTTCCAACCCAATATATGAAGCGGAAAAAGAAACGCAAAAGTATCTTCTAGGGTTAGAGCGTAAGAGAACTTCTGAAACGATAGCAGTCCAAGATAGCAGCCATTTCAACAAAATTTGAGCCGTGGCCCACTATGTGGGTCGCATTGTTCCACGTGGCAGTCATTGCATGACCCACCATGTGGATCACGTTGTCGTCATGTGTTAATTTGCGATCAGTAGATTTTAAGATGATTCCGAATATTTACAGTTAAACAATTCTTGCATAAATTAACTCAGGTATCATTATCTGAGCTTTGAGGGTAGGACGGAGGAGGAGGGACAGAGAGCTGGAATACGTGGTTATTTTATTTTATAGAGTTGCAGTATGTTGATGCACATCAATGCGTGTTATTAGGTTGGTGCAAAAGTAATGCGCGTTTTTCTAGCCCTTGTTTCAAGATAGCTTTTCTCCATCGAAGTTTCTCCTATGAAACTTAGGCAGCATATTGTCAAGAAGCTTCTTTCATGCTCTATTCAATGGTGGTTGATGGAAGCTTCTAGCCTCATTCGTTAGAAATTTATAGAACTTCATACAAACGCACTCAAAACCAGAATTTCACTGCACTTACTTTTTCGGCCAGAATTCAAGCGCGAGTAAAGGCAATCTTTTGAAAAGTTAAATACTGTATGTAGTAGAAATTTTCTACGTTATGCACGCTTTATTGTTTCTCTAGAAATTACTTAAATTGAGATCTCGGCGCCTCAACATGAGTGATGGTTTTGGCCATTCTGTGGCCCATAGATTTTCTTTGAAGAGGGTAATCGCCAAGGTTTTACTCATTTCCGTAAGCGTAAGGATGGACCTCTTGTTGGCAGTTTTTGCAGAAATGTGGAAGCTGTTCAGTCCACAGAAAATCAAAAATCTCCATATTTTGGAATTTTGAGGGCTACAAAAAATGTCGAAAAAAGCGGAAAATCTTGAATATTATTTTTTTCCTTTTTGCAAATACTCTTTATCTGAGCTCATTTGTACTTTTTTTGTACTACTGGCTCGCGGCTACAAGACAGTCAACTTATCATTTATACCGACGAATCTTGAAGGAGGTTATTATCAGTTTAAAACGAGGTTTCAGAAAATTTTTTTTGCTTATCAATCCATATTTTTCCACCGATTTGCGAAGTTAACCTAAGGCAATGTGCGCTGTATAGAGAAAGGCTTGGTGCTTCTGATGAACTTTGCCGCACTGAAAAATATGGATCTTTTAGAAAGTTATAGCACGTCAAAGTAAGGACTCGCAAAACGCGCATTACTTTTGCACTACCTAATACTTAATCTTGTGCGACAGAAAAGGTATAAAAATTCATGGACATATCATTAGATAGAACAGAACAAGCCCTACAAGGAATGATGTTCAAACAACCTTAGAAAGTCTGATACGGATAGTTGGAAAGAAGTTTAACCCAGAAAATGGATCTCTGGAAAACATGTCGCATTCGCTTTGCATAGGTACACTTGCTGGATCTTTTCCATAGCTAGAAGTATCACCTGTATCACCTGTATCTCCGTTGATCATCGTGCTGCACGAGCGGGTACCAGTGATGCCTCCATTCGTCCCTGTTTCGGGCGATTGTTGACCAGTGTTTACGTTTCGCACCAGGAACACATGGAACGCTCTGAAGGACTTCATTAAAGGACTTCGTGAACATATCTGACCATCGCGTCGGCGGTCTTCCTCGTTCGCGTTTGACGTTCAGGGTATCCAATCTGTTACAGCTCTCGTCCACCGGTTGTCGTCGAAACGCATTGCGTGCCCGGCCCATCTTATCTTGTTCTGTTTGGCGTACGCGGCAGCGTCCCTGATCTTCGATCGTTGACGTAGGGTAGAACTTCGTAATCCTTGCCTCACTTGCGTGAGTCAGTTCACTCCTAGTATCACTCTCTCAACAGCTCGTTCGATGACGCTAACCGCGTGTTCATACTGCTTTCTCATTGTCCATGTTTCTGAAGCGTACGTCAAAGCAGGAAGAACCGTCGAGTTGAAAAGGTGGGCGCGGAGCCGGATGTTCTTGGTCTTCTTCACTACGTCCTCAATTGTCTTATATGCTCCCCATGCTGCACGCTTCCTCCTGCTCAGTTCCGGTGCTAGATCGTTCATCATATTGAGTTCACAACCTAGGTAGGTGTAGCTTGAGCATTCGGTGATGTTCGTCCCGTTGAGCATGAAAGGAACCTCAGGCACTCTTCCGTTTCTCATGAATATCGTCTTCGTTAGATTCAGCCGTAGACCGATCTTTCCACACACTTCGTCAAACTGGGCCAGCATTTGTTCCGCCTGCGTGATGCTTGGTGTTATCAATACGATGTCATCAGCAAAGCGAAGGTGGTGTAGCTGCCGGCCGTCGACTTCCACTCCCATGTTGTCGCATTCCAACTTACGGATGACGTTCTCCAGAGTGGCACTGAATAGTTTCGGCGATATAGTATCGCCTTGTCGCACGCCTCTCTTCACGTCCATGATGATATCCTTGTAGAATGGTGTTATGGTGGTTGTGAAGTCCTTATACAGCTCACGAATTATCTTGATGTAATGAGTCGCAATACCTTGATTGCTCGAGGCATCGATGACGGCTTCAGTCTCAACCGAGTCAAAGGCCTTCTTCAAATCGATGAAGGTGAGACAGAGCGGCATCTTATACTCTCGTGACACTTCAATGAGCCTTGACACCGTGTGTATGTGGTCTATCGTGCTGAATCCTCTTCGGAACCCAGCTTGCTCGCATGGTTGTCCTTCGTCTAACTCTCTTCTGATCCTCTTGAGAATAACTCGCGTAAGGGGTTTGTAGACTACAGACAACAAGCAGATAGGGCGATAATTGCCGATGTCGCAGGGATCTCCCTTCTTGTACAGCAACACGGTTTTGTTGGTCTTCCATTGTCTTGGAACCTTGCCCTCCGTCAGGTAGCGCGTGAAGAGCCTTGCCAAAGTCTTGATGAGAACTGGCGAAAGATTCTTTAGATGTTCCGGCTTAATCCTGTCGGGACCGGGTGCTGTACAATTCTTCATCGACATGATAGCATGACGAATTTTGGAAGGAAGAACAGGCGGTGCGACATACTCGTCCCCTTGAGATGGCATGGTGGAAGGTGGACGTGGCTCGCAAAGAGATCCGAGTAGAAGTCGTGGATGACCTTCTCCATTGATCTTCGGAAAGCAGTTATGGTTCCGTCAGGACAACGAAGTGCGGTCATCTTTGTCTTGAAGTTGACGAAGCTTCGGCGGGCGTTGCGTATACTTCTTCCAGCCTCCGCGGCGTCAACCATCACTGCTACTCTTCTCTCCTTGAGGTCTTCTTTTATCGCTTCTCTGCATCGCTTCGCAAGCTCGGACGTCAGTCGGTAGTTGCCTGTGGCTCGTGCGCATCCACGTTGGCGTATCAGCTCCAAAGTCTCCGTGGTGAGACGCCTTCTCGTATTTCCTAAACTCTGAGCTTCCTTGGCACAATCGTGGAGATGTTGTATGAACCGTTCGTATTCTTCGTCGATGTTGTCCATCATGGTATCTCGCCATGAGCCGGATATCGAAGAAAACAGATCCCAGTTGGTGGTACTCATGGGACAATGTTTCCTGAACTTGACGGCTCTCTCTCCATTCCGCGAAAAGTAGAATTTGGCGCGTAGGAGACGATGGTCTGATCCCTTGTAGAACTTCGGAACAACAGCGACGTCCGTCGGGCAGTACCTTCTGTTGACGATGATGTGGTCAATCTCGTTATGGTACTCTCCACCGGGCGATTCCCAGGTCCAGCGTCGGGAAGAGGGCTTTTGGAACTGTGAGTTTCCATGGATAGTCCTCGTCGTCATGATAAACTCGGACAGTCTCTCCCCTTGTTCGTTCCACTGCAAACCATGGGTTCCGATGTGAAGTTCCTCAGTCGATCTTCTTGTTCCGATCTTCGCGTTGAAATCACCGACGATGATCTTGTAGAGAGTATGATCTTCTCTGTAGAACTTCTCCAAGTCCATATAGAATTCCTCAAGTTCGTCCTCGTCGTAGCTGGATGTTGGGGCATTCGCAATGAAGACGGTCAAGGCAGGGATTGATCCACATCTTGATATTCGCAAACGTCCGATTCGAGTAGTAAGTTGTTCGAACGAATCGATGTTCATGGCCAAACTCGTGTTGACAAGGACTCCCACTCCACCTACTCCTCGACTGTCGCATGTTCCTAGGAACAGTTCTTCTCCAGTCTCAAATGTGGCGTTCAGCGGGTGGTGCCTCCTTGTCTCGGTCAGTCCGATGACGTCGTACTTGGTCTTCCTTTCTTGCATCATGAGATCTTCGATAGATGCGTCCGATGCCAGCGTCCTCGCGTTGTAAGTACAGATCGTCATCATAGTCCGTTCGTTTTCTGCAGCCTAGATCGCCTTTCAAACCTTGTCCCCACTGGCGCTGCCTTACCAGTGGCTCTTCCAAGATTAAAGGAGCTTTCCATATTATCACTGTGTCGAACAAGATCTTACTCACAGGGATAGCTTGTTGGGCTCAAAACCCCCGCGAGGGACGATCGGAGCTTATTTGTTGGAGGCGACTCCGAACTCGCCTCCCCACACACCTACCCGGGAGATTAGAGTGCAAGCTTTTGGTGGAGGCAGGGAGTCCGTCCCCCGGCTTCGCTTGCTTATCAAAGCAGGCGCGGGGTCGCTTTTGGTCGGCGATTATCCCCCTATCCGCCACCTGGGGACGCCCCACGTAGCCTCGCGACTAACCGGCTGTGATCCTTCTATGAGGGAGATCGGTGGTAGCTAGAAGTAGAGGAAACAAAATTTGGCATTCAAATATAATTAATACTGGATTATCTCGACATAGATAATTCTAACTACAAGCTTTGAAAGTATAACAGCAAATTTTGAGCCTTATTCGAGCACTGGTTGTCAGGAATATACAAATATGATACAACCCCGAAGGCCCGAAGACCCGAAGGCGACAATTTAGAATTTACGGCCTCTTTTGAACTTCATTTTCCATTTTAAAATGAATGCGGTAGGTGCACATATGATTATCTTCAAATTATGAAGAATTTGAAACATAGATTACGTCAGTGCGCACTCCTGAAGAGAAATACTGCGGTTTTCCCCATAAATTTCGCCTGTCTTGGCAAACAAAGACAAGTATTAGAAAGAGGAGAAAAATTTGCATCGAATGGTGACTGAAGTGCTTAACATTTTATGTTCTACAAGGTTAAAATAAGCTGAACGTAAAATCTGATCATTTCAAAAAATAAATCGTAGAAATTCTGAAAGACAAGTTGTAGGGTTACAAAAATTGCATCTGTTGACAAAAGGGTTGCCCTATATTATTAGGGCGCCTCCGAAAGTCTCATACAAAGATTTTAAAAATTAGCGAAATTTGGACATAATAAAAACGAGTGGTTGTAATTTCCAGCAAATATCTCGTCACTCTCGCAACGAAACACAATGAGAGTTTAGTAGTTCGATAGAGGAAGACATTCCGCATTGGATACATTTTAAAGCGTTTGTTTATTTTCATTCTAGCGTGATTGCCGATAGATTGAAAAAACTGACAAAACTTTTGCACCGACCTAATATTATTTGATGACTTGATAAACAGATAGTAGCAGATTAATTTAGTGAAACCAAAAGATAATCAGTGCGTATGATGTCTCCTTCCCCCCCCCCTCCCCGCAAATTTCTCGAGCCACTTCCTCCATTCCCCTGCTTTCTAGTCTTGACCCGATCGAGATCACCTTAGTTTGTAAACTCTGAGTATGAGGGGCCTTGGGAAAGGCTGTTTTGCAACATTTCCGTATTATATAAGGTCGACTTTCTGGATTAGCGTCATGCACCCCGAGTAAGCAAAAAAATTTGTAAAGATTGTCGAGCCACTGCCCCAAACTAAACACTGTTATAGATCCACTTGCTTGATTCGATCACCGTTGCTTCTTTGACTCTCAAATTTTGTTTACAGCTACACCTTGAAGTATGAAACATTTGCAGCACCTCCGACCTCTCCTCGTAAATGAAGATAAACAATCACGTGAAATTTTGCTTTTGACAGCATTGAGAGTTGATCCGCTTTAACAATAAGCTTGTTTGCAGAGTTTACGAGCTTTTTCACATGCCAAGCAGAAGTCATAGAATTTCGTGAGCTTTCTTATGAGGTGAAGAACACTTTGCGTAATCGCCGATATTGACGGACAGCGAAATCACCATAGATTAGTCACTTTTCTACAAAACTCGATGTTTAATATTCAGGAAGTGCTGGGCTTATTTGTTATCTTGCCTATATGATGATGCGGTTTTGCGAAAACTCTCATATTGTTGTAATGCAATCGCGTGTTCGAATTTCAGGTACTTTTCATGGAAATTCCCCTGAGCAGTAGATCGGACATAAATCTAAATCTCACTATTTCTTCTCCTTTTTTCTCCTTTTTATTGATAATTAGGGTGAAGGACGTTTTTATAGATATAGACTTTGAGTAATCGTTGATATTGGAGGACAAGCTCTAACATCACCCAAGACTGTCACGTTTTTACATTCCAAGGCTTGGTTTTCAAAAACTTGTACAACAATGAAGTCGTGTGCATAGTTAGAAAAAAATAGCTGCACTGAGCATTTTGAATCCACCGCAAAAATTTATCCTCCAAGATCAAAGCAACCTGCACAATTACAGACTACCAGGTCAAAGTGGAGAGCTCTTAAAACTTCAAAATCTCAGTTACTTTTGACTAATTCGCAAAACCTGATTCAAATCAGAGAGAGATATAATGACATTTGGGGTTATGTCCAATCTCTGTTCACGGAAAATTTCCACGAAAGATAATCCAATACTAAAGGCGTGATTGCATCACAACAATTTGAGAGCTTTCGCAAAACCGCATTATCGTTTAAGCAATATGGTAAATCAATCTCAGCACTTCCTAAACATCAAATATCGAGTTTTGTAGAAATATGGTTAGCCTTTGGGATTTTGAGCTCGTCCGTTAATATCAGCAGTTCAAAGTTTGTGAGAGCATTTTCACCTCATCAAGAAAGCTCAGAAGTTTTCAAGACTTTTACGTGGAGAGATTGACTTAAATGCCTTTGAGAGGGTTCAGGTGCTCATCCCTCTAATTTTTTTAAAATGCAAGAAATGCGATGGTGGCTGAAAAAAGCAAGTGGCAGTAGTGTCCAGCCTGATCATCCTGTTTCAAAATTTCTCTTTTTCATCCTTGCAAATCAACGAGATTGGGAGTCATTTTGATGAATGATAGTAGGCTTGCATGTATACAACGCAGCAAAACTTCAAATGATCCACTGACAAAAAGGTAAATGATGGTAACATTGAGAGTGGATTATAATAGTGTTTAGCATTGTATTGTGCTTCAAAGCTTACGCCTTTTAAAAAGTAAATGTGAGGTAAACAAAGGTTTAGTAGTCTTTTCATCAAACACCGCTGCTTTGCAGTTCTCAATGGCCATATCTGACTAACTACACAACACTGATGCTATCTCAAACTTTGGTCTATTTCGCCATACTGTGACTAAGCAGGTCATAGTGACTTTGATAAGAGCTAGACAATAATTTTTTTGCAATATTGAAGACCAAGCTTAGCATGCCATAAAGCTTCTTGTACCAGATTTGACGCCGCATTGATTTCAAAATTTTCGATAGAATCGGCCAAATCGTATTATGATGCGACATCGTGATAGCGGTTCCTCAGCGTACGTTAACGAGGTTAAAAAAAAGTGTGAGATTATAAGAATTGTTTTATGACAAGAATGCAATTCATCAACCAGTATAAAACTCCCTCAAGTTAGACTCTATTATATTCATCAGATGTTTTCGTTTGTGCAAGTTATTCTCCTTGTGGCTTTCATTGCCCGCACGCAAGCGCTCAAATGTTACTCAGGTGTGTTAGTCGTATCAAGTCGTAAGTCTACTCCAACAAACAAGTTTGCAGGCCGTGTCTTTGAGTCTTAGGATTTTTGCGATTTCAAAGAAAAACAAGACACTGTAAAACCATATCTTAGTACAAGCTCGCAACAAATCCTTTGAAGACAGTGTCCCGGCAAATTTTGCACTTTCATATTTTTGCAGGTTTCAGGGCTTTTCGACACGTAGAATCCGAATTTGAGCTTCAAACCAGGTGAAATGACCGTTTTTGAAGCGTTTACCACTCTTCAAGTTAGGTCACACGAGTTTAAATGGAAAGTTGGAAGACTCTGGCACGAAGACCCTGTCGCCTGTACTTTTTTGCTTTGGATGCCATGCACAACGCTATTTTCTCGGCACGGGGAAACAACCTTCAGCTGGATTGGCCTGGAGATTTGTGGGGTGACCACGAACCACACCACAGCTATATTTCGCGGTGTGCGAATCTCCCAGGACACTGTTTTTGAGACCGTTTTTTTTTGAATCCTCCGCAGGTGTACGATGAGTTATCTGTTCCGCCGCAGATTCGATCATGTCGATAAGAAGGCGTTCGTCGGAAAAGACGTGTCGAAACTCGAAAATTGAAATTCCGAGCTTAAATACCTATTGAATGCACTCTAACTAGGAAATGACAATTGATCTGGCATCGAAGGGAGATGCATGTCATTAGACGCGCCTTCAGACTCTGATTTAAAATCTGCTTTTTTTCTATGGGATAACTATTCGAAAGAAGTCACAAGCTTTTGGAAGTCTGAAATTGTCAATCTGTTCAAAAACGTCTGCAAGTGGGTGATCAATCTAGTATCACATATATTGACTACAAGGATATCAGATCAAAACCACTGATAATCCGCAGGTTTTTGTACACGCTGATTTTACGCCGCTTTGAGAAATTTGGGCGAAATGATCTTGACTTCTTTCAGAAAGTTGTTCACAGAAAGAGAAAGCAGATTTGGAATCAGCGTTTAAAGACGTGCCTAATGGTATACATTTCTTTTCAGCTTATCAGATCTTGTCTTTCCTCTGCTTGAATACCCAAACAAATTGTACTTGACAGTGGTGGTTTGAAAAAGGATCCTTATAATACCCGTAACCTAGTACCTCAACCTTGACGAGGCACTGCCTTTGAACGTCGATTATACGGTTGGAAAGAAAAGAATGTTGCCTTTTATGTCAGAGCAACAAAACAGCACTATATATGTGTGTGACACGCTATTCGATAGGGCAAGGCAAGCTTTGAAAGAGAACCTTCAAGTATCTTTGTGCGCCGTGATCTAACAAGGTTGGTTTAAGTCCATTAACAGATTTATAACCTTTAAAATCGGATCTATGCCCATACAAGCTTTCACTTGTTATTGCATGTAGCAGACGTACGCCTTTATCTCACTCGGTACTAATGGTTAGAATTCATGAAAGGAAAATAAAAGGCGAAGAATAAGGAACTACTGTACTGTCAACCCCCACAACTTCATCCTTGAGATTTTGGCTTTCAGATGCTCCAATTCCTGAAAAATATCAATTTCAGACGAGAAACCCCGACATGTGACATTCTTTTCTTTCCAAGCTGTTATTATACAAGGTTATTCAGTTTTGCTTAGAAGTCTTTTGCCTCTCTTCAGGGTGTCATTCTGTAGAGCCGTTTTGAACTTAGATTTGCAGCATGGAGCGGCTCATCGATCGCTCTTCATTGCTGTAGGAACGGAGGGAACTACTGCGTCACTGTGCAAAAGCTGCCGGTTTGCAGAATTTCATTTAAAAAAATCTGAACCCCTTCGTAGAGTATCAACGTGTTTAATACTCAACTTTGTGCAGGGTTGTGGAGCTTTTTCTAGACATGCTTAGACACATCGAAAAAGAATTAGAAACAGCTCTCAATATCGAATGATAACTAAATCCACCTATGTCACCCACGGTATCTACTGGTATCAAAAACGCTGTTTTCGGAAATTGAAGCAAATGAAAGTTGCGACGTTGCACGCATCGTTCGCGCTGCCGCACCATGTTGAAGCCATTATTTGATTTGTGACTTTATTTTCTAAATAAGTTTCTGCGGCGTGACAACATAAAGTTATCTTGAAAGTACGGGCCTAAGCCATTGACATGATAGCCTAAGCCATCCTTGGAGTATGATAAAACTCAGTGTGAAATTCAAGAAGTCCCAGTAAATTCGCGTGCTGCACCATGTGCAGCAACGGCTCGAAACGTGCTACCGGAATCAGCAGCTTAGCCTAATGTGAGAGTTTTCACGTCGTTTTCTACTTTTTCTTTTACAAAATATTGCCCTCCAAGCTCTTCGAAGTTCTCTCCGTAATCCTACACTAAATGAAATGCGATCGATGAATCCCTTCACATGCAAGCCAGCTCTAAAATGTGGTACCAGAAGGTAAACAAAAGACTTCTTTGGAGAAGAGATATAAGCGATTAAACAGTGGGGACATAGTTTTAGGATATCCCTGTATTATGTTCCTCTTCCTCTAATTACAGATTACAGGACTTGGAACGGAAAAAAGTCACCCACCAAGTATAGAGGTGTGCCCCTGGATAACGAAACATTGTTTCGTGTATGATTTACCAATTTTTTGCATAAAATATCCGTGATTGAAGTTACCTATTTAGGAAGACAGGTATAATCACACAGTATAGCTGTGACTATGGAGGGCGGATCTGCAAGGTAAGCATTACACTGTTCGAACATGTGATCTTCAGTCACTGTCTTTCTTTACGCCAAGGAACTTCATTCGCTATTCTTGCGTTTGCTCGATAGAAAACAGAGACACAGCTACGTACTTGAAATTTTTTAGAAACAAGGCTGCGAAAAAGTGGGCAGTGTCACGACTTGCTGCTGTGCTTCTGATCTCTGCAATAAACTAGACATATGAGATATCTACAACAAGTTGTACCAGTAGTCTCCAATTTTGGGCTTTTTGGGCGGAATAAATTCGTTTGCAATGTATTTTTCAAAAACAGACTGATCAATCTACTTGAATGTAGGTAAGCACAAGTTTTGTAGGGATTTCTCACGTGGACACTTAGACATGACAGAGACGTAGGCAAAGGACAACTTAGCACTCTCACTTGTGTGCTAAAGCATATGTAGACTTACCCTGCGGAAATCAGGAATGTGATCTTTACTAAAAAAATTCAAAACCTAGAGTTTAACTTTTCATAATAACGGGCTAAAGTGTGTGTGTGTGTGTGTGTGTGTGTGTGTGTGTGTGTGTGTGTGTGTGTGTGTGTGTGTGTGTGTGTGTGTGTGTGTGTGTGTGTGTGTGTGTGTGTGTGTGTGTGTGTGTGTGTGTGTGTGTGTGTGTGTGTGTGTGTGTGTGTGTGTGTGTGTGTGTGTGTGTGTGTGTGTGTGTGTGTGTGTGTGTGTGTGTGTGTGTGTGTGTGTGTGTGTGTGTGTGTGTGTGTGTGTGTGATTCGTAGAGCGTGTTCCAGCCAGCGTTCTAAGCCCAAATCTGCATAGCGCATGCTAACTTTATGAAAGTCCAACATGCAAAAGCACGTGTAAATTTGTTTAGTGCACCTCTCAGAAATTGCGCGCCAAACGGATCCGGCTTCTGTCCCGCAAAATTCGGTTCCTACCACCACTTTTTGCAAAGTCGTGGTGCATTTGGTAAGCAAATGTCCCACAAAAAACCTTGATAGCTCAGAGACTAGGGCAAGGTCGCATGAACTAAGTCAGAATCATCAAGTGAAAGAGGGCATCGCTGTGTGATTACCTAGTTTCGATAGATATTACAGATAAGAATTACATTCCTGCAGCCATAAAACAACGTGATATCGGAGATTTTGAAAAGTTAAAATTAGGCTTGAAATTTAGGACAATTAAACTCATTGTTTGTTATTCAATGATTCCTCAGTCAGTGAACCATTTGAACTTTGTCTTAAGGACCGTTTGTTCACAATTAAATTGTATAATAGACACAGTGTCTAGATGCCCTAAACTTTAAGCCTAATTTTCAATTTGTGAAGTTTCCGTTATCTTTTCACCTTGAATTTTGACTCATCACGGAGATTTCGAAATGAAAGGTGAAGGGGTTGAATAGAGAAACTCTAAGCCTGACGTATTCAGTTTTATAGCTTTCATGTTTGAGTCATAACCATAACAACCGTTCAAATGGTAGCCCGATTGTGAAATTTATGTATCTCAATGTTTGTAGAGCAGTACGAATACTGAGCGCCTAGCAACAATGTAACAACGGTGACATTCGAATAATTTCTCCCATAAAGAAAGGTTTACGAAAAGTCCTGGCTTTGGCGAAAGATGAATCCTGTTGCTACTAAATTTATACAATGGCACAGCTTAGTGCTCGCTTGAGTCGTTTTACCAATTGGAAGAAGGTGTGGTGCAAAGTTTTGGTTTCAAAATCTAATTTAATGTATTCATGCTCTCCACCCCTCTCCCAGCCCCTCACTCGCAATCGCTTTTCTCTTCTAGGGCCTAGTTGATAACCCCTGAGTTTATAAAACCCTTGACTGATCTAAAGATGCTATGAACCGTTTATCATACACAGCAGCAGAATAGTTTATGTTAGGGCTCGGCACGAGCTGGCACCAGGGAAATTTTAGAACGAAATCCCGTTTGATACTGAAAATTTCGTACGAAGTACCCTTTGACCTGTTTTGAAAATCCGTCATTATTTTTATATTATGTAAAAGTAAGTAGTGTTTTCATGCATGCTGATTTCATGGAACAACTTTGCACAGCTTGAGCTTTTTGAGTGGTCGAATCACATCCTGAGAAGCAGAAAAAGGCGATTTTTCGACTACGGAGCAGACCGAGTAGTTTTCAGAGTGCTATAAAACGCTGAAAAGAAAACATTATAAAATTGTTTCTTCTCTGTATGCAATCTTCTACAGTGTAGATACATTTTATGTAAAAAAGTACGAAAGCTTATGTGAGCAAAGTGTCGGTGCCAGCTCAGCTGGCACCCAGCTGGCACGGTGCCAGCTAATTCAGAAAAAAGTTCAGCACAGCTTTCATTCACATAAGTTTTCATAAATTTCTGGGCCATAATTCGGGTCCACCAACGCGCTTGCATACACCAAATATGGTGTCATACTATTGTGTTTTGGCTGAAAACAACGCCTCTGTTTGTTGATAAACAGCTTGCCGGTGGCATGCCGGCAGCATTTTTGCGGCATTCCACCGCCTCGGACCCTATCAAAACGATATCCCCTTTGCTTTCCGCCCTAGAACCGGTGCCAGCTGTGCTGAACCCTGGTTTATGTACTTGGCTTGAGTAAACGAAAGTTATCTCACGAATAAGATGTATCTTCCTTTCATTTTCAAGGTAGATGTAGTGGTATAATCAAATGCCTTAAAGATAGGAAAAAGGACGAGGGTATCGCCCTCCTTCCCGAATGTTGTGATTAGCATCGTTCGAATGTAGAGTAAACGTTGAAGTGGCCCCAAGGATATTTTTTGGGAAAGGAAGAGCTGGAAAGTAAACTCGGTGTTTTCTCTTTGCAGTTACCACATGGCGCTACCGAGTGTTACCATTCTTACTGTGATTGTCAATATTCATATAGTGCGAGAACGGGCCCAAAAAGCCCTTTTGTCCCTGAATGCTAATGTATGCTGAGGAGAAGCAAACAGAGATGCAATCTGTGTAATCCTGATGTTTTCCTTGCCAGAAGTGCCACCTCTTTTTGAAATATCTCGCGCAAGAAGCGCTAAATGTAATCCCAAGATGTGATGTACGTATTAGGTTGAAACTAAGTTTTGCAACTGGTTTCATAACTTCATTCTCATTCAACAGAGCGCACTCAAACTTTGTATGTAGAATGCAATGTGAGCTACAAGTGAGCACAAAGTGTCTAAATTTTGAACACGAAATAGAAAAGTTTCAGGCACTTTTCGAAAACTAGTGAAATTTGAGAATTTTTGGGGTTTCAAGCTAAAATGAAGCCTTTAGCAGCCTAGACCATGCGCAGTAATCCGGATTTGCCTACAAATTATTGCTGGAGGTTGACTCCTTTGGCCTAGTAAAAAAGATACAAAAAAGGGGGCATTTCGAGATTTGGCGTCCTCATAAAGTGGAACAAGTCGATGTACGCAAGAGCTGCTGGGGACGACTGCCAATGACTAAAGAGTCCGAAGCTCAAATTCCCCCGAGACTTTACAGAAGGTTGTTTGACCTGCCAAACGCGAATATCACATTCATTTGTTATATCAATGCCTCTTTCCTTGTTTAGGCTGGGATCCTGTATTGTAAACCTACATTAACCTTACAAAAAGCCCTTATCACACAATTTCACTATCTTTTCGTGATCAGCATGTCGGATAACACCCCTATGCCAAGTTTCAACCAAATCCGTCAAATTTTTAATTTTTCCCCTTTATACCATGCACTCAGATAATCGCCGGGGCAGGCGGTCCGCAAACTCGCGCTTTTCTGCAGGCGGTCAGCAGAATTTTGGGGCGTGGCCAAACCTTCAGCGGGCGGTACTTCCGCATTCTGCCAGCGGGCAGCAATACAGAATTTTCTGCGAGCGCTCGTCAAATAATATCTTCCAGCGAGCGCTGGCCAAACTTTCAGCAAGCGCTCGGACTCTTTTTAGGTATTTTCGGGCGTACGTCGAGCGCAGGTAAGACTCTGTTTGGCAGAGGTGTCACCGTTGGTTTAATTACTCAAGTTTGAGGTACTTTCTCCTAGCGGAAAGTACCTGGGGGTTGCGCGGTCCTCCACAAAGGACCGTGCGGCCCTCGAAATTTTTGCATATTCTCGCGGAAAGTCCGCGAGAATGCGGCCACTGCGCCGCAACTAATCCATAAAGAAACCGCGATTGTTCTTCAAGCATTCGTCTTTAATTTCGCCAACTTTCTTCCAAATTTCTGCAAGCGGGCCGCAAAAAATCAACGAACTAATTTTCCGGTGCGCGCTTGCTCAAAATTCGCATGGCCGCCTGCCCCCGGCGGTTATCTGAGCACCTACCGTAACGCTCACCACGACGTCAGACTTTGGTAGGGTAGCAGCTGCGCTTGTAGCTTACGTAATGACCAACGCAGTGGCAAAATTTGAGTGCGTCATGTTGAGTGAGAGGGAAGTTATGAGACCAGTTGCAAAACTTAGTTTCCAACCCAATATATGAAGCGGAAAAAGAAACGCAAAAGTATCTTCTAGGGTTAGAGCGTAAGAGAACTTCTGAAACGATAGCAGTCCAAGATAGCAGCCATTTCAACAAAATTTGAGCCGTGGCCCACTATGTGGGTCGCATTGTTCCACGTGGCAGTCATTGCATGACCCACCATGTGGATCACGTTGTCGTCATGTGTTAATTTGCGATCAGTAGATTTTAAGATGATTCCGAATATTTACAGTTAAACAATTCTTGCATAAATTAACTCAGGTATCATTATCTGAGCTTTGAGGGTAGGACGGAGGAGGAGGGACAGAGAGCTGGAATACGTGGTTATTTTATTTTATAGAGTTGCAGTATGTTGATGCACATCAATGCGTGTTATTAGGTTGGTGCAAAAGTAATGCGCGTTTTTCTAGCCCTTGTTTCAAGATAGCTTTTCTCCATCGAAGTTTCTCCTATGAAACTTAGGCAGCATATTGTCAAGAAGCTTCTTTCATGCTCTATTCAATGGTGGTTGATGGAAGCTTCTAGCCTCATTCGTTAGAAATTTATAGAACTTCATACAAACGCACTCAAAACCAGAATTTCACTGCACTTACTTTTTCGGCCAGAATTCAAGCGCGAGTAAAGGCAATCTTTTGAAAAGTTAAATACTGTATGTAGTAGAAATTTTCTACGTTATGCACGCTTTATTGTTTCTCTAGAAATTACTTAGATTGAGATCTCGGCGCCTCAACATGAGTGATGGTTTTGGCCATTCTGTGGCCCATAGATTTTCTTTGAAGAGGGTAATCGCCAAGGTTTTACTCATTTCCGTAAGCGTAAGGATGGACCTCTTGTTGGCAGTTTTTGCAGAAATGTGGAAGCTGTTCAGTCCACAGAAAATCAAAAATCTCCATATTTTGGAATTTTGAGGGCTACAAAAAATGTCGAAAAAAGCGGAAAATCTTGAATATTATTTTTTTCCTTTTTGCAAATACTCTTTATCTGAGCTCATTTGTACTTTTTTTGTACTACTGGCTCGCGGCTACAAGACAGTCAACTTATCATTTATACCGACGAATCTTGAAGGAGGTTATTATCAGTTTAAAACGAGGTTTCAGAAAATTTTTTTTGCTTATCAATCCATATTTTTCCACCGATTTGCGAAGTTAACCTAAGGCAATGTGCGCTGTATAGAGAAAGGCTTGGTGCTTCTGATGAACTTTGCCGCACTGAAAAATATGGATCTTTTAGAAAGTTATAGCACGTCAAAGTAAGGACTCGCAAAACGCGCATTACTTTTGCACTACCTAATACTTAATCTTGTGCGACAGAAAAGGTATAAAAATTCATGGACATATCATTAGATAGAACAGAACAAGCCCTACAAGGAATGATGTTCAAACAACCTTAGAAAGTCTGATACGGATAGTTGGAAAGAAGTTTAACCCAGAAAATGGATCTCTGGAAAACATGTCGCATTCGCTTTGCATAGGTACACTTGCTGGATCTTTTCCATAGCTAGAAGTATCACCTGTATCACCTGTATCTCCGTTGATCATCGTGCTGCACGAGCGGGTACCAGTGATGCCTCCATTCGTCCCTGTTTCGGGCGATTGTTGACCAGTGTTTACGTTTCGCACCAGGAACACATGGAACGCTCTGAAGGACTTCATTAAAGGACTTCGTGAACATATCTGACCATCGCGTCGGCGGTCTTCCTCGTTCGCGTTTGACGTTCAGGGTATCCAATCTGTTACAGCTCTCGTCCACCGGTTGTCGTCGAAACGCATTGCGTGCCCGGCCCATCTTATCTTGTTCTGTTTGGCGTACGCGGCAGCGTCCCTGATCTTCGATCGTTGACGTAGGGTAGAACTTCGTAATCCTTGCCTCACTTGCGTGAGTCAGTTCACTCCTAGTATCACTCTCTCAACAGCTCGTTCGATGACGCTAACCGCGTGTTCATACTGCTTTCTCATTGTCCATGTTTCTGAAGCGTACGTCAAAGCAGGAAGAACCGTCGAGTTGAAAAGGTGGGCGCGGAGCCGGATGTTCTTGGTCTTCTTCACTACGTCCTCAATTGTCTTATATGCTCCCCATGCTGCACGCTTCCTCCTGCTCAGTTCCGGTGCTAGATCGTTCATCATATTGAGTTCACAACCTAGGTAGGTGTAGCTTGAGCATTCGGTGATGTTCGTCCCGTTGAGCATGAAAGGAACCTCAGGCACTCTTCCGTTTCTCATGAATATCGTCTTCGTTAGATTCAGCCGTAGACCGATCTTTCCACACACTTCGTCAAACTGGGCCAGCATTTGTTCCGCCTGCGTGATGCTTGGTGTTATCAATACGATGTCATCAGCAAAGCGAAGGTGGTGTAGCTGCCGGCCGTCGACTTCCACTCCCATGTTGTCGCATTCCAACTTACGGATGACGTTCTCCAGAGTGGCACTGAATAGTTTCGGCGATATAGTATCGCCTTGTCGCACGCCTCTCTTCACGTCCATGATGATATCCTTGTAGAATGGTGTTATGGTGGTTGTGAAGTCCTTATACAGCTCACGAATTATCTTGATGTAATGAGTCGCAATACCTTGATTGCTCGAGGCATCGATGACGGCTTCAGTCTCAACCGAGTCAAAGGCCTTCTTCAAATCGATGAAGGTGAGACAGAGCGGCATCTTATACTCTCGTGACACTTCAATGAGCCTTGACACCGTGTGTATGTGGTCTATCGTGCTGAATCCTCTTCGGAACCCAGCTTGCTCGCATGGTTGTCCTTCGTCTAACTCTCTTCTGATCCTCTTGAGAATAACTCGCGTAAGGGGTTTGTAGACTACAGACAACAAGCAGATAGGGCGATAATTGCCGATGTCGCAGGGATCTCCCTTCTTGTACAGCAACACGGTTTTGTTGGTCTTCCATTGTCTTGGAACCTTGCCCTCCGTCAGGTAGCGCGTGAAGAGCCTTGCCAAAGTCTTGATGAGAACTGGCGAAAGATTCTTTAGATGTTCCGGCTTAATCCTGTCGGGACCGGGTGCTGTACAATTCTTCATCGACATGATAGCATGACGAATTTTGGAAGGAAGAACAGGCGGTGCGACATACTCGTCCCCTTGAGATGGCATGGTGGAAGGTGGACGTGGCTCGCAAAGAGATCCGAGTAGAAGTCGGAAAGCAGTTATGGTTCCGTCAGGACAACGAAGTGCGGTCATCTTTGTCTTGAAGTTGACGAAGCTTCGGCGGGCGTTGCGTATACTTCTTCCAGCCTCCGCGGCGTCAACCATCACTGCTACTCTTCTCTCCTTGAGGTCTTCTTTTATCGCTTCTCTGCATCGCTTCGCAAGCTCGGACGTCAGTCGGTAGTTGCCTGTGGCTCGTGCGCATCCACGTTGGCGTATCAGCTCCAAAGTCTCCGTGGTGAGACGCCTTCTCGTATTTCCTAAACTCTGAGCTTCCTTGGCACAATCGTGGAGATGTTGTATGAACCGTTCGTATTCTTCGTCGATGTTGTCCATCATGGTATCTCGCCATGAGCCGGATATCGAAGAAAACAGATCCCAGTTGGTGGTACTCATGGGACAATGTTTCCTGAACTTGACGGCTCTCTCTCCATTCCGCGAAAAGTAGAATTTGGCGCGTAGGAGACGATGGTCTGATCCCTTGTAGAACTTCGGAACAACAGCGACGTCCGTCGGGCAGTACCTTCTGTTGACGATGATGTGGTCAATCTCGTTATGGTACTCTCCACCGGGCGATTCCCAGGTCCAGCGTCGGGAAGAGGGCTTTTGGAACTGTGAGTTTCCATGGATAGTCCTCGTCGTCATGATAAACTCGGACAGTCTCTCCCCTTGTTCGTTCCACTGCAAACCATGGGTTCCGATGTGAAGTTCCTCAGTCGATCTTCTTGTTCCGATCTTCGCGTTGAAATCACCGACGATGATCTTGTAGAGAGTATGATCTTCTCTGTAGAACTTCTCCAAGTCCATATAGAATTCCTCAAGTTCGTCCTCGTCGTAGCTGGATGTTGGGGCATTCGCAATGAAGACGGTCAAGGCAGGGATTGATCCACATCTTGATATTCGCAAACGTCCGATTCGAGTAGTAAGTTGTTCGAACGAATCGATGTTCATGGCCAAACTCGTGTTGACAAGGACTCCCACTCCACCTACTCCTCGACTGTCGCATGTTCCTAGGAACAGTTCTTCTCCAGTCTCAAATGTGGCGTTCAGCGGGTGGTGCCTCCTTGTCTCGGTCAGTCCGATGACGTCGTACTTGGTCTTCCTTTCTTGCATCATGAGATCTTCGATAGATGCGTCCGATGCCAGCGTCCTCGCGTTGTAAGTACAGATCGTCATCATAGTCCGTTCGTTTTCTGCAGCCTAGATCGCCTTTCAAACCTTGTCCCCACTGGCGCTGCCTTACCAGTGGCTCTTCCAAGATTAAAGGAGCTTTCCATATTATCACTGTGTCGAACAAGATCTTACTCACAGGGATAGCTTGTTGGGCTCAAAACCCCCGCGAGGGACGATCGGAGCTTATTTGTTGGAGGCGACTCCGAACTCGCCTCCCCACACACCTACCCGGGAGATTAGAGTGCAAGCTTTTGGTGGAGGCAGGGAGTCCGTCCCCCGGCTTCGCTTGCTTATCAAAGCAGGCGCGGGGTCGCTTTTGGTCGGCGATTATCCCCCTATCCGCCACCTGGGGACGCCCCACGTAGCCTCGCGACTAACCGGCTGTGATCCTTCTATGAGGGAGATCGGTGGTAGCTAGAAGTAGAGGAAACAAAATTTGGCATTCAAATATAATTAATACTGGATTATCTCGACATAGATAATTCTAACTACAAGCTTTGAAAGTATAACAGCAAATTTTGAGCCTTATTCGAGCACTGGTTGTCAGGAATATACAAATATGATACAACCCCGAAGGCCCGAAGACCCGAAGGCGACAATTTAGAATTTACGGCCTCTTTTGAACTTCATTTTCCATTTTAAAATGAATGCGGTAGGTGCACATATGATTATCTTCAAATTATGAAGAATTTGAAACATAGATTACGTCAGTGCGCACTCCTGAAGAGAAATACTGCGGTTTTCCCCATAAATTTCGCCTGTCTTGGCAAACAAAGACAAGTATTAGAAAGAGGAGAAAAATTTGCATCGAATGGTGACTGAAGTGCTTAACATTTTATGTTCTACAAGGTTAAAATAAGCTGAACGTAAAATCTGATCATTTCAAAAAATAAATCGTAGAAATTCTGAAAGACAAGTTGTAGGGTTACAAAAATTGCATCTGTTGACAAAAGGGTTGCCCTATATTATTAGGGCGCCTCCGAAAGTCTCATACAAAGATTTTAAAAATTAGCGAAATTTGGACATAATAAAAACGAGTGGTTGTAATTTCCAGCAAATATCTCGTCACTCTCGCAACGAAACACAATGAGAGTTTAGTAGTTCGATAGAGGAAGACATTCCGCATTGGATACATTTTAAAGCGTTTGTTTATTTTCATTCTAGCGTGATTGCCGATAGATTGAAAAAACTGACAAAACTTTTGCACCGACCTAATATTATTTGATGACTTGATAAACAGATAGTAGCAGATTAATTTAGTGAAACCAAAAGATAATCAGTGCGTATGATGTCTCCTTCCCCCCCCCCTCCCCGCAAATTTCTCGAGCCACTTCCTCCATTCCCCTGCTTTCTAGTCTTGACCCGATCGAGATCACCTTAGTTTGTAAACTCTGAGTATGAGGGGCCTTGGGAAAGGCTGTTTTGCAACATTTCCGTATTATATAAGGTCGACTTTCTGGATTAGCGTCATGCACCCCGAGTAAGCAAAAAAATTTGTAAAGATTGTCGAGCCACTGCCCCAAACTAAACACTGTTATAGATCCACTTGCTTGATTCGATCACCGTTGCTTCTTTGACTCTCAAATTTTGTTTACAGCTACACCTTGAAGTATGAAACATTTGCAGCACCTCCGACCTCTCCTCGTAAATGAAGATAAACAATCACGTGAAATTTTGCTTTTGACAGCATTGAGAGTTGATCCGCTTTAACAATAAGCTTGTTTGCAGAGTTTACGAGCTTTTTCACATGCCAAGCAGAAGTCATAGAATTTCGTGAGCTTTCTTATGAGGTGAAGAACACTTTGCGTAATCGCCGATATTGACGGACAGCGAAATCACCATAGATTAGTCACTTTTCTACAAAACTCGATGTTTAATATTCAGGAAGTGCTGGGCTTATTTGTTATCTTGCCTATATGATGATGCGGTTTTGCGAAAACTCTCATATTGTTGTAATGCAATCGCGTGTTCGAATTTCAGGTACTTTTCATGGAAATTCCCCTGAGCAGTAGATCGGACATAAATCTAAATCTCACTATTTCTTCTCCTTTTTTCTCCTTTTTATTGATAATTAGGGTGAAGGACGTTTTTATAGATATAGACTTTGAGTAATCGTTGATATTGGAGGACAAGCTCTAACATCACCCAAGACTGTCACGTTTTTACATTCCAAGGCTTGGTTTTCAAAAACTTGTACAACAATGAAGTCGTGTGCATAGTTAGAAAAAAATAGCTGCACTGAGCATTTTGAATCCACCGCAAAAATTTATCCTCCAAGATCAAAGCAACCTGCACAATTACAGACTACCAGGTCAAAGTGGAGAGCTCTTAAAACTTCAAAATCTCAGTTACTTTTGACTAATTCGCAAAACCTGATTCAAATCAGAGAGAGATATAATGACATTTGGGGTTATGTCCAATCTCTGTTCACGGAAAATTTCCACGAAAGATAATCCAATTCTAAAGGCGTGATTGCATCACAACAATTTGAGAGCTTTCGCAAAACCGCATTATCGTTTAAGCAATATGGTAAATCAATCTCAGCACTTCCTAAACATCAAATATCGAGTTTTGTAGAAATATGGTTAGCCTTTGGGATTTTGAGCTCGTCCGTTAATATCAGCAGTTCAAAGTTTGTGAGAGCATTTTCACCTCATCAAGAAAGCTCAGAAGTTTTCAAGACTTTTACGTGGAGAGATTGACTTAAATGCCTTTGAGAGGGTTCAGGTGCTCATCCCTCTAATTTTTTTAAAATGCAAGAAATGCGATGGTGGCTGAAAAAAGCAAGTGGCAGTAGTGTCCAGCCTGATCATCCTGTTTCAAAATTTCTCTTTTTCATCCTTGCAAATCAACGAGATTGGGAGTCATTTTGATGAATGATAGTAGGCTTGCATGTATACAACGCAGCAAAACTTCAAATGATCCACTGACAAAAAGGTAAATGATGGTAACATTGAGAGTGGATTATAATAGTGTTTAGCATTGTATTGTGCTTCAAAGCTTACGCCTTTTAAAAAGTAAATGTGAGGTAAACAAAGGTTTAGTAGTCTTTTCATCAAACACCGCTGCTTTGCAGTTCTCAATGGCCATATCTGACTAACTACACAACACTGATGCTATCTCAAACTTTGGTCTATTTCGCCATACTGTGACTAAGCAGGTCATAGTGACTTTGATAAGAGCTAGACAATAATTTTTTTGCAATATTGAAGACCAAGCTTAGCATGCCATAAAGCTTCTTGTACCAGATTTGACGCCGCATTGATTTCAAAATTTTCGATAGAATCGGCCAAATCGTATTATGATGCGACATCGTGATAGCGGTTCCTCAGCGTACGTTAACGAGGTTAAAAAAAAGTGTGAGATTATAAGAATTGTTTTATGACAAGAATGCAATTCATCAACCAGTATAAAACTCCCTCAAGTTAGACTCTATTATATTCATCAGATGTTTTCGTTTGTGCAAGTTATTCTCCTTGTGGCTTTCATTGCCCGCACGCAAGCGCTCAAATGTTACTCAGGTGTGTTAGTCGTATCAAGTCGTAAGTCTACTCCAACAAACAAGTTTGCAGGCCGTGTCTTTGAGTCTTAGGATTTTTGCGATTTCAAAGAAAAACAAGACACTGTAAAACCATATCTTAGTACAAGCTCGCAACAAATCCTTTGAAGACAGTGTCCCGGCAAATTTTGCACTTTCATATTTTTGCAGGTTTCAGGGCTTTTCGACACGTAGAATCCGAATTTGAGCTTCAAACCAGGTGAAATGACCGTTTTTGAAGCGTTTACCACTCTTCAAGTTAGGTCACACGAGTTTAAATGGAAAGTTGGAAGACTCTGGCACGAAGACCCTGTCGCCTGTACTTTTTTGCTTTGGATGCCATGCACAACGCTATTTTCTCGGCACGGGGAAACAACCTTCAGCTGGATTGGCCTGGAGATTTGTGGGGTGACCACGAACCACACCACAGCTATATTTCGCGGTGTGCGAATCTCCCAGGACACTGTTTTTGAGACCGTTTTTTTTTGAATCCTCCGCAGGTGTACGATGAGTTATCTGTTCCGCCGCAGATTCGATCATGTCGATAAGAAGGCGTTCGTCGGAAAAGACGTGTCGAAACTCGAAAATTGAAATTCCGAGCTTAAATACCTATTGAATGCACTCTAACTAGGAAATGACAATTGATCTGGCATCGAAGGGAGATGCATGTCATTAGACGCGCCTTCAGACTCTGATTTAAAATCTGCTTTTTTTCTATGGGATAACTATTCGAAAGAAGTCACAAGCTTTTGGAAGTCTGAAATTGTCAATCTGTTCAAAAACGTCTGCAAGTGGGTGATCAATCTAGTATCACATATATTGACTACAAGGATATCAGATCAAAACCACTGATAATCCGCAGGTTTTTGTACACGCTGATTTTACGCCGCTTTGAGAAATTTGGGCGAAATGATCTTGACTTCTTTCAGAAAGTTGTTCACAGAAAGAGAAAGCAGATTTGGAATCAGCGTTTAAAGACGTGCCTAATGGTATACATTTCTTTTCAGCTTATCAGATCTTGTCTTTCCTCTGCTTGAATACCCAAACAAATTGTACTTGACAGTGGTGGTTTGAAAAAGGATCCTTATAATACCCGTAACCTAGTACCTCAACCTTGACGAGGCACTGCCTTTGAACGTCGATTATACGGTTGGAAAGAAAAGAATGTTGCCTTTTATGTCAGAGCAACAAAACAGCACTATATATGTGTGTGACACGCTATTCGATAGGGCAAGGCAAGCTTTGAAAGAGAACCTTCAAGTATCTTTGTGCGCCGTGATCTAACAAGGTTGGTTTAAGTCCATTAACAGATTTATAACCTTTAAAATCGGATCTATGCCCATACAAGCTTTCACTTGTTATTGCATGTAGCAGACGTACGCCTTTATCTCACTCGGTACTAATGGTTAGAATTCATGAAAGGAAAATAAAAGGCGAAGAATAAGGAACTACTGTACTGTCAACCCCCACAACTTCATCCTTGAGATTTTGGCTTTCAGATGCTCCAATTCCTGAAAAATATCAATTTCAGACGAGAAACCCCGACATGTGACATTCTTTTCTTTCCAAGCTGTTATTATACAAGGTTATTCAGTTTTGCTTAGAAGTCTTTTGCCTCTCTTCAGGGTGTCATTCTGTAGAGCCGTTTTGAACTTAGATTTGCAGCATGGAGCGGCTCATCGATCGCTCTTCATTGCTGTAGGAACGGAGGGAACTACTGCGTCACTGTGCAAAAGCTGCCGGTTTGCAGAATTTCATTTAAAAAAATCTGAACCCCTTCGTAGAGTATCAACGTGTTTAATACTCAACTTTGTGCAGGGTTGTGGAGCTTTTTCTAGACATGCTTAGACACATCGAAAAAGAATTAGAAACAGCTCTCAATATCGAATGATAACTAAATCCACCTATGTCACCCACGGTATCTACTGGTATCAAAAACGCTGTTTTCGGAAATTGAAGCAAATGAAAGTTGCGACGTTGCACGCATCGTTCGCGCTGCCGCACCATGTTGAAGCCATTATTTGATTTGTGACTTTATTTTCTAAATAAGTTTCTGCGGCGTGACAACATAAAGTTATCTTGAAAGTACGGGCCTAAGCCATTGACATGATAGCCTAAGCCATCCTTGGAGTATGATAAAACTCAGTGTGAAATTCAAGAAGTCCCAGTAAATTCGCGTGCTGCACCATGTGCAGCAACGGCTCGAAACGTGCTACCGGAATCAGCAGCTTAGCCTAATGTGAGAGTTTTCACGTCGTTTTCTACTTTTTCTTTTACAAAATATTGCCCTCCAAGCTCTTCGAAGTTCTCTCCGTAATCCTACACTAAATGAAATGCGATCGATGAATCCCTTCACATGCAAGCCAGCTCTAAAATGTGGTACCAGAAGGTAAACAAAAGACTTCTTTGGAGAAGAGATATAAGCGATTAAACAGTGGGGACATAGTTTTAGGATATCCCTGTATTATGTTCCTCTTCCTCTAATTACAGATTACAGGACTTGGAACGGAAAAAAGTCACCCACCAAGTATAGAGGTGTGCCCCTGGATAACGAAACATTGTTTCGTGTATGATTTACCAATTTTTTGCATAAAATATCCGTGATTGAAGTTACCTATTTAGGAAGACAGGTATAATCACACAGTATAGCTGTGACTATGGAGGGCGGATCTGCAAGGTAAGCATTACACTGTTCGAACATGTGATCTTCAGTCACTGTCTTTCTTTACGCCAAGGAACTTCATTCGCTATTCTTGCGTTTGCTCGATAGAAAACAGAGACACAGCTACGTACTTGAAATTTTTTAGAAACAAGGCTGCGAAAAAGTGGGCAGTGTCACGACTTGCTGCTGTGCTTCTGATCTCTGCAATAAACTAGACATATGAGATATCTACAACAAGTTGTACCAGTAGTCTCCAATTTTGGGCTTTTTGGGCGGAATAAATTCGTTTGCAATGTATTTTTCAAAAACAGACTGATCAATCTACTTGAATGTAGGTAAGCACAAGTTTTGTAGGGATTTCTCACGTGGACACTTAGACATGACAGAGACGTAGGCAAAGGACAACTTAGCACTCTCACTTGTGTGCTAAAGCATATGTAGACTTACCCTGCGGAAATCAGGAATGTGATCTTTACTAAAAAAATTCAAAACCTAGAGTTTAACTTTTCATAATAACGGGCTAAAGTGTGTGTGTGTGTGTGTGTGTGTGTGTGTGTGTGTGTGTGTGTGTGTGTGTGTGTGTGTGTGTGTGTGTGTGTGTGTGTGTGTGTGTGTGTGTGTGTGTGTGTGTGTGTGTGTGTGTGTGTGTGTGTGTGTGTGTGTGTGTGTGTGTGTGTGTGTGTGTGTGTGTGTGTGTGTGTGTGTGTGTGTGTGTGTGTGTGTGTGTGTGTGTGTGTGTGTGTGTGTGTGTGTGTGTGTGTGTGTGTGTGTGTGTGTGTGTGTGTGTGTGTGTGTGTGTGTGTGTGTGTGTGTGTGTGTGTGTGTGTGTGTGTGTGTGTGTGTGTGTGTGTGTGTGTGTGTGTGTGTGTGTGTGTGTGTGTGTGTGTGTGTGTGTGTGTGTGTGTGTGTGTGTGTGTGTGTGTGTGTGTGTGTGTGTGTGTGTGTGTGTGTGTGTGTGTGTGTGTGTGTGTGTGTGTGTGTGTGTGTGTGTGTGTGTGTGTGTGTGTGTGTGTGTGATTCGTAGAGCGTGTTCCAGCCAGCGTTCTAAGCCCAAATCTGCATAGCGCATGCTAACTTTATGAAAGTCCAACATGCAAAAGCACGTGTAAATTTGTTTAGTGCACCTCTCAGAAATTGCGCGCCAAACGGATCCGGCTTCTGTCCCGCAAAATTCGGTTCCTACCACCACTTTTTGCAAAGTCGTGGTGCATTTGGTAAGCAAATGTCCCACAAAAAACCTTGATAGCTCAGAGACTAGGGCAAGGTCGCATGAACTAAGTCAGAATCATCAAGTGAAAGAGGGCATCGCTGTGTGATTACCTAGTTTCGATAGATATTACAGATAAGAATTACATTCCTGCAGCCATAAAACAACGTGATATCGGAGATTTTGAAAAGTTAAAATTAGGCTTGAAATTTAGGACAATTAAACTCATTGTTTGTTATTCAATGATTCCTCAGTCAGTGAACCATTTGAACTTTGTCTTAAGGACCGTTTGTTCACAATTAAATTGTATAATAGACACAGTGTCTAGATGCCCTAAACTTTAAGCCTAATTTTCAATTTGTGAAGTTTCCGTTATCTTTTCACCTTGAATTTTGACTCATCACGGAGATTTCGAAATGAAAGGTGAAGGGGTTGAATAGAGAAACTCTAAGCCTGATGTATTCAGTTTTATAGCTTTCATGTTTAAGTCATAACCATAACAACCGTTCAAACGGTAGCCCGATTGTGAAATTTATGTATCTCAATGTTTGTAGAGCAGTACGAATACTGAGCGCCTAGCAACAATGTAACAACGGTGACATTGGAACAATTTCTCCCATAAAGAGAGGTTTATGAAAACTCCTGGCTTTGGCTAAAGATGAATCCTGTTGCTACTAAATTTATCCAGCGGCACAGCTTAGTGCTGGAGTCTTTCACACCTAATTGAAGAAGCTGTGGTGCAAAATTTTGATTTCAGAATTCAAAATCTAATTTGATGTGTTCATGCTCTTCATCCCTCCCCCAGCCCCCTCGCAACTTGCCGCTCTTCTATTTTCGGGCCTAATTGATAACACGTTGATTTTGTAAAACCCTTCTGATTTAAAGATGCTATGAACCATGTATCAGACAAGCAGCAGAAGAGTTCATGTACTTGACTTGAGTGAACGATAAAAGGTATCTCACGAATCACATGTATCTTCCTTTTATTTTTAGGATAAGTGTAGAGGTATGATCAAATGCATTGAAAGTAGGAAGAAGGACAAGGGTATCGCCCTCTTTCCCGAATGTTGTTAGTATCGTTCGGATGTACTGAGTATAAAACTTGAAGTGGTCCCAAGAATATTTTTAAAAAAAGGAAAGAGCTGGAAAATAAACTCGATGTTTTCTCTTTGCAGCCATCACATGGCGCTTCCGAGTGTTACCATCCTTACTAAGATTGTCAATCATATTCAATGCGAGACCGGACCCCAAAAAGCCCTTTTGTCCCTGAATGCTGTATGCTGAGGAGCAGCAAACAGAGATGCAATCTGTCTAATCCTGATGTTGCTTGCCGGAAGTGCCACCTCCCTTTGGAATCTCTTGCGCAAGAAGCTCTAAATGTGATCCCAAGATGCTATGCATGTATGTGGCACAAGGTGAGCGAGTTCAATAAAAACTGTAAGCTTTGTATTTCCGGGAATCCCTACATCAAACCTTGGAGATGCAACGGGCTTGGCGTTTAGTGGCTAGGCCAAAAATTGATTTTGATTACACCAGCGAGCTTCTATGTACAATAGGTTCTTCCCCGAAAAATTGCTTAATTTTTGAAGCACGAATGGAGCACGATTGCTTCAATCAAAATGTTGCAACTTCCATATTTCAAAAGCAATTGCTGTACAGAAAACTGTACATACACATAGTTGGCTCTTGATTCAATCCTTGAGAATTCTTTGGATTTGAGTTCAACGTGGTTACTACGTTGGTTACTCGCTTAGTCATCACAAGGGCGGCAACTGTCAAATACTTGATCGCCCACATAGCTATAGTCGTAACAGTGTATACATTCTAAACTCATTCCGCAGCTATCATATTTGGGAAAAATCAAACCCGACAGTTTTTGGCACATATTTGGTCGCTAGGCTTCTAAGAACATTAAGATTCACTTCTTTGTTTCACATGAATCCATGAGAAGGTAAACTAAGCTAAATGAATCCTAAACATCTGCTAGAGCTCCTCAAGGTTCTTTGAGAAACCAGCACAGGATAGTACATAAACTAGTTCTTTCGATATTCTGAAGCGAAGGAGAGGTGTAGAGACTGCTGAGTCATGTTGGGTGCAGCATCTATGGCTCGAAATGAATCATTACCCCGAAATGTTTCAACTACTGCACAATCATTTCAGCGCTTTCTTTCCTGCCTACTGCTTATTACTTGCCAGCAACCTTGACTTCAGTGTACTAACCTCATAATTCTCAAACATCAGATCACATGCATCAAGAATAGCTTCTAACCTTTTTTCCTCACTTGAGACCATTCTTACCGTATTGAAAAGACCCATCGAATGTCTCTGAGCTTGAAGTTTTTGAAAAGCTTCAGAAAATGCAGTGAAGTTGACAGTAAATCTTTCCACATGTTGAGGTTATTAACCTTACGCAAAAAATTGAAAAACTTATTGCCTCTTTCGTTCTTCTTCGCAAATTTGAACAACCGAAAACCTTATCTCAAACTTCAACTGTTTTCATGCTTGAAGGAAGGTCAACATATCTGTGTTCATCGCCGGTTTAGAAGAACGGGGGGGGGGGGAGAGAGTAGGGAAGGGGAGCGAAAAAAGGTTTTTTTCTTATAACAGGGGTTGCGTCCAGCTTCCTGAAATTTCTGGATGCTTCACCTAGACGGGCATAATTTTGAAATTCGAGAGAAGGGGCTTTTTGAGACATTTTTGGTTAGCCGTTATATATTGAGCCCTATTAATTTCTATAAACCCCAAAGATTTAGAAAAAGTGGTGGCTATTAAAGAATGTTCTAGAGAGTTCGAGAAATGAATGAAACTTGTTGCGCAATCGGCCACTTGAGAGTCACCTTTCATACGTGCGGTTTTACGGCATCGTAGGTTATAATGACACCTTTAAAAAATGTAGGTACAAGTCTGCTGTTCTTCAAATTTTGATAAATAATTTTAGATTGTTATTACACTATTCTGCTCCAACTGCACAGCCACATCTATAAGACTGTAGTGTACAAGACCAAAAGAATCATATTGATTTGAGTTTCTCATTCCATGACACTTCAAAGCCTGGTAATAGTTTTTGTCCAGCTGCATCTGCGATTTGCTCAAAAACCCCTGAGCTGCTCGTCTATATGACAGAAAGACCTTCTGAGATGCTGCAAAACATTGACTTCCACTCCTCTAGATCTGAACTCTCTAAACCAGTTTTACAGCAAAACTACGAAAAATGTACATTAGGAAATGTCCTGCGCACAATGGTTGCTCCTTCAAAACTTACTTTCAAATTTGAGCCTAAAGTGGGCGATTACTCAGTATTCACGCTTTTAGTTAGTAATTTCACAGCTTATAAACTTCCTTGAAAAATTTCTTCATGCGTAGTGGGATCCCGGATAGAAAACTTCCTCTACAGATCCACAAATAGCAAATCCACCGGCTCTTTGATACGCGGCACTGATAACTAGAGTTCAAAATAAGAAAAAGAAAATGCTTCTCCAAAAGAGCGTGCCTCGTATACACAGCCTTGAAAAATGACAGTAAGCGGTTAGGAAAAGCTCAGAAGTTCAAAAGCAGTCGTAAAGATTGCTCACCGGTTTTTAATAAGATTAAGCTCTTGCTTTGATTACAAAATAAATGCTTTCTTGGAGAAATAGAGTTGTATTGGGTAGATTGACAGTGCAATGATGACATGCAGCAAAATCTAGCCGAATAAGCCACCTAACATAGAGCTTTAACTGGTAGATAGCTTTGTCTAAAAAAATTAGAAATGGACGCTATATAATTCTAAAGAGCGCTGATAAAGAAAATAAGTACGAAGATCTGGTGTACGAGTTGGCAAATTATTGTAAGTCGCTCGTGCTTAGGAATGTTAGTGACTTTAACTGTTGACACATCAGTGGATGACTGAGTAACTAAATAAATAGACTTTTCACTTATGCTGCAAGAGCATGTGTTTATGATTAGAAAACACTTTTGCGCGGTCACGAAGAATGTGTGCAGCAGTTTTTGTGGTGCTGTTGTTTGTTCATGCTTTGAAACATCTGGTTCAAATCTGATACTTTGCTTCATGCTGTAACATCTTTTTCGAGCAGGACAGGAAAAAACGTCAAAGAGAAGGAATGCGGAATCTTGACATGATTGAGTCTGAGCGTAAGAATTGAATGTTAACAAAGACTTAAAGCTTATTCTTTACAATTGATACACTCAATATTTTTTGATTGTAGGAGGTAATGGAATGTCAACATTTGCGGTCGGGGGGTTGCTTATAACGCAAGGAAATCTTTGTCGTTAGCGGGTTTGCTAGTCACCGTGTCAACAATTCGGTCCAAGTAATCAATGGGAGTCTTCTGATTTTGAAGTAGAAATTTGGGAAAACAAGAAAAACGGGATGGAATAACAAGCTTTATTCAAATTTAACCAGACAAGCCAAACTTCGCTGCAATGTCATGTTTCGATGTAAGGAGCAAATGAGCATTAGGAGAAAAATTGCAAATTAGAAATCAGTAAAAAAATGGATTGTCCTAATATATAAAGAATCGTAACCCAATTCAAAAAACATCAGATAGCGGGAACCGCAATGTGGTCCCGGAGCGCGCGGACGCAAATCTAGCACCTTTTCTATATTGGTTCACTAATTTACAAATGATTGGCAACTATCTTTCGCAAAATTTCACTCTGAAATGAGCCCTTCAAGAAACATCTGATTTTTGCCAAAAAAGCGTCGAAGTTTAAAAGAAGATCAAAATCAAATTGTTGCGTAAAAAATGAAATTACAATTTCGCATCGTAGTTATGGCATGCATGAAGTGACAAATTCTACTTTTACACATAATGACAAGTTATTTGAAGGTAGAGTTTCAGTAGTCATAAGGTTCGCAAAATCTTGCGACCAGGGGTAAGGATGAGGTTGGTTTGTTGGTTCCAAATTGACGACGACTGTCATTCGGCCTAACATGAGAAAAAATTGTTAGGACGCGGAAGTGATTAAAGCCTTTTCTTGCTCAAACAGACATCTAAGCCACAGTTGCCAAGAACCTGTCCTTGCCAAAGTTTGCTCATGTCGGAAAAGAACAAACGCAAGAACCCATTCTCTGCTCATCGATCTCGGTGCGGTACCCTTTATCCAGTTGAAATCGTAGGATACTTCGGCAGAAAATCGCATCCTTACGGACTTCTTTCTTATTTTTCTCTTTTTCTTTCGCTGAGTCAAGGATTGAACACACCCATGGAAGTACTTTCTAATTTAGATGGCCCATTTTCTTTATTTTAATGTTCTTCTTCTCGTTTCTCCGCGTAATATATTCTTTGAGAAAATAAAACCGCGTAATACACTTTCATGCAACGAAATACCGGTGTTTTTTCACAACAAATCCCTCAAATTCTTCATGGAAGCTGTTCCTCGCTTCATTTGCAACCCTAATTACCATTCCGGTTTTTCAGCGACTAGTTTCAAGGTTTGCGAGAGCTTGATGAACAGTAATTATGGCTGTCACAATTCGGTAATTTTTACAGGCTCTTCATGTGACTTGAACCTCTAATCCCAGTCATTCTAACAAAGATGTGATTTTCAATCGTTTCATTATTGTAATATACTAGCAGTAAATGCTTGGTCAGAAATTTCCGCTTTATTCATTAACACCGACCTCTCGCTTCCCAGGAATAAAACTCTCTATAACGCATTCCACTTCTCCGCAGTATCCACTTCAAATTCAGTTAAAAAGGCCGTTATTTGGATAGCCCAGTTTGAAGAAGTTTTTCGGTTCGTGCCATGGCGTTCTATAGTGGGCAATGAGTTCAAAGAACAGTTTGGTTCTGTTTCTCAGCGATGCAAGTCCATGTATTGACTAGAATTTTGAATTTATTGAATTTGATTTGAATTTGTAGTTAGATGAAAATGTATTTGGCAACAGGCTATCCCGAAGTGATTACTGCAGCTTCATACTGAATGATTTTGCTTGCAGGATCACTGCAGTCATCAAAAATTATACAATTGTGACAGACCCTCCCCTACTTCCGCTTACAAGGGTGTTCTCTCAGATTTTGTAAGCATTCAAGAACTATATACTAAGCAAATGTGATTTTTTGACTACCAGGTCGCCGTAGAACGTGGTGATCCTCAGCCTTTAGTTACATTTATTGATGGCTCAGTATCTTTGCCCTTCTGTACATCATTTCCAGTAGTAAACTCGAGACCAGGGTTCGGCACAGCTGGCACCGGATTAAGCTGGATATCGTTTTTGGGGCAAAAAGCAAAGGGGATATCGTTTTTGTGGCCGAAAGGCACAAAAATTGCGACGCTTCGCTTTTCTGAGGGTTTTTTACGCTTTAAGTTTAGGGTCAAAGGGGACTTCGTCAAATTTTAGGCAAGTCAAGGGGACTTCGTTTTAAAATTTTCCTGGTGCGTTCGTATTGAGCTCTGTTCGGATTCACTGGACTTATGATAAGTAATGGGGATAGCTGACCTTTAAAAGATTTCTTTCGAGCAAAACCGCTACTCAGTGATTTTCAAATAATGAATGTATGCAGCGAGACTTGCAGGTTGATGTAAAACATTTTTGTTTATGTTCAGTACTTTCAGAATCTTGTTCAGTACTTTCAGAACCTTGCAAGATTACTTGTGTGACCTTCTATTCTTTGTCGCGGTTTTTCAATCATTTTTTATGCATGACAAAAGCAGCATATTTAGCATGATTTCATGAATGTCACTGTCTCTTGAACAGCCCCAAAAATCATAAAATTCTTGGTAACCATGCAGCTCAGATGTTTAATGTCATCCATGTCATAATAAACTTCTGGCAACTATTTGCATCCAACTGTTTTTTTTTCATTAATCATCGCCATCCACTACAAGTTTAATTGCGCTCATAAGTAACAAGATTCAATGAAACTCTATTCGTCCGAAATTGAACTTCACAAAATCACTTTAAAACGGTATTTTTATTTTTTTACGCGAACTTAGTCACTCATTACCTGAAAATGGCAAGATAGCGAGCAAATATATACTGAAATACCTTTGTAAGCTGAGGCATCGTGGCAACTCCTAAGTCATCTGAAAATCACTTGTGCCGCTGGAATTGCAGCGATATTCTTGCACTGTGTTGAAAGCACGATAGTATTACGCTGTAAACTTTCCTATGTCTCAAACACTGCAGCATCTGCACCTTGCGTATTTGTAAATGCTCTGAGCACTTTGATACTTTACAACTTATCGCTGGATGAGTCATGGGTATGGAGAAGTGCGTGTCACGGACACACCTTTGAGTTAATGTGACTCATAATTGGCATACTTTGCCGGTAGATCAAGTTTCTTGTTTGAAGGAGAATAATCCTAGAAAAAGAATTTTGCACCAGAGCAACAAGTGAAACGGGTTGAACACATCGATTAACCTCCAAAGGATTCTTTTAAATTTTTATGGATCTGTCATTGTTTAGTAGAAATAGTATTTCTAACAGAAGGCCGCGCAAAAAAGCTCAAATTCTTGAGAGTAGGGAATATAAGCTACTTATTCTCATCAGAGGTGAAACCCGCGTGAATTTACTATTTTTTTTACTTACGATCAACTTTTTTTTTGAAATGAACATAGAATAACGTTGTTGGTACAGTACGAAAACCTGAACTGTTCTGAAAAAGCTTGGAACCTCACCACGAGTATATTTTTATCCTTAAGTTCATATTCGCATGTTTCTATCATTCGATTTCTATGGAATGCAAGCAAACTTGTTTTTCATAAAAATCAAAACAAAAACTCCGATCAATTTAATCCGCATGTTGTATCAATCTATTGCGCTCGACATTTCAAAGAAGAAATTGCAAGCCCTTGCAATCAGTGTAACAACGGAGATTTGAGAGTTCCAGTTACAAGCTTAAAAGTTGACTAACTATGATAACATTATTGAACAAACAAACGGACTAGTTCTCCTGCTCATATAAAAATTGCCCACGCTTTCTTTTTTGAAAAGTGCTCCGAATCACAGTGAAAACATCATGAGGGGCACATGGAACCTGACTCTAAGTTGAAAAACATCTTGCAACATCAATCCACCTCCAACTTACTTAAAATGCTAAATGATAATGCTCAACTGATAAAAGAATTCTCATCAATTATCCTACGCTAACAGCCTACCAGCGTTTTATTTCATAAGAGCTTTTAGCTTTTAACTCAACACTTCGTGCTTAAAAGCGAGTAAACAGCATATGTTGTTTTGTCCATCACCACCCTGTCACATTACTGGTGGTTTTTTCTCAAAAATTCAAGCCGAATCAAATATCCTCGCCTTGAAATCTGTGAAGCCGTCTAAACTCCATTTTCTAACAATGCGAATGAGTATGAGATTCTTCGAATTTTCAAAGTAATCCTTTTCCAGCTCGAACACACGAACTTCCAAAGTTTAGGAAGCAGAATAATGAATTATTTCGAGGACCTAACTGCTTAAACCTCGTGTTTTACAATATCGACATCAGCGTCGGGTGCACAAACTCTCAAACGGAAACAGCAAGGGGTGTCCTAATTTCAAAGCAATCGCTGATATTAATTTGCGTGAAAATAATAACAGGAGAAAAACAGGAGTGTAGAGCATTGACAAAGTGATCAAACTGATAATTCTCGGAGTTCACTAGCAGAGAATTTTTTCGAATTCTGCTTGAAAGCTGCGATGCATGTAATCGTTCATTTCTTAATTGTTTTACTCGAAAGGACAATTTAACAAAAACCATAAAATGATCTATTATAGTTTAGCATTGAACTACTCAGTAGCAGTCTGTATTTCTATCATTTTAACCCCTGCTAATTGCTATGTTCCATGTCCCTTCCTCGTTCTACCCCTTTTTTTGTCTATCTTATGCTCACGAAGCGGTCCTGGAAGAGCAAATCTTACCGTTTATTTGACAAATGACGTGAGAGGAGTTATCGCATCACATGTCGGAACGTACATACAGCTTACCTCTTGTTTGTCATTGCTTTGAAACAATTTTCATAAAAAGTGCTCACACCCAAGGATTTTTCATTCTTCTTTTCCATAACAGAAATTCAACAAGGGCTTTTAACTATTGCATGAAATCAGAAAAAATTTGAATCGATTTTGCATGAGCAAAGATAATACAATACTTTGCCAAATTTTGCTGTTTCATGTGTTCGAAATCTGGCCACAAATAGCAAATTCTTCGGTTTGCTTCGTTCGTCATCATGCCCTTCTTTCTAAAAATTCTCGAACTCTTTCTGTTGAAGCAGCCCTTCAGAATACTAAAAAAGCCTAAGTTTGACTATGCAAAGGTTGCAAATGTTGCGCATTTAGTTCAATAGCACATTTTTTTCATCCTCGCATTTAGTTCAGGAGCAGATAGGTTTCATACTCTCGATCTTTGACAGTTTTTGACTTTTGTACAAAATCAAATAGTTTCAATCTGTATGAAAATCTCGTTGACTTCTGGCATATTTCGGGGACTAAAGGCCTTCTTCCAGAATCTCACGATTGTAAGCCTGTTAAAATATTGGAAAGCATCGCAACAATTTTTTAGAGAGCTCGGCCTCTTCACACGAACAAAAAGCTCTGTCGATCTAATCCCTCCTAAAAAAAGTCTGGGATGCTGCTGATCTGCAGTCAAGTTATCCAAGCCAGAATATGCAACGAATCAGATTTTTTGTAATTTCACTAAGAAAAAAGATCTTTCTTTTGCAAATATGTTTCAAGGAGTTCTTAGTGGGCATTTTTTGCAGAGATAAAAGTGAAAAAGAGAATATCCAGCTCTCAATCAGCTCAATTAATCAATGAGCTAGGTCGGTAAAAATCTGGAACCATGCAAAAAGCCTGAAATTTTCAGTACATAATTTTTATGGCATTTTGCCACTAAAAAGAAGTTTGCGTATTTGGACTTTAAAAATTGACAACTTATTCAATTTTGGGTTTTCTGTTATAAACCTGAAATTCATAATTTCTCATGGAGACAATGTGTCTTCCTTGCAAAGAATAGGTCATAGGAACCTGTGTACTGACAATTTCAGATTTTTCGAGATTTTTGACAACCTAATTTCAAACAGTCAAAGCTAAATTCTTCTTCTCTCATTTTCTTCTCTGCAATGAGCGTACTGCAGAAGTTTAACAAGAAAGATCAACAAAGGAAAAGACTTTGATACAAACCAATGATCTCGGTCGCACAAAGTAGTGCTAATTTTGAATATTTCGCTAAAAGAAACTTCACCACCACTTTGTACGAAATCTCTATACTTTCTCTCGGTGAAAGTGCAGCGAGCTATGTGCATGTGGTGGTAACCTTGCATCTTATCCAGTTCTTTCACTTTTGTTGATAATGTGCAGCTGTAAAGAAGAAAAACTCGAACGCATGCATCGTCAGCCGATGACTTGCGTCACGTAGATCTTGCACTAACTGCCAACCACTCACTACAGCCATTTTTCATGCACCAATAAATTTTGTACACGTACAAGCTCTTTGTCAACACTACTTTGCACCTGGCTCTTTCTGTGTTCGTAAGTTTTATGATCTATTATTGTATTATCTGTTATCATACTGCTTTCTGGCAACATTGAGCAAGACTCGGCACAGGTGGCTTGCAAGCAAGCTGGATATCGTTTTTGGTCAGTTTGGTGGTTTTTGGTTATCGTCAAAAAGCGAAGGGGGTATCGTTTTTGAGGCCGAAAAGACGCAAAAATTATGGCGTTTTTTTATGTCGACATTTCGTTTTTTGAGGGTTTTTACGTTTAGGATTTAAGGTCATAGGCGACTTCGAAATCGCTAAAGTCGAGGAGGACTTCTTTTTTTTGCATTTTCCGAACCACCTCGTGCCGAGCCCTGACTTTAAGTGTTAGTAAGGCATTCGCACAAAGTAGCTGTTTTTGGTCTTTGTCCTTTAGAGCTTGGATAGTTACAGTACGATAAAGGTCTACGGAAAAAATGCACAGAGTTTGTTAATCCTTCGACCTGAATTGATGAAGACTTTACAAAAATGAGGAACGTTTTTTTGGTAGAAGAGAATTCGTCTACTCAACCTTTTAAAGAGCTACAATAATATTTTTTCTAACGGAAACAAACAGTTCAAGTTTTATGCTCATATTTGTCGAAAATTAGAGGTCTGAAATTACTCCTACCTTATTATGTCCGTAATGCTCAGGATGACTCAAAAGACGGCGGCTATGGTGGGTTCATTTGTACAGGGGTGCATCTTCACATCGTGCGCAGCAGTCCACGACTTATTCCTTATGAACAGCCAAAATGTTATAATGATTATACTCTTATTGTTAAAAGACGTTTAATCAACCTGTTCGAACGCCTATATACTCAAAAAAAAAGAGAAAGGAATGAGATCTTTTTATAAATTGACATTTGTAAGAAAATTTGTAAAGTAATGAGCGTGGTACGATACAAATTGAGTCAAAAACGACTCGGTTCTAATAAACATCTAAAGTATCTCCTGAGCAGAATTGTTACGGTATTACTGCAACCTTGGGATACTTCACGGAGTAGATTGTGTGGAAACGTGGAAACATTCATACGGTAAATAGGAAAAAAGGGCCGAAAATCACTGTTCGATAAAATTCGAACTTCGCTAGCTTCGAACTTCGAAAACTTCGCTAACTAGCTTCGTGAGATTCCCTGAGCATTCACACATCCTCTAGTACTTTATCAGATGTAACTGGGAAAAAGTTGTTTGAACTCACACGACACTTTACGAAATATTGATTTTAAAATCTTACTGAAAAAGAAATAGGATTTTTTGGGAGAACTCGTGCGCTTTTATTTTAGAGGACAAGTGGAGAATAAGCAGCGTCAATTTGAAATGTTGAAAAATTTGGAAATCTTTCATCGGCCTACAAATCTGATTTCCATAACTTCTAAACGCAGTCTTAAACATGTGTAGAATTCCTCGTGAAATTGAACTAAGCGTGGGGGTATGACAGTCTCTGACTCATCCTTGTCATAGTTTTTCTGAGCGTGGAGCGTTTTTACGTTCGCGGCCTTCGAAACAGCCACATCGGACAGCTGTTACTGTCGAGTCAGTAGCGCGCCCCGCATAGTTACCTCCCGTGACTAAGCGTCTGATCGGCAGTAACCCGTGTTTCAACACCCGAAAATCCTCTAGGATTTGATTTTTATTTGGCCAGCGGCTCTGCGAAGTGCGCGTCGTCGGCGGTTGCGCAGCGCTGGCGAGATCTCCGCTGTCCGGTGTTTTGTTTGCCGAAGTGCGGCTCCGCCTTCGTCTCGACAGTCACCACACTCTCACCTCTCGTCCCCCGTCTCCTCCTCGTCCCCCGTCATCTTCTCGCACTAATCCTCACCCCCCGCACACAGAACTTTTGCCATCAAATCCCCCGGAATCCCTGGTCTATTTGAGGGCTCCTGTTTTTACCGTTTCCTTTAGAGCGAAATTCGAATCGCAATAGCGCGAGAACAGCTGCTTATTACAATTAAGCGGCTGCAATCGTTTGCGGTAGCACTTTTTTCGACGTTTCCGTAGCTGTTTGGAGCGGAGACGACCGCCTTTGTCAGAGTATACGAAATTACAGCACTTTCGCTAGTTTGATGGCCCGTCTCGGCCGTATTATCCCTCTCATCCCTTCATAAACTTGCCAGAATTCTCCCTCAAATTTTCTCACTGAGCATTCTCACAGTCATCCATCTTCTCATCATCAAATCATGTCTCACTCAATCTTTTCTTTTCTCTCGAAAATTTACATCCTTACCCACCTGACTTTGTCAGGTGCTTAATCTTGTCTGACAGCGTTGCTTTCGTTCGTTATATTTTTTGTGTGTTTGCTCTCATCTCACCCTCTCAAGTACTACATTTTCAGTTCCAGATGCCGTTCAAGCCAGTCGAACACGCTAAATGTCCGAAATGCGGAAAATCAGTTTATGCTGCTGAAGAAATGAACGCTGGTGGATACAAATGGCACAAATTCTGCTTTAAATGCAGTTCGTTTCTTTCTTTTTCTCTTTACTATTTCATTAGTAAACTATAGCCGAGTCATTTTGTAATGATTTGTGCAAACGCACATAACATCCATATTGAGCGTAAAATTTCAAGATGTGACCATTTTTCGGCTCAATTCTCATGAACATTCTTGATCTATGCAAAAAGGAAAAGGAAAAAACGCTAAGTTTCCATTCTAAGCGAGATCCGTCTCATTCGGTCAGCAACTCACAGTCAAATTTTTCGTGATTTGATTTGTGCAAATGCACAACCAAAATTACATGTAAAACCTCTATAAATCGAACTTCGACGGCCTTTTGTATAAATGCTAAATTTTCCACTTCATATTTTCTTATTGTCTGGAAACAAAAAACTGAAAAAAAGAAGCTGAGACACTTTCATAAGTAAAATGCACAAGATCGGCTGAGTTCCAGCACTTCACAAGAATTTCGGATAAAGTCTGCATCCACACATATTGGCTTACGAAATGACTCGACTATAGCCATAGCTTTGGAAAAATGCCAAGCTGCTTCTTTGCTCATCTCGTGCGCGTTTCTTTCTGTGAATCGTACTTTACCCTTTAACCTCAGCGGGGCTACCCGGCTACTCCATTGTTATCCGTCTTACAGCATTGTAATACCATAGGTGTGTGGATGTATTAAATGAGAAACAGCTGCTCCACAAAGTCCTCGAGGTCATTCCGGCCGAAGTAGTCGCCCGACGGACCCTAGGACCCTCTTACATTCAAAAACTTGTCCGGTAACCACTTATAAAGAGGGGGAGGGTGCTTTCTTGAAATTATCAGGAGCAAGAGTGTTCTGGCAATAATTTGCGTAAACAAGATGCCGCTCCCAAAGAGAGCTTTCCAATCATAAGTGACATATTTGAACAGTAGACGCGCAAGAGACATTCCGTTGATGCGATAAATCGTTCGCATTGGTTGGATGAGAGATTGAGCGATGACGAAGAAACGTTCCGTATGTACAGCTATGTGCAAATCGTGCGTTCGGAAGATAAGAAGGCTTTTTTAGTTTTGAAAAACGATCGAAGAGCCTCTTCAACATAAGGATGAAAATCTAGCGATAATTTAGCTACCAAAAATTGTCGCTTTTCATTCACGCGATCTGTTGGAAATGGAGTAAAAGCTAGCACAACCTGACCAGGCTAGGAGATCCTCCTTCTACTCCCCCCCCCCTCCCCGTCAAAAACTCATTGTATAGTTTGACATACGACCCAAATTTCGCGCATTGATTCGAAATTCTCGTATAGTCATATGAAATTCCGTGAGTGATGATTCTGCTGCGATTGAATGGTATCGCTGAAATTGCACGAACGCTATCGCGAATCTCAGTGTAAAGTTGTAAAATATTGGTTAGACCACAGCCGAGAAACGTTCTGCTCCGATATCTTGCAAAATCGACATTAGTGTGGAGTCCGGGAAATGATAGGGCATAGGATCTTGAGTTTGTGCATTTTTCGCTAAAAAAAGGCAAAAACAATCAACTTGCATGAACACAGGGCATGGGTTCTTCAGTTTGTACAATTTTCGCTAAGAAAGAAAACGAAATTCGGAGCCTTTTTTAGATCGTAGTATTTACAACACATACTGTAACAAAGTGTAGTAATACGATGTTGACCCTATCGTTTTGTCCTGAAAAGCTTCGCAATTAGCCCTTCTTCCTCCAAACCTTTCGCAAAAGTTACCACGAATCGGTTGAAAATTAGCATTCATTGTCACAAATATGTAAAAGTCTCCTCTACCCAAAGCCTATTGCTTCTTAGGAATTCGCCCTCCACAGCCCTTCGTCTAAACTTTTTGAAAGATGTCACCACCATCACTTTTTGTGACAAAAACCATCTCAAAAATTCAACTCATGTGCCAGCCAACGCGCAATGGAATGTCGCCTGTTCATCAAAAATTTTGCGCTATGTAAACATGTTTTGGCTTCCTGAATGCTTGACATAGTTACCGGATCTCCGGACATCTAACGCCTACGCCTAGTATGAACAGTATTTCCGTAGTTCAACAGTAGCTGAGGAGCGAGATCTCGACAGGTGGCTTAATTGCGAAAGCGAAATGTAAGAAATATGCTGGACACTTTGGCGGCGACAGTGCAATTGCACAACTACATAAAACTGCGCGTAAAATCCAGGATTTCACAAGACATAAGACAAGCGGTGCACAACTTCTGGATGAATGTATTTCATACTTTTTCCATTTTTGTATTCTTTCTTGGTTAAAATGATTGGAAGAAAGCGCTTCTTTGTCCCATGCGATGGTCAGGCATCCCTGAATTTTTCTCTCATTAGTGTGTTGTTGTGTAATCGCTCATATCACCGTTGACACCTCCTCAATCATACAAATGACCATCGATCTGTGCTACTGTCATCTGAGCTTTAATATACTCACGGTTCTTTTTGTATCAGTTATGCTTACGACTCTCGTAATAATCCGAGTACGAGTTTTTCCATTAGAATGCGAGAAGAGTCATTTATAACCTAAAAATAGCTCGAAAAATGGCGGAAAGACACACGGCTGTAATAATGTACATCAAAGTGATTCTAAGGCATAGCGTGATCTTTGGGAAGTGAGGGGCACGTAATTTTTTAATATGATGCAGCGAAATCTCTTGTAACAAGAGGTGAGGTGTCTTCGACTCGAATATGTTTTTTGTTTCCACAGATCGATGGGAATCTTGAATAGCAAACATTTTCTTGCGAGCAGCTGTTAATTATATGCGACACATCTTCGAGAAGTGGAGAGGTCGGAGAGGAGGGGAGTGGAGGGGAGGGGGGAAGGAAAAGAGGCCAGCATTCCTCTATGGTGTTACGTATGCTTCATCTATATTTTATTTAGCTTGGTCAAATCAAATATTTTGCATTGAGAAGGATAAGTAACGTATCTCAAGATCTTGAAATTTGTTCAGATAGCTCAGCTTCATGAGAACAAGTTAGCTAGACAGACAACAGATTTTATCACTTAGGAGAACCCACAGTCCAACTTAGGTTATACTTTACAAAGCCCGCCAAGTTCCTCTTCAAAGCCTAGTCCATGAGAATTGGGGCTCAGAAGGAGAAGCAATCGGACACGAAACAGCTCCTAAACACTGCAGATTTTAAACTTTTTGGAGAGAGAACGTGCTCCGTAATTCCAGAAAGTTTTATCTATAACTTATAAAAAACAAAATCTCTATCTAACACAACTCGACTAAACTACTCTACTTCTTCCATCCGTGATAGAAATTTTTGTTTCTTCCGAGCTACTACATTATTCTTCTTTTGCACTAAAAACTACCCAGCTTGGCATCTACCAACTGTGCCATGTCCTATCGAATTCGAAATATGAAGTTAGCGGTAGTAGCGGTAGCTATACACCAATAATAGAAGCAGAGGGAGGGAAAAGGGGTGGAGGCTTTTGAAAGTGGTATACAGGGTGCGGCAAAGTCTGGGAGCCTAGTACTTTTTCAGATAAAATTAGAAGGAAACTACCTAGACACAGAAATGGTGCACACATAATTCGAACCTTTACAAATACAGCGCAGCTCTCAAATTTTGAAAGTGCCTCTTTTGGCTACAAAGCAGCCTTCAAGATATTAGTAAGTCCACCTGTCGTGGAACGCAGGCTGTCAATGAAATTTGTCCCATGCCTTCAAGTTTATTGCTTCTTTCAATAGGAAACGTGCAATACGATAGAGCAAGCCTCTGGCTACCACATATTACAAGGAATCTTTTCGCAACGCATAGAAAATTTTTTTTGGAATTTCAAATGTAGGCAAGCGTGCTAGCAGAGTGGAAATTTGGATGTGATTGCGCGAACGGAAGCAAAAAATCATAATCTAAAATGTTAATTGCGCCATCGACCAAATTCAATTAGATGTAGTGTAGAAGACTATAAAAATAATGCAATCTAGAATTCAGTGCCTACTGCGCTTCTATAGCTTTCAAATTTGGTTCAGCGACAGATTGCCATTGGCAGGTGACATTCGCAAAAATTTTATATTGAGTTTCTGAAAGAATAGTTTCTGGCAAACGCAACTGCTACGATGTGATAGCGCAAGGCTTCCTCTACATTGTATGAGTTAAAGTGCTCATATATTTTTGGCTACGAAATACATTGTAAATGCCTGAAATTTTTGATTATGTCGCCATGCAGAAGCACTTGTTTGACAAACCCAATTCTTACAAAACATATGACATTTCTAACAAGGGAAGGATACTTGGTGACCGCGGCCTTTCAAAATAAAACGTACACCATTAGATGCATCTTCAAGCGCTGATTCCAAATCTTCTTTCGGTACCTGCTGTGCGCTCTTCCGAAAGAAGTTATGAACATTTCTTGCCACAAAAATTTTCACGGTTTTTGACGCGGGATTCACCAATATCGGTGGAATGACCACTTACGCACTACAAAAGAGCACCCAAATAAAGTAAAGCTTTACGTCGAACTCAGAAAAAAAGTGTCTCCTATATATCAGAGTCTAAAAAGCCTGGATGCTGACGATTATGACTGCTTAAACCTCGTAAAATCATTATGGAAAAAAGTCCATAATTTCGTTCACAGAGTCGCACAGCAGATAGTGAACGTAGATTTGGAATCAGCGTTTCAAGGTGCATCTACAAATATACATCGCATTGCAAAAGGCCACGGTCACTAAGTATCCTTCCCTTGTAAGCTGGGTAAAGTGTGATTTGTAGAGCATGATCGCAGCATGTGGAATAGAAGTCAAATCATTAGTAGTTTTGTAATTTACAACACTGCAAACTCGGCTCCCAGACTTTTGCCGCACGCTGTACATGATTTCTGAAACTATCCAGTAACTTCGCTCATTCGTAAATCGAAATCAATCCAAATTGTGAGAACTTGATTGAATTCAAAAAAAGAACCTCTCAGGAGATCTTCTTATGAATAACATAAAACGGTTTGAATCATTCTACTTGTAATCAGAACTAATATCTGTTGGACTTCCCGTTAGTGTTTTATATGTTTTATCCTAATACTTGTTCTGTATGTCACGCTTGGTGAAACTTTAGCAATGTGCAATAAACTGCTGGATTCGACAAACTGCTGCGAGCATCAGGCCGAGCTCTACTGCAAACAGTGCCATTGTCGGCGTTTCGGGCCAAAGGTTTGTTAGCTTACCAGCTTTTGCTCCCTATGTGTTTTTCATGCTACATAGGAACTAGCTAAAGTAGAGATGTGTGCATCTGTATAACAATGGCGTAACAAAGCAATGTGTGTTCAAGAACTTCCTACATTAAAACAGATGTTAATCTTATATATAAAGCTGAATGTCTGTATGTATGTATGTATGTATGTCTGTACGTATGTTCCGAATAGAAAATTCCATTTCTGAACCGATCCGGACCAAACTTGGCACACATACACTACGGGCCCCGGCGGGTGTCATAGGCTACTTTTGGTCATCGATCGATATCGATTTTATCGATTTTTATCGATTTTTTTTGCTGAGTTCACCTACGGGGCTGGGAGTTGGCACAGGGGGGTAATCGAGCATGGGGATTCCGAATACAATATTGGTTTTCAGGATTATCGATTACTTTTATCGATTTTATCGATTTTTTTGCAAAGTTTGAGCTACGGGGCTGGGAGTTGGCACAGGGGGGTAATCGAGCATGGGGATTCCGAATACAATATTGGTTTTCAGGATTATCGATTACTTTTGTCGATTTTATCGATTTTTTTGCAAAGTTTGAGCTACGGGGCTGGGAGTTGGCACAGGGGGGTAATCGAGCATGGGGATTCCGAATACAATATTGGTTTTCAGGATTATCGATTACTTTTATCGATTTTATCGATTTTTTTGCAAAGTTTGAGCTACGGGGCTGGGAGTTCGCACAGGGGGGTAATCGAGCATGCTGATCATCCCCAAGGGGGGTGATCAGCATGCTCGATTACACCCCTGTGCCAAATTCCAGCCCCCTAGCTCAAATTTTCAAAAAATTGATAAAATCGATAAAAGTAATGGACGATCTTGAAAACTAATATTGTGTTCGTAATCTGCATGCTCGATTACCCCCTGTGCAAACTCCCAGCCCCGCAGGTCAAACTTTACAAAAAAATCGATAAAATCGATAAAAGTAATGGACGATCCTGAAAACTAATATTGTGTTCGTAATCGCATGCTCGATTACCCCCCTGTGCAAAATTCCAGCCTCGCATGTCAAAATTTACAAAAAATCGATAAAATCAATAAAAGTAATCGATAATTCTGAAAACTAATATTGTATTCGGAATCCCCATGCTCACTTCCCCCTGTGCCAACTCCTAGCCGTGTAGGTGAACTCTGCAAAAAAATCGATAAAAATCGGTAAAATCGACATCGATCGATAACGAAAAGTGGACTGTGACACCCGCCGGGGCCCGAAGTGTATGTGTGCCAAGTTTGGTCCGGATACGGCGGAGCCGGGTAAGCCAGCTAGTGCTTTCTAAAACAGGGTTACATTTACCTCGCAAACTCTGGGAAATTTAGTGGTCAATATAGTGCACCTGCGGTGTCGACAACATTTGCGCGTAAGAATTGCGATACAGAGCACAATCGGCTTCTGACGTTGGACGTTTCCCAGGCATAGATGTTGTCCTACCGCAGGGACACTAAATTAATTCCATCTTATAGACTACTTTATGGGGAACAAAGCAAGTGTATATACACTACGTAGAGTGGTCGTTAATTTCCAGTGGCCGTTAATTTCGGGTGGAGGACTACAGTCTGCCCCAATCGGGATCAGGCCGAACCGTCGGCTGAATTTGCGCGCTCGCAGCGCTAGGGGTTTGCGCTGCATACGCGCGCTGTCGCAGAGAGCGAAGAGATTGAGGAGAGAGCAGACTAGCTAGACGCAGAAATGGCGCGAAATCCTCGCGACACGCACTCCCGCCAAGCCAATTTTGGCCTGGTTAGGATTGGTGCAGACTGTATATGTCGCCGAATTTGAAAGAGTCCCGCGCGGATTCCCTGCAGTAACGCATGTCCGCGCATATACAAGGATGCGTATTTGTCGCAAATGACCGCGGGACCGCCCTTTTTCGGCGACATATAGTCCTCTACCCGTTAATTTCCAATCCCGACGCACATAATGTGTAATTGCACACATTCCTATTCTAGCCGTTCAGCTGTATATATCGTTGAATCATATGTAACTCAATATGCGTATTGCGCACTATGCACACTGACGAACTGCAAAATAAGTTTGTTATAATAGAAGGTTTTACTGGAAAGTTACTAGTAAAGGGTGGCGTCGGTTGCCGCGTGTAGTGTGCACACTCACACATCAAGTTACAAATGACTCGAGGATTTTGTCCATGTCTGTCTCGTTGTCCTTCTATTGAGTAAGTCTTGCAGGGTGTCGGGTTCGGTATCGGAGCCGGTTCACTTACCATGGACACTGGTGAACAATTCGGAAATAAGGAAGTTGACATGACGTCAGTGTTGTCTCGGTGTTATGCATGCATGATTGTGTTGCAAACTGAGTGCTTCTCTGTCTTCCTCTTCTCCCCTTCTCCCCGCATGTATGAACCTTATCTGGTTTTTTTTTAAAGTTTTTTATGGATACTTAAAGCAGTTCAGGGCATCCGTAATTACAGTTCATTAAATAGTACGGTTAGTGTAGTGTCTCTGCGGTGGCGACAACATTTGCACGGGAGAAATGTCATGCTCACGATTGCCGACTAGTTGCTTGCAATTTGGACTTAAAATATGGCTTTAGAGCGCACTTTGCCGTTGTTTACGCACGGATGTTGTCGGAAACGCAACACCACTATTTCAGTCGTCCTACAGTACCGAGTTATTCAAGCAAAAAAAACCTTTACAAGTAAAGAAAAAATAAGAATTTAATATGAATCAAATTCAACATAATCTCTGAAATCGTTCCAAGAGTTTTCGAAAACCTCTTCAATTTCGTTTTGAACCTTTGCCACTGTTTGACTCCTTTCTTTTTGGCCTAATAACTGCAGTTTTGATTTCAAAATCAAATCTGAATTCATTAGATTATCAGCTGGAGTTAGTGGAAAAATTGAATTTCGCGTGAACAAAATTTTCCTAGCATGTGCTCATCGCATATGTTTCTAATCCATCGCTATAAGCTCTTGCTGTGCGTCGGACTCGAATAAATAAAAAGAACAGCAAACATCGAAATCCAACGATCAAATGTGAAGAAACCAACCTTGACATATGAATTCCTGCTGGCTACGATAAGAGCAATTTACCTGAAGCAAATATTACTGCAAAAAATTCTACAGGGAGCTAATTATAACACTAGGACTAGTCTCACTCCATAAAAACACCGCAGTGAGCAAAGAAGCAGTCTCTCAAGTACCTCATATCTTTTGTTCCAAGCCAATTCTAGTCGTTTGACGAGAGTTATCCTCTCGTCTGCTCTTCACTGCATGTCATCACACTTTCAGATATGTGCAACAAATTGTTGGATTCATGTACAGTAGCTCCACATGAGGCCGAACTGTACTGCAAACAATGCCATGGAAGAAAATACGGGCCAAAAGGAGTCGGATTTGGACTTGGCGCTGGATGTTTGACTACGGATTCGGGCGAGAAATTCGGCGGAGTTAGAGAAACGTCAGAGCAAGCTTGAAGTCTTTTTTGTGAGCTCTGAAAAAATGGCGTCAATGGTGATAAGCGTCAAAAAATCGTTTTCTCAGCCTTAGAACCTTTATAACCACTTTGCAACTTTCCCCCACGATAGACTTATACTAGATTCCAATGCTTGGTTGCTTCTGAAAATCTCGCAGCCGTTTTTCGGTGTAAATATATATATATATATATATGTATATATTATACATTACGTGAAACGAAAGATACGAGCTCATAAAGTGAGCGCCGGAGAAAAACTGGAGAAATCATCAAGAGAAATCTAGGTACTATTTGAGTGCCTTCGAAGATTTTCCTTGAAACCTTCAAGTATGAACGGAAATCAAATCTTTTCTGAATCCCAAGAATTGCATGCTTAAAAAGTTAATTTTTAAAGTTTGAACACTGATCAATTTTATTATGGGGCTATAATTCGTATAATTCATGAAAGTAGTCTCTTTTAAACATGCAACGTACGTTTTTATAAGCTTTTCACCATCTATATCCCTTCAAATTTTCAGCAGCCTCAAATCGCTCAGAAACTTCTACTACTGAGATTTCCAGAATTTTTCCATATGTACACTCGTCTGATTTTCTCAGGTTTCGCTAGATTCTTATGTGTTTTCTTCTTTTCGATATAATCAAAAACTTTCTGCGCGTACAAAACAATGCTTTGATTTCTGACTTCAAATGAAAATCGTACAAGTTTGAAGAGAAATACGAGACTAGGGTATAATTTTCCGAATGACATGGAAAATTTCCGCATCTCCTTCTCTGTGATACTTCTGATAACTCCCTAGTACTTCCAACCCTTACTTTTGAACTAGGAAGCATGGAACTATTATTAGATTTTGTCTCTATCATCCCCTACTATTGCGATAATAACAATTCGAAGCTAGTGCTGACCATAACGCCCTATTTTCAACTCACTAACACCACTATTAAGTGCCACCATCAAATCACTAATATTTCAGGAATCGACCTATGACTGCCGAAGCTTTCACAGCTCCGATCAATCCATCACACAGCTAGAATACATCTCACATGTAGAAAATCATTTTCTACTTTCATTATCGTTTGTATAATAAATTGCTTTTGTGCAATATAATACCAATGTTTGGATGTTTTGCTCATAAAGAAGTTAATAATCATTATGTCGATTGTAATACGCAGGCCAAGAATAAAGCCACAAATTTTCAGAATGGCAATATTTATTAGCGTTTATTACATAGTACATATTACACATAAACAACATGCAATAGATCACAATAGCTGTACAAAATGCCAGATAACTACACACTATAATTTATGCAAGGGTAACCGAGATGAATAACGATTAGACAGAGATGCTGATAATGCATAGGCTACCCATCCCACTGAGTATGCTCATCATAGGCTTGGAACGGTAACAATAACGAGGAATGATGTCTACAAATCAGTAATAAGTCTACTCTGTGAAGTCCTGTCAAATCCAGTTTTGATTGGGATGTGAGTGGGTCCAGTAAAGGAGCTGTAATGAAAAAAGGATCACTTGTAAAGTGACCATGGAAAGAAGATGAAATTCGATACAGTCTATCGATTTGAGATTTGATTTAGTACCCCTGTGCCAACAACAGTCGTGTGGAAAAAATTGCAGTTTGTAAGCCGGCAACATTTGCCCATGAAGAATAGCCATAGAACGCCTTTTTTGTGCATCATGATGAATTTACACGCAAAAACATTGTCGGCACCGTAAAGCACTACAACAAACCTCAAGGGTACTGACGAAAGAAGGCGCAAAACTCATGGGCACGCGCGCGGTTTTATTAGCCGCAGAGCGCATGAGGCGCAGATTTTACAAGGGCGAAAATACGCGCGCGCCGCGTTCGCGACCGCTAGACTGATAATGTTTATGCGCTTTCGTCCGGCTATGGCCTTTACATGACTAATACGACTAAGCAAATTCTAGCAATTTCTGGCAATGATCATAGAATAGGTGCAAATCATTTGCAGTGAGCCTGCACATTGCGCGCGACAACCGACGACGTCCCTTAAGTAGGCGGCCAAACTTATCCGGTTCAATCGGTCAAGCGGTTCGCTCCTTCGCTATTGGTCAGATTACTGAATTGACCATTAGCGAACGGGTGAGCCAGAACGAACCGGTTGAACCGGATGTGTCTGGCGCCTGCCTTACTAATAACCCAGTACCTTCCAACGATTAACCTGGAAACGTGTTATCAAGTACAGCGATAGGGAGAAAAAACAACGAGAAGCTTAATAAACCGATTTGACATCAACCTTTGACAACCAACAGGCTACTCTTAAAAGTCTAAAGTAGCGCGCATATTTTGCAGTAGGCATATTGGGTTACAAATGACTCGAAAATCCGATCATAGAACATAAGCCTTGCTCAAACCAACCTTAACCCGTTGTTTGTAGCTCGTAAACCGGGACCATCAGAAAACTTTGGAATTCGAGATATCCGCGTCTCATCCTATAATTTGTAACGAGTGAGAACCGGCTGCAAAAAGCTGAAGCTTTGTAGCAACAGAGCAGATACCTGGTGAGCGTTAGTGTCGGCTGACTTGTACCTTGTGCTGGGAGGACGAATTTTTGATGGCTTCGGTATGCCAGTGTTAGGCTTCGGTTTCGGGTTAGAGGGAGAGATGAGAGAAGTGGGTGAAACATTTTCACGATCTATCACAAGATGATCTGTATGATTTGAGGGTTTGGCAGGTGAGGGAGAAACTGTAGGTGCAGAAGAGACTTTCGACCCAGACTCGTTTGTTTGCTCCTAAAGCGCTAGGATGAGCTATAGAAACCAAATATAGAAGCATGCTATCAAAAGCTCGGAAAAATTGTGCAACTGAGGAGCAACTACCAAGCAAAGCATCAAGACAAGTCGGGGTCTCACCTTTTCCATTGATGTGAGCACGTACTTCGGTATCCTGCTTGAGGAGCGCGAAGACGGCTGCTCCGAAGATGCATCAGGGAATGAGCTGAACTTCTCTTCCATGGGGGAAGAGCTCTGGAAAATTATATTCAGTAGCTCTATTTCATTACTCAGTTGATCATCACCATACCTTTTCCTTCACTGCTGAGATCGGAATCATTGTGATATGTGGTGAAGGCAGTGTTGGTGCAGTAGTTGGCAGTGGTTGTATTTGAGCTTGTCCGAGCGATATATTGCTAAACATTCAACCTCTTCCGATAACTGTGTATAAAATAAAACTCACTTGACATCGGCAGCAAAAGGATTTGTGTAAGGCAACGGCTGAGTGATCCGTGATGCTGTTGTCGGAGCCTAAAACAGAATTTATTATTCTGTAGCAATGTCGTCATGCATATTTTGCTTGTTACGCCTGAGAAAGGGGAGGGGTAAAATGAATAATTTTTGCTAAGTAACTTATAACTCAAACATTTTATAGTAAAAAAGACTTTATCTTCAATCAAAAGGACTGCCTGAATCAAGGATAGCGAATCATTCGACTACGAAAGGACGTTTGCAAGAAATTCATGTTAAGCGAAGCTATTTTAGGGACATTACCAGTGTTAGATTGGTCAACACGAAAATGCGACGATTTAAACGATTCCTAAGGATTTCAAGATCAAAATTAACAATAGAAAATCTTACCGCAATAAGTGGAGGCGGGATCACTGGTTGCGTTGGTAGTGCAGTCGTCCTACTATTATCTACCTCATCTCCTACAGTAAGATGGCTGACTAATTGTTCCGTAGCAGCTAATGAATTTCTAGGTTTGGCCGTGAGTGGCTCAGAGAACTGCAAGATTTTCTTCATAAATCATTATGATAAATTACAGTACTACTCACTGTTTCTCGTACTGGCTCTGATTTGCGTTGTTGTGCATGGCTTTGTCGAGGACCATACCGCTGGCTCGGCCTTCTCTCAAAGGTGGCCGTCGCTCTTCGTGACAGACGTGCGCCATCCTTGTGAACGGTTTCGTACTCGGTACGACCTCTGTGAGAGCCCGTATTGATAAAACAACGATTGCGATAAATTGATTGATTGGTTACCGGTACTTAAAGGTGCTTCCTAGGCGGAACAATTGGGAGCGAGAATGCTTGACACAGGATCGTGTTTTGAGCCGGAAGAACGTGTGGTGTTCAATAGCACACTTCCACAGATGTTTGCAAGCCTTATGGGACGTTAGGTTGAACACAAAAGTATGCAACTGAACCTGTCCGGTTGCCTAAAGTAATAACAGGCGTCACGAAAAGTGAAAAGATACGACTAGGGCATATGCGGTTGAAAGTATATTGCAACTGGCTTACAAAAATCAAGGCACAATATGAACAAAACAAGCGTAGAAATTTTCAAAAACCTACTGATTTATCGGCATCCTCCTCGACGACGAGCGTAATTTTGCGGTTCTTGAAGTCAAGCTTCTGGATTTTTTCCCATGAAAAAAGTCCAATCTTCTCCTTTCCATCGAAAACGAGCATACCAGAGGGAGTCAAGCCAAGGGAATACCTAATTGAAAAGTGATGAACCGAAATGAAGGCGAGAGATAAAGCGACATACTGATTTCCGTCCTTGCCCTCCACAGTGTGCATGTCGACGCCGTAGAGTTCCAGCCATTTCGCACGATTCAGGTAATTGGCCTCTGCTTGGGCTGGAGTTTGGCCTCTGAAACTCTTACGTGTTTGCATACTGCAAGGAACTTCGGAGAACATCTAAAAGGTACAAGATGTGCTTTGACTAACCGGCATAACTTATATCGCTCCAGGATCTCAATCTCCATTTGAGCATCTTGCTCGGGATGAAAACGGAACTGAGAAATAAACAAAGCATCATGCTCGATAGAATTGTAGTCGCCGAGTTCTGCTGCAAAACATACGTGTTAAATTTCACTTCGTGACGCCCACATGACCCAAGTAGGTTACCTACATTGTAGCGCATAAGCTGCCAGTTCTACACCCACTTCTTTGCTGCATGGAAGCTTCCCAGAGAGAATATCTTGTTTTAGTTGCAAGAAGAACTGATACCTTAAACGAAAGGAATGGTTTTCGCGTAAATTGAGCGTGAAATGATTTCCAGCGAGGAGGAAGAATGACGAAAAACCAAAGTGGTAGAGCCATCATAAAAGCCTTGGTTCTGACATGTAGTGTCAAAATGAAAGCTTCTCGGCTAACGCACAGGGTACAATGAAGTAGCGTAGAAAAGTTATACCTTGTAAGCTCTTCTTTGAGATTGCTACTCGGTTCCGTCGTGTAAAACTTCACTCGAAACCGGAACGTGTATGGAGGGCCTATTGGCACTTGTTTCACAAGCTTTTTCATAGGGTCAAGCCAGTGCTGAAAGGCGATGCAGTTGAGGCGGTATACAACATTCCCAGATTTCTTATTTTTCCAGGAATACAGACTTATTCAGCAAAATCGCTACGAGATTGTTTTAGTTCCAAAAAAAGATACCCTTGGATGTCAGAAATGGAATTTACAGCCATGTTACTCTATTTACTTGTCACTGACGGTCTATTAAAGTGATGAACGGCTGTCAGCAGCAATCAGAATATTGTATTGATATCAATTTCTATACTTTCGAACATATTGTACCCTGCTGAGTTTCTGCCCTGAGCAAAAAATAATTTTGTAGCAATTCTGCTAAATATACGACAATATTCAAAGCAACATAAAAACGTACTCTTGAGGAGATACTGGAAGTCATCATAAGTGTGCGTCCTAAGCCCAGATTTCAAACAAACCAAACTTACTTGTACATGGTAATGGTCAGTAAACTGTAATCCAAAGTAGTCCTTTTCCTCCAAGTCCAAGGAATAGAAGACTTGATCGTAAACTTCTGATGCCAGCGCATTTTTCTGCAAAAATGTATTTTAGGAGATCTCAACATACTCAGAAGATAAAAGACTGAGAAACATACAAGGAAATGAATACAGCTCAGAATGCAGATCATCGTACGATCATGTCATCTATTTTGGCATTGTTTATGTACAAAAATGTTATATATGAGAAACATGCATGATTTTGGGACATATGCGACTGCATCACAACCCATGCGACGTCATTAATATGCCTTTAGCCTCTTTCGACAGAGTGCGGCAAATTTATGACTTTTGCCCAGCTACCGTATACCCTTCACAAACAGCACAGTTTCAAGTGATGGATGCCATGTAGACCACAGAATTCTAGCAAAATTGTTTTTTAATAGTCGCAATGTGAAGTCACACAAGACTGCACTTAATATGGACAGCTCAGATATCTGCTACAGTCGGGCATTCCTTTTAGGCCTCGGGCAAACTTCAAGCGATTTCGCCGCCTCGCGATTCTACCGATAAGGCAACTGTTATGAGTCCGCATGGCAATAGCCTTGCCTTTCGGTCATGACAGTTAGTCACGATCGGTCGCTCTGACTAAACTATCGCAATGAAATGCAGGACTGGCATGCAATGGATTCATAACAGTCGTCTTGTCGGAAATCGCGACGCGATGCAATCGCGTAAATTATGCCCGAGGCCTGATGGATCGGTCATACCTCGCGCAATTCTGGTCGCCGCGCGAATCAGATTGCAACAATCGTTCCTGACACTGCGTAGATGCATTCTGTGTAAGCAAGATCTGGCATATATGCATAAACAACAGCTATGTGCCTGTGCACTTATTACACGCGCATTTGAATATTTGGAAAACTGCCAGGTAGCTGGCGATTGGAGTAGTCGCCCAAGGTAAGACGGAAGCTCACGCGAAACGAAAGCCCCTAAAAGTATGAGAGAGAAGAAGCTTACCGCAACGACAACGTTGAGATCAGTGCCATCCAACAGAATGACTTTGCAACTGGCTTGGCGACGAGTATCAATGCGCTCGCTGTCGGATCGTTTCGAGCCAGCGTCGCCGCGAGGTGCTCGACGAAATCGCGACGACAACGTGCGGAAAAACGAAGGCATTCTGAAAAGAAGGAACATTCACTCTTCCTTGCTCTAAAATCATAATTTAGTTCCCTCATCAAATTTGGAATAAAAACCATGAAACACTGTCTCCTTAAAGGATCTCTATAATGAGCTATTCATCCGATGCGGCTGGGGTTACTCGTAATGAATGGGTACAGTCTAATAAATTTTCCGCACAATATGGTGCGTTTGCGGTGTCAAGATGTTGCGTAAAATTTGCGCGAGAACAAATAGCCACGCCATGATGCCGGCCACCCGCGCGCGAGAAATGCCGGCATAAGGCCCCGGCCAGACTTCGCAAAAGCGCCCAAAAGCGCTCAAAAGCGCCAAAATTTCTCCGAACTCTCATATCTCTTCACACGAGAAAGCGAAGGGACATTAGAGAGATTCGGGCGCTTTTGGGCACTTCTGAGCGCTTTTGAGCGCTTTTGAGCGAAGTCTGGCCAGGGCCTAAGTGACGTGCCCATTCGTTCACTCGCAAATTCACCGCAAAATCTCGGCACCGCAAGCACCCCTATATTAAGCGGAAAATCTACTCGACTGTATCATATTAGGTTGAACCGAAAGTTCGTTCGCACCATTTTCAAAAAATCATAACTTCTTTCCTTCACGACGATTTTGCGCAATTTAAATTTTATTAGAAAGCGTAAAGCATGTAGTTTCCAACAGTCTCCTGGATACTTTCCAGCACGTTCAGATTGCAGAGATAAAAATGAAAGAACGAAAACATCTGAAATTCGGAATGTTTGAGAAACAATTCCAAAAATCTAGAAACTGCGCGATAAAATCCAGAAAAGCCATTATCCTAATTTTTCTTATATTTGATTACAACTGAGTTAAGTTTGTGCTGATCGAGCTCTTCTTTCAAAAGTTATGATTTTTTGAAAAATAATTCCGAAAAATCAATTTCTTGGGAATTCTTAGGAAAGTGATTTTTCGGAATTTTTTTCAAAAAATCATAACTTTTGAAAGAAGAGCTCGATCAGCACAAACTTGACTCAGTTAGTAATCAAATATAAGAAAAATTAGGATAATGGCTTTTCTGGATTTTATCGCGCAGTTTCTAGATTTTTGGAATTGTTTCTCAAAAATTCCGAATTTCAGATGTTTTCGTTCTTTCATTTTTATCTCTGCAATCTGAACGTGCTGGAAAGTATCCAGGGGACTGTTGGAAACTACATGCTTTACGCTTTCTAATAAAATTTAAATTGCGCAAAATTTTCGTGAAGGAAAGAAGTTATGATTTTTTGAAAATGGTGCGAACGAACTTTCGGTTCAACCTAATATGTGTGGCATATCTAACCTCTTTATGCGAAATTACAAGACAGCCTGAAAACCTGCCCCCCCTTACCGTATACCCACCGTCACAGCATATCACAACATAAGGAGTTATCGTAAGACTGAAAATCACACTCTTGACCGCATGTCAAATTCTATATAAACTTTCAAAAAAATCTGAGGTTTTCATTTTTTGGGTGGGCATACTGGAATGGCGATCAAAAGCTTACTTACAAAGTAAAAGATTACCTACGGGGCTAAAATAAGAACAGCATAAATGGATAAGCTGTCTTCATTCCACGGCCAAGCAAATTACCAATGTTTGCGTGGCTCGAATTGCAAAATCAGTTGACATAGCGATAAAAGAAAGAAGAATTTTACTCGGCGCTATCCAATTAAGGGCTTCCCACTTTGGCTGCCTAGTCATTAACTAGAGAGATTTGAAAAAGAACATCTGCGTGCCACAGCCGGAAAACATTGAGTAAAATGAATGCAAAGCCCAGAAAGAGAAAAGCGTTCCAAACATGTTCATGAGAAGTTAACATGTAAAACCTGCAAATCAACAAACATGCTAACAAGATAAACGCGTCAGTGTACTACAGTAGAGACAGGCAATCGTCTTAGGACCAAGAATAAAGATTGTTGATTGCAGTACTGTGCTAAAATACTGTGCTATACTATGAAATGCTGTGCTTACAAATAGTGGTTAATATCTTGTAATTACCAACATGTTATCACAAAAGCTCCAAAGAAGATGATTCCTACGAAAAGAAGGAGCGTTTGGGCGACCTCTCCCGAATCTAGCCCATCTCCAAACTTGGATCCAGTTTTTACCAGAAGATTACGAAAAATTGATTTAAATTGACATTTAGTCTCAGTCTGAAAAGTTCTTTTTTGAAGACTACCAACCGTTATATCTAAAGCCAAATGATTAGTTTCACTCATTGTTGGTAAAAAGATACAATAACTTCAGGCAAATTTTTTTGAAGCAGCATTAGCAACAACACAGAGTTTCCGAACGAACACCGGTATTGAAAATGGAGTTTTCAAGGCCTACGTTCCTCTTTCTTGGAAAATGACCCAAAAGGAAATTCAAGTCTTTTTTCTAATCAAACTAAAACGGCTTTGTTCCATGGTATACTCGTTGATCTTCCACATATGAATAAATAAATACTTGTCAAAATATTCTCCAAAAAAGTACTCCATACTTTCAATTTCTGAAAAGTTGAATAGAATATCTCACTCCCAATCTCGAGAAAGTAATGCTCAGTAAATTCACACTTTTTATCTGCAATTTTTTACATCACTCACGTGTACATCTACAGTAACATATGGTGAAGGTCCCATCATATGTACTTTAGAAGGTTGTTAATTGGAGATTTTACGTGGAATCGTGCAGAAATTCATAGATCTGAGCCCTTATTTTGATTATCAGTAAATCTAAATTCTCAGCGGTGAAATTTAGGTATTTGTTGTGTTTGAAAGTTTTTCGTGGAGTAGCGCCGAGCAATTACTGTTCCAATGCACATAGTTCCTTATAAGTATTGGACTGACTACAGGCGAAATTCAAAAAAAATGAAAATTGGATAGCAAAGTCGAAGAAGTTCTATTGTTTCAGAAATGTGTGACTTTAAAGTGCAAAACAGAGAACTAGGAGGGCTATGGCGGCAGATTCAAATGCCTCAACTCAGCTAGTTCTCCGGTTGCGGTCATCTGGTCATCTGTCATCCAGACAGAGTGTCAAATCAACAAAAAAGCGTTCACGTAGCTCTACCCCTCCAAAGGGGAGGAGGAACCTCATTCAAATAAGATTAATGGACTCATTTTTTCCAGATAAGAAATCAAAAAACTCACTTATCTAATGGGTATTTGTTACGATTGAGCCATGGACTTCAACGAAACACCTGCAAATATAATAAGATTGAAAATTTGAAAAATTTGCAAATATTCATTTTTATTTCGAAAAACCCGTGCACAATGGAAACGAAGAAGAGCTGAGCGAAAGGACAGATGACTGCACTTAGCGAAGAACGCAAGAGCGCCATCGCCACAGCAAAAAGAAAATTAAAAATGTTGAAAAAGGAGTTCTTCGAGTGAGAAATGTAGGCTGAAATGTTTGCTGCATAGGTACGGTAGGGGGGACTAATACGGTTATTGAAGAAAAAACAAGAAATCTAGGCCGATCGTAACGATTCCACTCCAAATCATTTTGGCGTAGCCGTGATCGAAAATCATTATGAAAGGCGCAAAACGCTTTCAAAGGAGATATGGGTTGTAAATATTTGAGCTGGAAAACTTCTTTCACTGAGAACACAAAGCCTTTTGCAGAATTAGGATATAGTGTACTATACGAAATCGCTTATAGCAAACTTTGATAATAATCTTTAACTTCGCCAAGTTGCTATAGTCTTTTAGTCGGCTGAAAAGGGTAATAAGGTGTCAAGACTCAGTAGAAGTCGTCTCGATACTTTACAATGTAGTTATTCGTTATCAAGCAAAAAAATTCAGCAATAGTTCACCACTGATTTTCTACCTGTTTTGAACCTGTGGCTTTATCTGACTAGGTGAGATTTTGACTCCTTAGATGGCTATGGAAAAAAAACGCTTAGTTGAATGCATTAAGGAAAAAGATTGATATTCGAGCAAGCTAGCACGTATAATAGAAAATAAAAATTCGATTCAGTGACGGACCGAGGAGGAGGGTGTGAGCAGGGCTCGGCACGAGGTGGCTTACAAGCAAGCTGGATATCGTTTTTGGGATGAAAAGCAAAGGGGGTTTCGTTTTTGTGACCGAAGACACACGCAAAATTGGCGATTTGGCGACGTTTTTTTTTTAGTCGACGTTTCGTTTTTTGGAGGATTTTTAGGGAATATGGTGGGGGGTCAAAGGGGACTTCGTAAAAATACTCAAAAGTCAAGGGGGACTTCGTTTTTTGCATTTTCATCTAGCCACCTCGTGCCGAGCCCTGGGTGTGAGGAGCACAGAACAGGCTGCAAAATTCTTTGAAGTGGCCCACAGTGATATGAAATTGCGCAAACGACTTGTTTTTACTTGCAAATTCGATAATATTTGAATAATTTAAACTAGCTTTGTGAAAAATTTGGGGCGAGGTTGCCGCTGCGCTTACTTCTTTAGAATTTTCTAGGTTACAGGTTGGCAAAATCTCGGAAAGCATCCCAAAACTGCTTCCGGAGGGCGTGCTAATGCCAATCCTCAACACTCAAAAAATTGTTTCGAGGCCAAATTTGGAGAAGATATTACATTTTATCAACAGAAAAATCTAAAAATTAGCTTGTTCCTGTCTTTATTTTTCTTTAACTCAAAGACTTCGAATGAGAAATTTTGCAGTTTTGAGAAGAACACCCGAACTTTTTAGTTTCGAAAATTGCATTATTCTATGCGCTTGACAGGCATATTTCGAATTTTCAAGTAGCTCCAGTACTCTTCAGGATGTAATAGCGTAAAAATTGGCTGCATTGTAATAACTATAGACCAGAAACCAGCTGACTGTTACAAAAGTCGTTAGTGATAGTGGTACGGGTGATGAGTAGTGTGATGATGATTATGAGCGCGACATCCGGCTGACATTCAGCGCGCTCGGAAAGCGACTACGAAAGCGATGTCATAAAAGTGTAATGCTCAGAATATCTCTTTGAACTTGTCGACGCCCTTTCGTAGCACTAACAGATGTTGTTTCCCTTTCATCAAAATGCCATATTTTTACTGCAAAAACGTGAGTCCAGTAAGGCTGGATTTGACGTTTTCTTTTCTGCAGAAAAAAAACTCAATAGCTTGGTGTATTAAGAAAGATGTACCTTCTTCAGCCAAAAGCGCTGACATGATGTGACGTTTCAGAGTAAATTTTCGTGATTTGAAACCATCATGTAAAGGTTTTAGATTCCCATTTGCATCACTAAATTTTTTTTAAAATTAATAACAACAACTTCTATGCCGAGGGTATCAAATGTTTGATTCTAGGAACTGGATTCTCCTAGATAACAGATTTCGAAGCAAAATGAAAAACTGAGATGGAAGTCGCCTTCATGTCTAGTAGTATAATGATGATAAGGCTTTGGCCATACTTTGCCCGGTTGCCGATGTTACCAGTGTTACCGGTGTTGCCGATGTTTCCAGTGTTACTCGTGTTGCCGATGTTTCCAGTGTTACTCGTGTTACCACCTTTATTGCTGTTGATTCTCGAAATGATCGCCAGTACAGTTTCAATCTTTGAACGCAGTCTCACTGAGTGGTGAGTATACAGGACCTGAGGCGATCATACTGCAATAATAATACCATGCTAGAAACCTGCTTCAAAAAAGTTCTTATTCTTTTTTCTTTCAGTTTTTTTAGTTTCAGTTTCAAAAGTTTTTTTTTCAAAGAAGGGAATGTGCTCCCTTCTCACATATGGCCAGGAAAATCATGACACGTCCGAGGACAAGGTTTTTGAATTTCGATCAAGGCGTCCAAAACGTTAGCCAGTATGTTAGCGCTCATTGTGCTACAAATCAAACAATATGATTATATTTGTTTCATGAAAACTTTTTGTAGCAAGTTTCTAGCATGGTATTATTATTGCAGTATGATCGCCTCAGGTCCTGTATACTCACCACTCAGTGAGACTGCGTTCAAGAATGAAACTGTACTGGCGATCATTACGAGAATCAACAGCAATAAAGGTGGTAACACGAGTAACACTGGAAACATCGGCAACACGAGTAACACTGGAAACATCGGCAACACGGGCAAAGTATGGCCAAAGCCTAACAGATAGTCCTTCGTTGCTTTATCTTTGTTTCCTCTAATACTTTCAGCGGGATAATGCAAAATTCGATTTGTAATACAGGGTGTCCCAAAAAAATGTATCGAACGTTTGATCGTTAATATCTCTCTTCTAAAAAAGTCTTTTCCCTTGCTTCAGGTACCAATCTGTAGAGCTGGCTTCAACTTAGATTTGCATTATAGAACGAATCACTCATTTCTCTTCATTACTGTAGGATTACGGTAGAAACTTCAAAGAGGGTTCTAAGCAATGAAAGCCATATTTTGCCTCAGAAAGGAAACAAAACAGCCTGAAAGCTTTTACACTAGGCTAATTGGAGTTGCTGATTATAACTGTAAAGTTCCCAACTTATCATGATGTCTTATTGAAAAGTTATGCCAGGTAAGAGGTAGCGGCCATTTTTTCAATGTTTCTAAGAAGTGCGGTTACACCGTTTAGAAAGCTTCGCAATCTTGAGAATAGTTGAGTATTGAACTCAGCGTCGATAAAAACCCTATTACACAAGTTTTCACAATTTTTTGGAAAATTGAAACGGCAGCTTATTCCACATTGATACCATATGTTTCAAGTTTCTACCGTAATCCTACAGTAATGAAGAGAGATAGGTGATTCTTTCTATAATGCAAATCTAAATTGAAGCCAGCTCTACAAAATGGTACCTGAAGCAAGGCAAAAGACTTCTTCGGAAGAGAGATATTAACGATCAAACGTTCGATACATTTTTTTGGGACACTCTGTAGATTGAAGACCTGATTACCTAAACTGTCCGGCACTTCGTATCAATCTTGCTATCATTTCAACAGACTCAACACTAGTCAAAAAAGAAACAAATCGATTCATTACTGTTCAACAACCACTTTATTGTTTCCTTATTCGTAACTTTCGTACGAAAGAAGACAGCCAATAACAGCTTACAAAGCTTAGAGCTGAAATAACTTCAGTCTTATTGGTATTTTGTAGAGCAGTTCATTGGTTACAGTGCTACAACCGCAGAGATAAGCAGCAAATAAAAGCCTGCTAATCAATTTAATGAGAGAAATTCGCGATGATAAAAAAGCTTATCGTAGTTCCATGTTTAGACTCCAAAGATTATTCGTACCTCAAGCTATATTGTGCAATTTTTTTTATAAAATGTGAGAAGAAAATTTCTCCAAGACGCTAGAAATTATAATTTGTCATGTTCACGTCGTTCTGGTACTACAAGAAACAGGAAACAAAGTGGAGATAGAAAGCGAAATCGTTCAATAAATACTTAAAATAAATATCAATATTATTTTCAGTTCGTGTCGAAATACAAACCTGTAGGATTTGCAAAAGTTCAAGATGTGTAATTTGTTAGAAGCGAGGTGTGCATGATTCAAATGTTTGCATAAACTTTGCAGAAGTTGACAAGCGCATTGACAATGCGACAAGTTGACATATTTGTTGACAATCTGACAATTCATCCATGAACAAGTAGGAGACGTCGATTTACATGCAAGAAAAAGAAGAAAGCGTGAATGGTCAGCAAAAGACCGGTCGTTCTTTAGCGCCTTACGTCGGCTGCGACAGCCCTCTGAAATTCAAGTTACTGCGAGATACAAATTGGGTAGTTACGCGGACGACAACGACGTGTATGGGAAAGAGATGTCGAAGTCAAGCGGCTCTGTTGTTCAGCAAAAATTAATCACGGGTTTTTTCCAGGTTTTTTTAGGTGTGCCTCAATGAATATAGCGTTCTATATCGAATATATCCGATGTTCCAGAGATTTTTCTTGTGCAAAACGTTGTAAATTAAATGCTGAGCGTTTAAATAAGCTGAAATAATTTTGACGATTTCGTACACTTGCAATAAAAAAGTTTTGGGAAAGGAGAGTACGATTACAGCCAAACTACGGCATTTACCCATTTAGTTCCAACAGTCGAAATCTTTAGAACTGATCAAATAAATTTCAAGCTGCATTTCTGCAAAAAATCTGGTACGCAATTTGTAAAATCTTCGCAATCTATTTCTGGTAAGGGGGGGGGGGGAGCCTTTGGCCCTTCACTGGAATACGTACTTGTGATTGAAACAATATTATTCATACTATCCTTCACGGCAGCATTCTAGATGATCATATGTGTGATTGCACACGTTGCCAACCTCTGGCGTCCCATCTTCATCTTGGAACCTTGGAGCAAACAACCCATCAGATAAGTGTTTCCGATGTGTTACTAACGTTTTCTTTGGTTTCGAGGTACTAATTACCTCAAAACGATGCGAACAATAACAATCGGTCAGCTTGGATTTTTGCGATTGTAAATTCAGGATGAGGGCGTCAAAGATGGACGGTGTGTGCAATGCACACATGATCATATGAAATGATTCAACTGTATATGCAGTTGTCAAATAACATTATTTACTTATATACACGTATTATTTTGAATTATTGTCTACTAACTCTGAATTGATACACCGGGAAAAGGCAAATTGTATTGCCTAAGTGAAGAAGACTGCTTTGATCCTTTTACTGTAAAACAAGAAGATTTAGATACAAGCAAGCAACATACATCTATAAATGCGTCCTATGTGCCTCGTTTGACGAAGAAATCTACAGTATCCATCAAAATCTGCAGAGGATAGTGTATCCGCCCCGATTCCATTTCATGCTGAACAAACAGCGGCAGGCGATTGTTATACCAAATAAATGGTGCTATCTTCAACTTTGCAAATCTGCCATATTTACCGCTCTTGGGATAAAAGGAATTGTTGCAACGACTACTGCAAACAAATCATGATCCCAACGCAAATTTGCAAAAATAGTCACTAGATCTTGCGTCTTATTGTTCTTTGAAAAAAAAACGATACAATTTAATCTTGTTGAAATCTAAATTAGTTAGCTTCTTCCCGCACACTTGATGGCCATCGAATCGGTTTCTAGAGACATTAAAACTTGAATCGTCTGAACCCAATGGTAAAGTCAACCATGTTGTGTTATTTCCCTTCCTAAATGCCAGCTGTGGCGTTTTTTTTTTGGTAAATAAATTGATCAAGCTGATGAAAAATTGCAATAGCTAAGTCCATTTAAGCTCCACTTGTAAGATACAGCACAATAGGGTGAAGAGGAATAGCGCAAAACAAGTGCGAGACTGCTGTTCTTCAAAGCGGAGTCCGAAAAAAACCTGTCGCGCATGATGTAATAGGCTTGGCCTCGTTTAATGAAAAATTGAACTTGATCGGAAAATGGCAATTGGACGTGAAGGAGCCTTTCTTTTCAGTTTTGTAACAATGTTGATAAGTGAGCAAAAAAGAATTTTTATTTCGAAAAATCTTAGCCATTCACAAGTCTGCAAAATGTTGGGAGAACAAAAATTCTTGTAAGAGCTTTTCGTTTTCTGCAAAAGAAGGGACCAAGCTAGCCATACATATGTACGATTTAAAAGCTATATGTGTTTTTTAACAAAAACAAAAGGCATTACGCTCTGTTGAAGAACAAGATATTTCTACATCTTTTCTGAAATACGCATAAAGCCATAAATAAATAAAGCTATGTTTCGTATTTCTCGAATCACAAAGACTTTTGGCGAAAATGGAAGAAGAGCAGCGTGATAAAGCACTAGAAGTTTATCAGTTCTTCACATAGCTGTGATTACACCCCCGCTCTCTATTTGCATAGTTTTATTAGCTGCTGTGTCTACAACACGTGGCTTATGCATAGCATCAAAGTCTTATTTACGATTAGCATGGAAATGTTTGCAAAGTTCAGCTGATCATAAACGAGAAATCGAAGAAAGACTCCAGGCCAGGAATTATTTACAGGTTATCTATAATGTTACTAAATCCCGTATAGTTTAGATTTGCATCAAATCAAGTAGTATGTCTGTCAATCGAAGTTTCTGAAAATGTTTCACGAAAAAAAAAAGTACAATTTTGTCAAATTTTGTCAGGTAATGCATTTTTTGCCTAACATGCATCAAATTCCAAAACATTACTGTTTAAATAGAACTACCAGTCTGTCTGTCCCATTGTTGAATGATTGATTTGCCACGTCTTTCTATTCATTAGGAAATTTCAATTGTACAAGTGCAGATATTAAATTGTCCTGATAGTTCTGTCGTTTCATTTTTGAAAATTTGTAACTTTTTGCCATTTTGACAACTTTGCTTCATTTTTGTTTATTGGAGAGAAGAATTCTTCTTCTTTGTAGTCTATGAGCTTCTTCTATACATTCATTGCAGAGATAACGGAAAAAGAAGACGCTTCAGCTTTGACCATTTTGAGATGGGTCGCCAAAAATCTTTAACGCTGCAGAACAATCTGAAATTGCCAGCACATAAATTTTATGACCTATTATCTGCATTTGAGAAAAAATTATGCTATTTGGACTCTCTATGAAAAGTTGTAGGTTTCGAGTTTACAATAGAAAAAGCAAAAATTAATTGATTCTTCTCTTGAAAATCATAAGTTTTCCCGGAAACGTCCAACAACACATTTATTTCTCAGACACAAAGAGTAGGTCCTGTAACTCATGACTTACAATTTCAGATTTGTCTGCGTTCCAGATTTTGACTAATGGTACTCAAAACTCCTAACTCAAAATGGTAAGTTCACGTGGTCTTCTTTTTCTTTTTTTATCTCTGCAATGAATGTATAGTTGAAGCTTTCCGAGACATCCTTACAAAAAGGAAGATTTTTCTCCTTCAATAAAATTAGAAAGAAGCAAATTCGATGAGACGGCAAAAATTACAAATTTTCAAAAATGAAACGGTAGAACTTCAGGGAGAACCTCATATTATATCGATAGAAGAGCTTGTGGAACAGAAACAAAAACTATCCGAATCTCACTCAGCGCGAAGAAAACGAGAAAAAGTGGCCATCGAAGACATAACCATTCGGACATGGTACTCGAGAAGTTTTTATGTGTAACCATGATTGATTTCAAGGAGACAGCATAGGAGAACGCTATTTAGTAGCAGAGTCAAGATTTATTGCTTTCTTCGTGTAAAGAAGACACATAGTCTCTGCGCAAATGAATGGTCGAGTGACGTTGTGACGTTGGCCGAACAAGAATTTGCAGAACTAGAGATTAGCTATTATGCGGAAAAATGATTAGGAAATGGTTAAGAAAACTTTCTCTCCGTAACTGCTTTCGGTTTTACATAGAAAAGCAATCGTTTTCGTAGCTTTTTTTGTGTAATCAATAGAAAAGTTTCACTATAGCTTTGCGAAAAAAAACTTTTCAAGATCAGATGCTGATGGTAATCAACAAAACTCTTATAAGCTACGCCATTAACTCCATGAAATTACGTATATATCGCCCAAGTTTTATGGCTGTGAACAATCTCAAATCTTTTGTAACTTCTTGCATGATATGGAAAAAACAACAATTTTTTGGCGTTTGATTTCGACTTATGAATTATTATCATCCTTTTATGAATAATCAAAGAAGCCGATAAATGAAAGTTTTGTCTCCTCAATTTTCCTTTTATATTTTCTCCATCCAATATTGAAGGGTCCGATGCTGCTACACCTCGTTAAACACTAGACACTAACAAGGGAAGTTCACTTCTTCAAAGTGACGATTCGGAAGGAGACCTATACCAGTGGATAGAGCTCAAAAAGCTGATCTTAGATATACCTTCTATATCTGCGATGCGTTGTTCTGAAAAAAGTTATGAGCATTTCTAAATCCAAATTTTCGTGCATTTTGAGTCGCAAAATCATGATAATCGTTATACAAAAGTGTGCAGGCTTTAAGCAACCACCTAATAAGCATTGTAGGTCTAATTCGAGTTCATCCGAATGCTATCGAATGTTTTTCGACCATGTTGTTCATCCACAGGTCGTCATTTCATTCCTAGATCACACTTCCGTTATTATACAAAAAGCCTCATAACCTGCGTCTAGAAAAACGCGTCGCGTCGAATACTTTTTGGAAACTATCAGTGGATAGAACGTAAAACGATGTTTTTGAATATATCTTCGACATCTGCGCGCGTTCTTCTAGATGGAGGTTATGGGCTTTTTTTGTATATAAAACGGAATTGTGATATAGGAAGGAAATGACGGCCTGTGAATAAACAGCATGGTCGGAAAACACTCGAAAACGTTCGGATGAAGTCGAATTAGACCTACAATGCTTACTGGGTGGTTTGCTTAAGCTTACATACTTTTGTGTAGCGATTATCATGATTTTGCGACTCAAAATGCACGAAAATTTGGATTTAGAAATGCTCATAACTTTTTTCAGAACAACGCATCGCAGATATAGAAGATATATCTAAGATCAGCTTTTTAAGCTCTATCTACAGGTATAGATCTCCTTCCGAATCGCCACTTCGACTAAGTGAACTTTCCTTGTAAGAAAGGGCTGATAAACAGCAGAAGAGAAAAGTGACGACTGATTTAATTTCTTTAACTTTCATGAGATAAGATGCAAAGGAAGATTAGCAAATTAGACTGATAAATGTTTTCGATTTCTAAGAAAAAAGATTGTATAATTTGGCAACTTTGATTACGAATCTGTGTTTGCTGCAATGACAAAAAAGCGTGAAATTGGAAAGCGGAACCGTGACCTGTTACAGCAAACCATAGAATAATATTTGTGTCCTAAATGCAGGCGTTCTGCAAATAAAATTCTGGAAATAGCTCTCATGGTTGCACAGATGTTGTGAATCCCAAATTTTGCTGCTACGCAAAGTGCGCATGAATCAGAATATGGTATGTTTCTGACGTTTTCATATTTAGAACCTGTCAATAAGGTCTAATGTCAGAAGCAAAGTGTGGACTTGATTAAGTTAATAAAAAACTAGAGCTAAAACAGTTTTTGATAGAGTCTTTGCTTATTGGCAAGACTAGCTATTTTGAATTTCCATAAAATTTAAAAACGTCAAAATCAAGCAAAATCATAGTAAAGTTAATGGTATGGTTCTTCTTAATTTATAGCAAGATGATGCCGCAGACTTCGAAATTTGCATTTGATTAAAGAATTATGAAGAAACAAAGAGTGATGAAATATCTGAAATATTCAGAACGAAAAGGGAGACCTTACTAGACAGGAAATTTTAAGTCTGCTTGAAGTGCTTCCTCCAGCTCTTGTTCTCCGCTAACAAAGAATGATCGATTCTGAGTTTTATCAAAGAAAATTCTGGAGCATCTTGAAGCTAGTTCATGAGAAAAGCGAACGAAGCAGTCTGAGTGGCATGAAATCGTCCCCGTTGAGAAAAACTCAAGATTTCCCGAGAACTTTTACATTTCTTAGATAGCGCGCCGTTCCAGAAACCAGTAGTACGCAACATCCAGTTTCAGTTTTCCTGGAGAGTAACGAATGTTGAAGTGCCTTGAAGAATTTACGGTGATTGAATGGATCTTTTGTCTCGATCAAAAAAGATATCGAGAATAAACTTAGCTAAAAGTCGTCGGACTGGTCAAAGCCGTAGTCGTAAAGGGACGGAATTTGCTAGTTTGAAAAGCGGAACAATTGCCGCCTATTATATTTCACAATGAGATTTTTTTGCTTTGCACTACAAAGCAATCAACTCGTTGCGTAGTGTGCTGTGATGCCCGTAACTACGGAAATTACCCAAAATAGCAGAGCCAATGGCTGTGATACACTATAGCCGACATATAGAGTAGTTTATGTACTGGATCTGTTGATTGTGATTGTCAGGCGAAACCAGCTGAGTAAATATTTTAGCTTGCAAAATAGAGTTGCTAGCACGATAATTTTGCAGAATAATTTTTTTGGTTCCATAATAGTCGAACCAAAAGTTCTTCTCAGAGACTAGTCATGAATTATGCACTAACCTTATCACTGACGTTATGGGTTAGATGAGAACCTATGGTGATTTGTTTCAAAAATCCGAACAAACCTTCTTCTAAAATACGAACTGAGGGTCAGTGAAAAACTGAGGTAATTTGTAAAATTTTTAGTTTGTCTTTGTTCTGATAAATTTGCTTTGAAGCTGATGATCCATATACGAAAAAAGAAGGCACTTACAGTAAATCATGTGTTTTATGAAAGAGAGCAAGGTCTACTTAGCAGGGTTACTTTTACTTCCATATCTGTACTTTTCAAATGTTTTATGCTTCGCCTATTTTTTTGCTTATTATTCTTTTTTTGATGTAGCATCCCACGGGACAAGTATAATAAAATGAATGAAAAATATTGGTACGTTGGTCTTATTCATATCCAAGATTGATAATAAAGTCTTAGATTCGATCTGTATTACTATCTACTACCATGGTCGGATTACGGTAGCAAAAAGTTTTGGAAGAACATTTTTAACTTACAGCCATAAAATAAAGGCAAAGCGCCACAAGGTTTCTACTCTGCAAAACAAAGGTTAGCAATTGAGGATTGCTGTAGCCACCGAATCCATTCACTGTAATCGAGTTTTGCCTGAATATCGGTTTTGGGACAAATAGCAGGAGCTATCGTTTTTGTGGTAAAAAAAACTTAGGTTACGTTTTTTTAGTACGTTTTTTTTTGAGAATTTTTTACTATGGTTCAGGGTCAAGGGGACTGCTCAGCAGATGTTTAATTCGTAAAATTTAGCGAACGTCAAAAGGGACTTCGTTTTTTGCATTTCCGGAAAGCCACCTCGTACCGAGCCGTGGCTGGAAGCGCCTATAGCTTGCACTACATGAAATGTTAAAAGCTTAGCAGGCTCTCAGCAAATGATTTATTCCTGCTAATTTTAGCCGTAACTGCAAACGTGAGAATGAGCTAGCAGTGCTACCTTGAAAACTCCTTACATACAATACCGCTTACAGAATGTGCAAAATTTGAGCAAATGTCGCGTAATTCCGGGAATTCCGCGGCAGTTCGCGACATTCCCGGAATTCCGCGACATTTACGGAAAGAAATTCACATTTTCTAAGCGGTATTTGCGATACAAGAAATATTATAATATTTTCCCATCTCTCGAACACATAGACGTTAGTTCTTGGCCAGATTGAAGTGAAAAACGTGCATTTCTGCCAATCACCGTGAACAGATTTTCTCATGAACGATATATCTTTTTACCATAAAATGCACAAAATCGAATAATCAATCATGACAAGTAGAATAGGAAAAAGATGGAAATCGAAAAACGCGAACAGGGAATAGACTATTCAATCTTCCAATACAAGTAAAGTGGTTTTCCGACGCTCTTGGAATCTAGGAGAGCGAGCAAAACAATCAAACGACCTTCATCCTTATTACACTTATTAGCTCTTTTACCTCTCGCGGAACATACATTCATGCTAGCAATGGGAAACTACGAAAATGGAGGGTGAAGAAAATTTTTTGAAAAAATTTCAGATTTTGGCAGATTTCCAGGATTGCAGCGATTGATAACTAATTGGGTTAATGGACTGGTTTGAATTTCTTATTGTAAATTTCTTTCGTGTTAATACTGGCAGTACCGTTCCTAGGCATTAGCAGCTTAAAAAGTAAACAAGCATCTAAAAAGGTAAGAAAGTACAGATTCAGGTTTGGCATTTCTAATCGCAGAACTCCGAACACACTGGAGGGTATCGGCTAGTGAGAAATGCTTTTGAAAAAACAAAAGAATGAAAAGCAAAGCTCTAGGACATTCTTATATTCTAGGATAGCCATTTCATACGTAATACGTACATACTCTTCACATTTTTGGAAAAAGATTTTTTTGAAAAGCGATGAAAATGTCCTCTAATAACAAGTAAGTAAGTAAGTTTATAAGAAGTCAAACCTTTTACACATACATTTCGAAAATTAACATCTTTCAAAAGAAGATTTTTCGTAATAATTTCCCCACCTCCGCCAGTCAAACGAATGTCAGGAAAAGCTTCCGAATGTCTCCCTGAATCACACAAACTTACGAATCAGCCATCAGTCACAGCGACGCATTGCGGCGATATTTTGCCGAGAACGGAGAAATATGAAATATCAAAGTTATGCTTATGAATGCGGCAGCTGACGAATATTATGATTCATAAGATGCTTTCTTCTAAAAATTCACGAACGTGCTGGGAGTCGAGGAAGTAAAATTGGAACGAGGCAACGAGAATTTTGCATGACTGGGTCCCTTAAGTGCCTAGGCTGGCTTTCACGATAGGTGCCCAATTTTAAACTTTTCACACATTTTTCGATTTTTGCTTTCTTTTTTGCTTTTCACCAGCAAATGATGCAATTTTCGCTTTGATTATTCATCAAAGCACATAAATCATTTATCTGTTTTTGATTTCCTAGTCATTATTCCTTATGTGCGAAAGCTGCATCATTCTTGATTTGCAAACATAAAAATGTACGAATGGTTTCCTACCAAAGTGAATTATTTTGTAAGTACTGGGAATATGAAAAGAAAACAAGGAAAAACTCCAATAAATGGAGGGAGAAAGGAGCGTGACTAAATGTAGAATCCTTTTTAATCCGGAGAAGAGGCTCAAAAGCTAGCACAAACCTGGGCCCATTAAACGTTGCAATTTGTGAGATTACAGCAGAAACGGAACTAATTCTCCTGGATTATAGCTTCTCATTTTCCAGTTCATTAAGTTTATCGTAAAATGTTATGATTCATGACATTGTGAGTAAAATAAGCAAGGGCTTTTTTTTACTTTCAGAGATATCTGAAGTTGAGAAGTTAATCAAGCGCAAATGTGGTAATAGTAAGTATAATAGAGGGCGTAGGGGCGGGAGGGATGGAGGGAGGGGGAGGAGGAGAAGGGTAGACCAAAATAAGGTGGCAAAATTTTTTAAAGGAGATTATAAGTCATGAAGTTATTTTGAAAACTCTTTTGGTTTGCAAGTGACTGAAGTAAATTCGAAAAACTCTGTGGAACTTAGAATAGCTCAGAATTTCCTTGATATTCTGCTCTCGCCATGCCCCGCCCGCTTTGTGGAATTCAACTTGAAGATGCCGAAAATTCAGCAACCTAGCAAATAGGAGGTGGTTGCAGCCTATTTATTGCCAGAAATTTTTTTACCCATTTTCTCCGGAAAGCGTCCCTAGAATCTGCATTAGAAAAAGGAGTATTTCCAGAATATGGTCGTTCCTTCGGCAAAATCAGGCGAAAATTCATTTTCCCCACTGCAAAAAGATGGATATTCTGAAACTCAACGAAAGTGAACGTTTACAGAGCAAGACTAACCTCGAAAATTTTCTATGAAATCTTAGCGTTTTTCTGAAACGGTAAATATGATAATGGTAATCATTTATAATAAATCAAATGTTTTACGACGCAAAATTTGATGTGACAGGATTATGCGAGGGCAACCAGAGCATAACGATTACCCGGCTAAGGTAGGTAACCTTCCAAACCTGCCATCACCATGGTGTGGTGACAGGTGCACCTGGCACATCTGGCTCATAGCTGCGCGCACAACGGGTGGAAAGGTGACCGAGCTGGCCGTTTTGAGTGAAATTGAGCGAGCGCGAAAGGCCGGTCATTGCTATGATGGAGATTGAGTTCTCGCGACCTTTAGAAACTGACAGTTTGGCCTTTCTTGGAAGGGGAAAAACAACCGCGTGAAACTGTCGTTTTCTGCTGTTTTGATGGTGAAAGCGAAGCGAGATAACACAAGCAAAGCAAAGAACAAGCAGAAATTTTTCTTGGAATCTCAGAATTATTAAGAATGTGAGAGAGATCAGAACAGCACAATGAAGAGATGAACGTCACGAATTTTTCAAATCCAGAACCTCAGAGAATCAGCTGTCCAAAGTTTCTCGTCCAAATTCTTGGAAAGTAAACACTCAAACTTCTCTCAATTTAAATCGTAGAATGTAATTGTTTTCTCCAAGAATCTCGATCTTTAGAATGAAGGTAAACTTCTGTAGAAATCCTAGATTTGAAAATAAGTGTTTTAAATTTTCAATCATCCTAGAACATGAAAATCAATCATAATCTTGTCATAGATATATGTAATCAGCGATTATAGCTTGAATTAGGCTTGGATCAGCTTTTCAAACTCTAAAAACATGGACTGCATGACATACGCAAAAATTGTGCACTAGCTATGTCAATAATTCAACCTATCGTACTCTTTCTTACATCTGTTTTATGACAAGCAATGGACAAAAGGGTGCCAAAAATATTTCAACCAATAGTTCTGCATTTTGATCATACTTTGCTAAACAACTATGATATACCGTCTACTCCTTCATTGATAGATGCATTCCTACATTTTTCATGCGGGCTACGGTAAGTATACGGTATGCAGTGCTTAGCTGCCACTTTACCGAATTACCTGCTACAGAATGGATTTGCAAAAATACAAAGAAATGAAAGTTGAAGATAATTTCGGCACATGAGAGCCAACTTGCGCAAAAAGATCTCCAAAACTCGACTAGCAAAGTAGAAAGTGCTTTTCAAGAATGTGAGGAAAGCTTTTGACTTGAAATCCTATCTCTCCTTCACATCCATGAAGTTTACAAAGCCAGTTATTTTCTTCTATCTCAATCGATAAACTGGTTCAATCCTATAGCCCTTGACACTGGATTTCCTTCAATTTTCTTTTGCTTCTTCCCTGGCTCAACCCGCTCATATGTCTAGACGATGACGCCAATTTTTTGAGTACTTTTGGGACAAACCGGTAAATGGAAAACCCAAGGAAAAAGGAGGATAGTAATTAAGAGTGAGTGGATTACTAGGAAAGACCTGCTGCCAGTGTAAGTGAGTTAGCTTACTTCCTGAAGGAAATTCATTGAATTTGGGGTTTGGGTGAAAACTAATAAACAAAGACTTTCTCTAAAAGATAACGAAAAGCACACTCAGAGGCAGCATTAAGCAAATCTGATAACTTGGTTATAACTTCCTTATATAAATAATAATAAGGAAATCTTGAACAAGCAATTACTAGTAATAGCTCATAAGATCGATTAGCAACCGAGAAATTCAACTCTGAATTCCAGACCATACAGTACTACCTACCGTATTCCACGGGCTGATTGGTCCGCTCTTAACACTGGACTTCCCGGCCACGATTGAATCTTATGAGCTGGCGCTTGGGCATGGCTAAGCTAAAACCCTACCAATCAGTACAAGTATAAGAAGTTCCAGGTACCAAATTTGCCTGGTCTCTTCAATCCAATAATTCCTTGCAATGTGACTTGACAGCTAAGGCTACATACCGCTCATCAAAATGAATAATTCCACGCATGTGGCCATGTTATGCGCCACGGTCGTCATGGGAATTCAATGTAACGTGGAAAATTGCGAAATTTGTTTCGTCAGTGAAGAGACAAATGATTTGAACAGCCACATCGTTGACAAAATCGAACAATACGATGCAATGAGTGTTTGTGCAAATACACGTCTCTTCACACTGGAATAATAGACCGGATATAGAGTGGAGAGATTGTATGATTAGAATGAAGAGTTTTGCTAGGGTGGGAACGGATTACAGCATTTACAAAATTTTTATAAGTTTTAAGGATCAGTGCATAATTATGGCAATAAACAAGGGGGAAGGACGGAAGATTAATTGCAAAAAAGGAAAAAAAAAGCTGGAAAACAGAATAATTTATTTTCTAACACATTCAGGCAGAGAAGGAAATTGGTGTTTAATAGAAAAGGCCCAAAAGAAATACCGAAAAATGCTTAGGTACTAAATTATTCGCAGCATATCAAAGCTTACAGCGACACTGAAAGATCGGAACATTTCTTTTTCATTCCTTTCCGGACAAAAAAGTTGAGAAATTTCCTCCAAAACTCGTGATATTCAACTTACAAATAAATCAAGTTTCTGATAATAATTAATGATTTTGAGCTTGATTATTTCTCCAATATTTTCACAGCGAAATTCCACGGATCTTCACACTCTTATAAAGAGTTTTGAATATGAAATTTTCCAAATTGAGTTGTATTCTGTTATTTTCCTTCAAAATTCATTCATAATAAAGTTTCCAAAATCATAAAGCTCAACTATTGACTTTTTTCGAAACGTTTCAACAGTAAAATCCCACAAATCATTTAGTTCTACCGTTTTTCGTGCACAATATTTTTCGCAACAAAAATATTAAGACACTAGAGTTTGAATATCAATCTTTCGGAGAAATTTCTGCCAGAAAATCCTTTGAAAGATTGAGCACATCACCTTTTTAAATTTTTCACAATAAATTCTCAGACCATAAAGTCTGGCTGACATTTTTTGCAACAAAAAAAAATTCAGCGAAAATTCCTTGCAAGCGGCGCTATGACCTGAGTCAGCCAGCACGTCTCCAAGACTACGAATGTGCTATTATCGGGCAAAGCTATATACGGAGCGATAAGAGTGAATCAGAGGTGAGCCATCCCCCCCCCCCCCCGCCTCACCTTCCCCATCTCTTTGTGCGATGCTTATTTTGAGAATATGGGTTTGCAGCAAAGGTGTGGCGGCTGGCGGCTCGAAACGCGATAAAATCGCGCAATAAGCGTTCCTTCGCCGAATCTTTCGGCTACAAAAGCAATACGCAAAAGTGCACATCGCCAGCAAGCAAACGAAATAAAAGAACGGCAGAGGAAGGGGGGGGGCTGGAGAGGGGACGATTGTGCGCTGTTCAACATTACAACAGCACAGCTAACAAGTCTTGGATTTTTTCTATGGGAGTGACAGCAATAAAGAACAAGTGCGGGGTGAAAAAATAGCTGTACAGTTGTGAAATTTACAAAAAAATGCAGAGTGAAGAGTGTGATACTATCGCCGAGAATTTTGAAACAGCTGTCAGTGTTGCAAACTTGTGCAACTGCAGAATGCAGCAAAAAAGATAACATACTTTAGAAAAATTAAGGTACGAACACGCCATTTGACATATAATTTTCTTTAGAGCTGATATCTACATGAAAGTTTCCCAACATACCTCTTTTTTGTTCGATCCAATTTTTTCAGACTCAATCTCATAGATCCCATTTTCTGTTAGAACACTTAAGCAAATTGTGTTACCAATGATCTAAAAACGAAAAAAAGTCCCTAAAAAAGTACCTAAGCATCATCTATATCGTAAGAAAAGGGAAATTAATTAAAATGAAACTAAATACATAGCTTAATATAAAATAACGGTCATTTTAGGAGTTTAGAACAAAAAACCAAGTTCCATATTACGACTTCTATTACGATTCACAAGGAACAAGGGCAAAAAATTTAGTGACTCCGTCACAAAAAAAAAGACAAAAGGTCACGAGTTTCTCTAGAAATTCGAACACATTCTTTGTTACAGTACTGTTTGCAAAAGTAATTAATTTCAGCAGCAGAGCAGATGGCAAATCACATTGACCTTGCCGCTTGCTCACTCAGGTGAGCTGATTGAAATACGAAAGTTTCCAATAAAACTGAGGGAAAAAGTTCTTCTTCAAAGCATACCGTATTGAAACACTTAAACAATATCTCGAAGGATGCTGCTGGATTAGTGTATCGTCATTGTGCAGTTCACTTTTAGCTTTGATCTCTATATTTGTTAACTTTGACCTCCACATTTAGAATGCCAAATTTGTCTATTCAGAAGCGAAATTGTTTCAAATCGCGGAAGTGTAAAAACCCATGGTGGCAAGGATTGGTATTTGCACTGCAGAATATTATTGGGTTGTCCCATAAGTCTTTTCATATTTGATTTTAGACTGCCATAAGCAGCTTCTTCCGAAATTTTTTATGGTGATTGGGGTACCCTCTATAGAGCAAAGCAATCTCTACAAGATGACGTTAAACGTCCACACCATGTGTGATCCACATAACGGAGTGCCCACTGAAAATTCAAATCTTCGTCCAAAAAATCCTACGAACTTCTAATTTGTTCTAGCATATAATTTCCATATCCGACATTTACAATACACTTACTGTATTTTTTTTCATTGCTAGAAATCGAGAAAAAAATTTACGAAGCTATGCTGGGCTGTTCCTACATGGACAGATCTATGGTATGTACCTTTGTGAGTACCACTATAAATTTTTGACCTTTTACGTGCACTTCTCGAAAAATCAAATTTAAAAAACCATAAAACGAAACCAAAACCATGAAACATAAAAACCAAAAAAGAGCGACATTTTCTGGATTTTTCGTGGTTTTGGAACATTTTTGTTTTTCGAAGTCTGGCCATAGAAAAATTCAGCAAATGCAAACATAGATGTCTGACGCGAAAATTAGTACCTGAGCAAGTTAGAGATCCGTAGAAATTTTCTGGGCTGAGATTGGATTTTTCGGGTTTTAAAAATTTTTGAATTTCGACTTCGAACGTCACGTTTATCAAATCGTTAGCGACTTCTTTGAAAGTTATCATGTAGAGCTCGCGCTCTATCGAACTGTCGCCGAAGCTCTGATTTGAGAATTGAGGTTAGTTGATTTTCGCCAATACGAAGAGACTTATGGGAAAACCCCTAATAATAAAAAGGACAAATTTTTCCTTTTACTTTCGCTTTTTATATTTTGGAGTCATGTGAATGCTGCAAATGTTATTATGAACAAGCATTATGAAGATGGCACGACAATGAGCGATGGGGAATGTTCTATAATAATCGACATAGCTGCGAACGTTGACATGCAAAACGGCACCGAACGGCTCTCGAAAAAAGATGATGTTTTTGCCCTTTTTATCTCCTACATTCGATGGAGAGTCAATACGATACTGAGCCGACTATATTATTGTACGAAGTGTACAAAGATTACAGTGGACAGGGAAAGAAACTTTCTGGTGGAATTTGAGGTGAACCAAATCAGCGTTATAATGCAAAAAAAATCCGAGTTCTAGTGCAAAGAATTCGCCATCTATGGGAATTTCTTTTGAGGTAAACAAGCTTGTCGCGAAAATATTGTAATCATTTTCGCAGAAGTCAGTTGTATGCAGCATGTCACATATTCCTAGTAGGTTACGGTAGGCATACGATATGAGCTGAAAATCATAGCCAGCATGAAACTCGGCCTACAATGATCAATATGCAGTACCTACGCTGACCAAGACATCAATTTCTTCTAAAAATTGGTTTTTTGAGCATAAAACGTATGGGAGATCATAAGTTCTTACCATTACAACAGACAGCTTGCTTCTGATAGGTAGAGGAAATCATCTTCTTTGTACAACTGGATAGAGCTTTTCTAACTCATTAAATAGTATTGATTGATGTAAATAATTACAACGATATGGAGTTTTGACCAGAATGATATCCTAAGCGTTTCCAGATTTATGGGCAATTTTGACTCCCCCATCATGTACCTATTACTATATTTATGTTCTATTATACAAATGATGCGCCTATGAATACAACTTTTTGAGATTACGAACCTCCAAACTTTGAATTTTGCTCGCTCATAAAAAAATTTTTTTGTTTGAAATAAAAAACTTCTATATTCCCAAAATTTCATGAGAAAAAGAAGTAAGACCTTTCCAATGTAATTAATAATTTCTACCAATGAATCTCAATGATTGCTGACTATACAGCGACTTATGAGCCAAAAATCCCCAGGAGCGTGGATGTGTACCGTGACGTCACCAGTAAAGTGGAAAATTTGGGTTTCCGAAAAGAAAATTATGGTTTTAGATAGAATGAGGGGCCTGATTCCCAATATGTGCTCTCTTCTGCTTAAAAATCATTTTTAAGGGAGTTTTGAGGTTGCGGCGCTTTCAACGCGACATCGCGTTTATTTCGGGAATTTCAAAGGCGGTACCGATGGTATTGTAGATAGTCGTAACTAGCATATCAATCCCTCATGTCGAGAACAAAGATTCCAGAGTTCGTTTCCGAAATTATGGAATTTTCCCCGCGACCGGACTAGCGCCGGTTTGTCTCGATTTTATCGCTTCAGCGCCCTTGCACGTATGGCTTCCCCATCATTTCCGAAATCTCAACCTTGCACTGCCGAACGACTTGTACTTTTCCGTATTGCCCAATCGAGGAGAGAAATTGTAGTATCGAAAAGCGGGTTTTTGCAAGGCTCAGGACGACACTGAGTGTTCGCGATACGACAGGGAAAACAACAGCAAAAACTAAGGCTATCGACGAGCGGAATAGCTCCAGAGATCGTATGAAGACATAACTCGGCATTACACCGGCCGCTGCTCTCTCTGCTATCGCTTGCACATTCGGCCGGCCAGAAAAACAAGTTGTTAGTGCGACTTTACATCTTTGGGATTTGCGATGATGGCCGGCAAGGTTATGTGCGTTTTTTGGCAGTGGAACAGAAAAAGTCTAGAACATTTTCGGCGCATTCGAGCGGCGAAAACTTGGGTTTGTGCACAGTGTTGTAAACGGTTTTAGTGTCGAGCACCTGTGCTTAAGTAAATTCTCGCGCATAAAGTAAGATTTTATGTTTGATTAGTTTGATGATAGTTAAATTATATAAGCGCTGACTTTGTATGGAGCAAAAAATCGTTATTCACTTATTGATACGTGCAGAAACACTTGAAAAGTAGTATTAAGGAAACCGGAGGTATTGGAAGTGATTAGACCATTATATCAGTGCACAAAAAGAAATCAGCACAAGTCATACATAAAATAACATTTGCAGCAAAAGGTAATGAAGCCAACGATCTCATAATTACGATATAGCATTTGTAGTGAAAAAACAGGCTAAAGTTTCCTTCAAAAGTCTTGTGCCAGTAGATTGTTGAAATTAGAAACTATCCTCACAGTGAAAAAAAAAGCAATTTTGCGAGACTTCTTAGTTTCAGCAAACCTTCTCTAATTCTAGAAGTGTAAACATCAAATAAGAAGACTCAGTTTGCATCTTCCTTGGCATCTTGGGAGCCGTGGAAAAATCAAAATCAAACCTTTTTTTCGGCGAAACTAGAAAGAGTTAACACATTGTTGCGTTCATCGCTTCTCTTAGAGAGTAGTTAAGACACAAAAGGCTTAGATAAAACTTTCTGGTAAAGTTGTTTTGGACTCCTTCGATAGTAGTAATGTTCCAGATCTTGTATTGGAAAGTGATTTTGTACCACATTCGACAATAGACCGAATTCATTATACAACTTCGTATAGATGCAAACTTTGAGAAAAGCCGGCATGATCGGACCACTCAAGACAATGAACCACATTAATTTTAATCTGTATGGTCAATTAGGGTAAGAAATTATCAATAAAGTGAAATTAAAATTACTTTTGAGCAATTTCACAAAAATTGCGTAAATTCTAAATGCCAAGCCTATAACCCCAAACGTCGTGTAGGAATCTTTGTTGATAAATATAGACCATGAAATGACACGGAGCGGAGATTAATACTGCATTAGTTGATTAGTTCATAACCTCTAGCACCTTCTCCGTCCTTTCTCCATCCCTTAATCTGTACAAGACCATAGATTAACTTGACACATTATCAGGGGCTACGATATTTTACATAAAATTATGATTTACTCGGGTAAGGAAATTGAAGATTCGAGAGTCAATTATCTGAAATATGAACTATAATTAGCTATAAAATCAGATTAACAATTAAGTAAAGTTGAATGAGTATTTGACACTATTAATTAACTAGTAGTAATACTATTTGAGTAATGAACGAAAATGTTTGGCTTAACCTTGATTACATGGGTCGAAACTTGAGCGATTTACGTAAATCAGGTGGTCCTATTTCTTTCCGTTTATTCGACCTGTCATAATACGTTGAAAAAAGATGAACAAAGATTTTGAAGTTTATTCAGCGCAGTTTCTCTTCCTCTTTTAGCTATGCTTTCGGGCTACTTTCCTGCAGTTATCAAAATAATCGTCGAAATACAAAAACAATGTTAACACTGGTTTTCATGACCATGTTTGACAATTTCACGCTTTCCATTTGGAACTTCTTGAACAGCTTTGATAACAAGTTGATAGAGTAAACGTGCAATGCAAAAAATGCTCTTGTGATCTGCACCTGACTTTTCAAGATTTCTTAATTTAATTTTCTTCAAAAATGCCTATATTAGGTCAGACCTCACAGAAAATCAAACAAACAACTGGTGTGTTATTCGATGCAGCTTTCTCTTCACTTTCTGACAGGTGTTTTTTCCTTACGATTTGCTGAAATTTGGCGGTGAAATATTTATGATTGTTTTTGGAAGCGCCAACAGGCTGTATCCAAAACTTGGAGATTGTTATTCAGTTACATAACACTACTTATATAAGCGATGAACGCTCATTTGCCTTATATAATTAGTGCTGAGCGATAATCGAGTTTTGGAACTCTTAAATTTCAAGAATTTCTCAGTGTTTGATGCGTCCGACTTCCCAAAATTGATTACTTTTGGAAAAATCATTATTTAAAAATACTGAAAAGTGACCTGCAGAAGCCAAAAATTTTATTGTATTGCACTTTGTTTACTCTAACCATCCCTAATCAAAGTTCCTGCAGAAGTGCAAACTGAAAATTTTGTAAGATTGCGAAACTTTGGCATGGTAAAAACCACGAGACTAGAATTTCGGCAATTTTACTAATAACCACGGAACTAAATAGCCTATGGATAATACTGCTGGAAAGGAGAAGAAAAACTGCAACGAACAGTTCTTGGAATTTTTGCTCATTTCATCTCACGTGTTTCTATGAAGGACGAAGAAACGGAACGGACTTTCGGAACGACCTAATATGTTGTTTCATTTTGACATATTATCCAAAATTACAAAAATAAATAGATATAGTAAATCAAATGATAGTTAGGCACAGAAAATAAATAGAATAGTTACAAAAATCCTATCAGAAATCATTGCAGACAGGTGTGCACTGTGCTAGCTTAAGAGAATGTAGAAGAACTTTCTGGATTAAAACACGAAAAAATAATTACGAATTTCAAGAGAACAGGTTGCATCTGGAAAAAAAAGAGTGAATCACATCTAGCAGTTTAAAGTGCATGCAAACAGTGCACCATGAGGATTGAGGATTACAGTTCAAGAAAAAAAGGAGTACAGAGCAGTTTTGTAACAGAGTGACAGGAAGCCGATGCGGAAATGTTTGTACTGCGTCAGCGGCGCATAATTCCCGCATCAGAAACAACACAGAAATGAACAATGGAAAAAAAACGAGAATCGCTCAATCGAGCCGAGAGAGGAATTTCGGAGAGGGTTGGCTGGCCAAACATAGTACGATCAAAGAAGAAAAATGCGGGTGTTTGAGTAGCGGAAAGAAACGACGAGCGAGACGAGTGATGTGTGAAAAGTGCTAGTGCTACCAACGCCGATCATCGTACACAATAGACTTTGAAGGGGGGGGGGGGGAGGGGAAGAGTGCGAATGCTATTGAAAAGTTTTCGCAGGGGGAGGGAGAGGGGGGGGGGGAAATCATGCCTGATCATGGCACGGGCCTCTGATCGGATGTGTCTGTGACTGAGCAAACGGTCAATATACCTACTATTGACTCGTCGGACTCGCTGCTCGATCACACAACTTCGTCAACAATTCCCCGCTTTTCCCATCCCCCATCCCCCCGTCCCCCGCCTTGTACATATGGTGACGGCATGGCTAACATCTATGGAATCCCCCGATTACAACAAAGAGGGATAGCTATGCCGAAGCTGAATACACAGCTGAGCGAGATACGAGCGCCACGCATTCTCGTTCGTTGAGAGGAGGAGCGCAGTGAAAAACACTTCACCTATGCCCGAATGAGTACAGAAACAGTGCAAAACAAAGACGAGGAAGGTCAGGATGAGCCCAAACAAGGAATTTTGATTTTTAGATCTTCTTATGTTTGAGAAAAGTAATAATCCCAGCCTTGAGAAACGAGCCAAACGAAGTATGCCGTATTTTTTACAACGGAAAAAGTGATAAGTTCAGTGTGTAGTAAAAGCTTTTGTCCTTTGTTTTTGGGGAATTCGCAAATTGTAGATATTTGATTGACTAAATCTCTATTGATTATGAAGTAAATCTGTTTCATCCCAACCCCCTCAAAACCAAGGCTAATTACGCGAAGATAAAAAATTTCTGACTTGCGGAAAATATGACAAAACAGGGGATTTTCCTTTCAATTTGCTCATATTTTTTGTTTTTTTTTTATTTCGCAAGCCGTAAATCTTGATAAAACCGATAGAACAGACCGAAGCAAACAAAAGTTCTTTTTGAAAAATAGGTCATGAAACATGATTATAATGTGCCATTTTTTAACGGACCAACTTGAAGTTCGCAAAATCTGCATGTTTATTTATCAGGAAATTGCAAAAATTGCGTGTTATAATTATCATGTTGTAATTTCGCCATTTGTCTTCATTATTATTCTCTTCAGGCGCTGGTAAAAAGCTTATTTATTTCAAGGAAAGAGCTTCCAATCTAATCAATCTAGTATAATTTCTGATCTGAATCAAGGACATGTAGGTTTACGAAAAGTAGAGGAACTATTTCAATATAGGGCATTTCTTGAAAGTTGCTGATTTTTGGTTCAAAAATGAAGTCAAAGTGATTTACAATTTGTCCATGTGTAAACATTTTCATATGTCCACATTCTTCTTGCTACATGTGCTTTTCGTGCTACTTGCTATTCTCTTCGATATGTCTTTTGTTGCACTTTTCTCATAAGCATCTGGTCTAGGGCGCAGATCTCATGTGGAAGCATCAGTCAACTATCAGAACTAGAATAGCTATAAATCAAGTTGTGTACAGACTAGTAGATTTGTTGCGAATGTCGTTGAATAAGCGGTTTATGCGGGGTTCGCAAAAGTTTTGAGAGTATTTTTACATGGGCAAATGTTTAGAAGGTTTAGCATATAGTAAAAATTCTTCACCTAATAGGCTTACGCTCGTTAGTCATTATGTTAACAGCATTTGTTCTTTTCAACATCTTTACGAGCACGTGGATAATAAAATCTAGACGCTAAGCTATTATGACCACTTGACCCCGTTGCACGATCATAAACATTCACTTTGAAGACTGTAGTTGTTTAATAGATTTATAGGCAGATCAGTACGTTCAGATTTTGAAAATTCTGGGTTCAAATTCAAAGTGTTGAATTAGAGTTCAGATTTGAGAAATCAAAACATAGAAATTGTAATTCATACCACTACCTACCACCGGAAAATGTTTGGCAGTGTGTAAAAGATGGAAAACTTGGTTTGTGAAAGAGATCATTGATCAGTTTAATGATCTTCCCAAACAAACAAAAAAGAGCATCAGATTTTTTTCTCTTTGCAAACTTCATTGAACCATGAGAATTGTTTTTGAAATGTAGGATTAAGTGATAAATTTTCTAAAATGTAAGCAACATTTCAAGGAATATTTCAATGGGGATATGATAGCAATATAACAGCAGAAAAACCGAATACAATGGCTAACTGTTGAAAATGTCAGAAAGAGTTATTGGACTCAATTAACAATCTAATGATGCTCCCAAAACAATTTATGGCCCCTTTTAAAATTTTTTCTTTCTGCAAAAATGAACAGTGAACAGAACAGGATGTCTAAAACGCAGAGAAAGGGGAATAAATTTTCCGAAATGTTTTTTCTGAGAATGCCATAAACGAAATTAAATCTGCCGGATTTTAGAAGAATGCATGGCATAGCGAAAATTGAAACATAAACAAAAGATGATCAGTTGTCGAAAATGCATGCAGAGTCCCAAGTATTATGAGGTCGTTTTACAGCCTAGTGCAGCATGCCGGTGCTTTCGAATCAAATTATGGCACCTCTTAGTTTTTCTTTGTGCAGAAGATTCAATGTGCGAGAAGCAATAGCCTTTCAGACAAGTCATGGCCACCAAATTTTTTTTCCAAAAAGTTCATTGAACGAAGAAGATGTCAAAAATTCAGAAAAAAGATAAATTTTTCAAAATGTCGCAATTATTCATTGGAAAGTCAACGAGGATTTGCTCGACAAAGTGCAGAGATAAATTCCAACAAAGGACATGGGATATTTTTCAAAGCCTCAATTGATCAGCGCCGTAGAGGAAAGTCCCATAAGAGGGCAAGGAAAGGGTGGAGGGGGGAGGGGGCTTAGGATTAACGCATTACTAGGTGACGAAAGGTATGTGGATACGTTCCTAGCGTGTGTGTTCGATAAGAAATTGGGGCTACAGTCAGCTGGTTGGGTTCGAGTCGAATCGATAAGACAAAACCAGGTGGTAAATGTCCTTGCTAGGGGAAGATGTGTTTGTTATCTAGACAGGGCATCGGGTGGATAAAATCGCCGCCCCGGGAACTTGGGGCGTTACGCGTAACGGTAATTCTGCGATTCTGATCGGAAAATTTCTTCCCAATCTCCAGAAGTGGTCATTTTTGCGCACTTGGCTCGTTCAAAACAACAGATGGCAAGATAATGCCCTTGTTGTTCGTAAGCACTCTTTCATTGTTTTTTTTCCACCTCCTCGATCACCCGATCTAGCGTTTGCGAAAAGAACAAGCCCGAGTGCAGGAAAAAGCTTTGCGCGGCACCCACTTTTCTCTCCCCAACCCCTCCCCTCATCTCACAAATTCATTCAATTTAAGAGATTGGCAAATAATACTTTGAGCACCCTGTAAATGGCTGGCCGACCGGATACCGCGGGGGGGGGGCTGATGAAGAGGTGTTTAGTGCCCGATGACTGTCATCAACCAGATGCATTGTTCCCGTTCCTATGCACGGAAACAATGGAAGCGCGCACGCAAGGTCAAACATTGGGCAGCGAAGCGTACGAAAATATTTGTCATTAATTTGATTAACGGAAAAATAACGCTACCTGCTTCTAAGCCACAGCAATGAAGGAAACAGCAGAGGCTTTAGTAAATCTTGGTAAAAATGTCAAAGCCGCCTCGTTGGGCGAGAAAGAAGCTCGCTGCAAATCTTTCTTTTTTGCTCCAATTTCTTTAGTGTAGACTCATTTTTCGATCGGTAAAGGTAACACCGTACACCTACCACCTACGTATCCTGTTAGTTACAGCTCAGCGTATCAAAAAACTGCCTCGAGCACACGACAAACTTCTCAGAAGTTGCTCGCCCTCTTTGTGAAGAAATCGAAAAGAAGAAAGTCAGAAATTTGATGAAATTTGCATCTTCTGCTCTTCTGACCGCGTTTTCAATTGTTAACAAAAATTATATGGGAAATTATAAGCAGAATAAGAGAATGTACGTTAAATAACACATTTATTTATCTATTTATTTATTGGTACCCTCAAGGACGCTGTAAAACAGCAGCTCCAGGAAAAAATGTAACGCAAAGCAAACTATTAAGTCTGAAAAAAAAATGGAGAAAGGGAAAGGAACAGAACAAGACGTTGAAAGAGAAGTGAGCAACTCGAATTGCTGGAATATCAACTGCTATGTTCTCAATGTCGAGTTACTCATGTCTTCTGCGGAAAAGAGGTCGTGTGATTTCATTAAGCAACCTATTTCAACTGTAATATCAGTACAAAAAAACTCTGAAAAACCTCGTATTACCAACCTATTTCGTTGTTATCATTGAAATCTTGAAATCTCAAACATATAGACTTCTCTCTTTTCCGGTGTATTTATCACTTCTCCCATGTAGCTTCTTTCTTCTCTTGGTTTCGAGTTTATTTTTTAAAAAATATCATGAACACGAGAACTTCCGACCGTCTTGATTTTGAATCCCAACCAATGATCATATACGTTGGCAAGGTCTTGTCACAGGATTGACCCTTTTGAGAACTAGTAGGTAATTGATGACAGCAATTTGCCGTGAATCTTCGCACTTATTTTATTTATTGCAGAACAAATGTTTGTTTGTGCCATTACAGAAGTTGAAAGTGGTAAGAAAGCGGAAAATTAACGATGAATGGTAGAGAAAAACTAGGGTTGGCTATGCCAAACTGAACCAAAAAATACTAAGTTGGTGAAGCAATCTAAAGATTTGAGAAAAAACGAATATTTTATTTCACAGATAATAAAGTTTGTATATACATTACACTCCATATAGCGTTGCTATCGTTGTGTAACGTTCGCAAGCATTTTATGACTAAAGAAGCGGAAACGACGACGAAAAAAGCGGCACTATACACACATTTCCCGGTAAAAAAGTAGAGCCCACTCGTAAATTTTGCGCAGAGCCGAGTAGTAGCTCAAACATATGCTAGGAACATTTTATGCATGTGCTGAAGTTATGAATTTTACGCTCTGGTGAGGGTTGTGGATCAGTTCCCCCACGCTGAGTCAAAATATAATTCTTGCTAAAATTGATCAATGTGTAACTCATATGATTCTAATAGTCACATATACAAAATGTAAATAAGTATAGAGAGACAAAATCACATGTAATGATAAATGTCATAAAAATCAATATTCATAAATAATAACGAACAATAAAATGACGATTTCTTTACACACCTTCCGCAAAAAAACCTTTACAACTTTCGTTGCAGTGCTGCAAATTTTTAAAGCTAAGCTCGAGTTTTGACTTAAGACTGTGAATGATTCAGATTCTGTGGGAACAAAGGAGCCTAACCTCACAGGTAGGACTACCTAGATGTCTAGCACTTCTCAGAAATGGTTGAATCTAATCGTAAAGACTCTGATGGGCCTATTTAAAAGCAGAACCAGTCTAATTTGCAATCATCGTGAGCTGCTTATCTTCTAACTAAATCTTAACGCTACATATCAAAAAGTTAGCATAGCGATAACATCTACTAAACGTCAAAGACGTCTTGGAAACTAGCAGAGCAGGTTTAACACTGAGCTTAAGTGAAAGTAAACATGATTAGCCTAGACTGATACGCATTGATTGGTTTTTTGAGACAAGAATATTTTTTAGCAGTCAGAGAAAATGTGCTCAATATGGCATTATTATACAATTGTTTTGTGAAAGCTTGAACATCCTTGAACAGATGGACGAGAGGAGTGTAAAGCAAGGGAAAACCCATGAGGAAAACAAAAATTGTGAATTTTATGATGTACAGAAAAGCCAAGAGCGTATTGAATAAGCCAATAAATAAATAAACAAATAAACAAACAAATAAATAGATGAAAGTATTTTTGATATGAAAAATGGGATTTGGTTTGCCATTATTACGCCGTTGGTTTTTTGATGAGGACAGAGATTACTCCAAAAAAGACAGTAATTAAAAGAGCACCAGAATAGTCGTGAAATAGACAATTTCATAAGCACCATTTTATCCCATGTGGTAAAGAATAATTGAAAAAGTTTGGGGAAGCCTAGGTTCCAAATTAACCTGGTAATTTATAACAAATGCACGAGGAACGTTTCCACTATTGGTGCAAATGCAGACGAGCACGAGAAAGTTTGTTGGGAACGTAGTTGGGCAAAACAAACACCGGTCAAGTGTGCATACAACCTGAGAGCAGTGTGTACTCGCACGGAACGCGAAGGGCATCATCGACAGTAATACGCGCCCGCACACAGACGACCTGTTACATCTGTACAATGTTCCCGCGGTGTGGAGATGTAGAAAATCACGAATATTGGGGTAGGCACATGAGTTTTGCAATTTCCCATAAGTTTTTTTATTTCGTATAGAAATCTCATTCTTCGGCATCATGTAGACTGTGGTGCAAGTTGCAAGTCTGCGCAAACCGTTTGATTTTTGATAACGTAGTGGGAAAAATTGAGCATTTTTCGAAAACTGCTGAAAACCGAGGTTTCACGCTCTTTGATGAACATGAAGCCGTACAAAACCTGAATCAAACCACGTAGCTAGAAGTTGACACATTAGAATCAGTAAAAAAGAATCGAATTTCAAGTACAAATCAAGATAAGGCGCTTTTGAGAAGTTAAACGAGTCATGTGCGTCAAATTTGTAGGGCCATCTCTCAATAACTAAGCTGCTAAAACACAGAATTTAATAATACTTTGCACAATAGGGTTATCCAACTTGGTTAACACGAATATCATATTCATTTGTCGCTAATATGATCAGCATATCGAGTAACCCTATAATGCAAGTTTTAGCGAAATTGGACGCAGTCTAAAAATTTTCCCATTCGTAATCGTACCGCTTATATAAGATGGCAAAAATACGGGTGGGGGAACGAAAGCCGCCAGGTCCAGCCGCCTTTCGCGGCCAGCTGGTCCTTTCGCAGCGTTGTTGCATGTCGTTCCAGGACCAGCAGTCCGCGGAGGCGGCTGGACCTGGCGGCTTTCGTTCCCCCACCCCAAAAATACGCAAAAAAATATCTGCGTTTGAAGTTTTCATCGTAATCCTTATACTGCCAGAATGAATGCGCTACGTTCAGAAATACAAAAGTTATACGAAAAGTTGCCCTACTTATGTGCCAAACTGACTTCAAGGTTGGACATTGAGAGTTTTTGTTTGGAGCGTAAAATTGAAGACTGGGAGAGAAACAGAATTGATGGGCTTGCAATATTAGTTCGACTCAAAGCTTTGCACCAAAAATTGTGAATACAATCGGAAAACCTTTAAAACGTTTCAGTATATGTTTAGATTTTATTCTTGTGGTATACATATCCCACAGTTTTAACATCTAAGTATTAAGAAATTGGAAGTGCTCGGTAAGTATCCACTCTCCATTACAAAACGTATTCTCTGGTTGCTGAAGACTGAAATTCTATCGGACTTTTTAGTATTGCAGCTCAGCCCCGATACATACATCAGCAATGTCGGTGGCTTTTTTTCGGAGAAGAAATGATTTCCTGTTTTCAGTGAATCTAAAGGAGAATACAAGATTTTGAAAACTTTAGTTCCTTTCAAACCATCCAAATACGTTTGAGAAAAAAAAATCATTGCTCTTAGTATTTCTAAACCTAACATGCTAGTAAACGAGTATTTTTTTGAGAAAGTTTCCTTGCTCGAATAGACCATGTTTACGTCTGAAACTTGAAGAATACTGCAAATGTTCCTCCCTCTTTTTCCTTCTTTCCTCAACATATCTCAAGATGAAGCCACAAGAAAGAGAGTGAATAGAGAATAATGATGATGGAGAAGTCACATCTCGGTTTCTTTGAAATTAGCGCAATTTTAGGCTGCAACTAAACAGAATTATTTGCTTGTTGCTTGGTTCGTGCGCTTGTTATTTTTAGTTTAGTGCGATGAATCTTATGAAACGCCTGATGACATGCCCCATGATTTGATGAAGATAGCAGAAAAAAGACATTTTCGCTACATTTAGAAAAATATTTGTTGATTTTGAACATTATATTGCAAAATACGAGTGATAGGATTACTGTTCGTAAAGACCCATGTGTCTAAACATGAGTAAACTTGAAGTTTCATTAGCAAATGTTGTGCTTCTGAGATTATTGAATTGGCTTCTTGTCAAAATAGTACTTTTTAACATTCTTTTGCATATTCAGACGGTTTTGGTGACATTCAGATCACAAGAATAGTAAGGGAAAGTGTTATAATAGAACAATGAAAATTGTTTTGTGAAAGCAGATATAATCTAAGACTAAGAACAGAAAAATCCTCAAAGATTCGGCAGCTACGGCGGCCGCGTTCACCACTGGTGTAATCCGATAACTGTAACCAAATATGTGCGGTACGAAGAAGTGTTCATTCAATCCCATTCTCAAAAAGTCTTAAGCACTTTTCATTGTGAGAAGCCTGACCAAAACCAGAAATATTCTTCCATTTTAGAAAGTAAATAATAACGGCTGCTTAGGTCACGTGCAAAACTTTTCCCGCATCCTCAATTTTTTTTGGTTTTCAATTCGTTGGAGTGTTTCTGTGAGTTGAAACTCTAATTATTGGCTTGACTGAACGAGACCATATGCTCTGCTAACGGAAAAATGGGATGCGTGACGCTGAACAACCGCTCGTGACCTTTACCAGCCACCTGCCGCCTCTATAATTATCATAATAATCGAACACGGTACTCATTATCCCGAAAGCCATACAGAGTGAAGAGTTATTGTGCAGATAGGCGTGAATTTCGCCGCCGATGAGGGTATGCTTTTAAAAAATTTGCGTTGCACTTCAGGGGAGGGGATCCGAAAGCAACCGGGTGCTAGGAGACTCAGGAGTTCCTAATCTAAAGATGACTTTGATCGGGATTTGAAAGGGTGGAGGGCAGAGCGGTACGAGAAATTATTGGGGAGGAGGAGGGGGGGGGGGAAGAAAGGGAAACATTATACGACCACAATAATTCCTGGTTCCACAAATTAATTTGCGACTACATGGTTTTTATCAAATGATTCCGATTATTTACAGATTGAACGACTTTGTGCATAATTTCGTAACTCAAATAAACCATTATCTGAGTTTCGAGGGTAGGAGGGAGGAGGAGAGACAGAGCTGGGGTAAGTGGTCATTTTATTTTATAGCGTTGAATCATGTTGATCAATCAATGCGTTTTACTTATTCTTGTGCGGCAAAAAATGTATTAGGTTGCAACAGAATTAATGCAGGTTTTTCGCGCATATTTTTCAAAATGCTGGTTTAGAACGGGAAAGTGATTTCTCAGAGAGTTTTGCACATCATCTGAAACTGTTTTCTTCTAATTTCTTTTGCATTCTTTCCTTTCAGTGAAAGTGAATTTGTTTAGAAGTTCTGAGCCCATGAATTTAAGGAACCAAATCTCGAAATTCTTTCTTTTAATATACCTGGCTCTGAAACCACCAAAAACAATATTAATTCGCTGCAAATTTACAAAGTATTTTTAAGTGAGCTGTATTACAAGATGCATGTTGAACCATGGATTCTGGAAACATTTGAGCCGAGAAATTTTAGAGCAAAATTCAACGGTCGCAGTGCTCCGTCTGCCCTATATAAACATCTAACGCGAAGCGACTGCGGAGCTTCTGCGTTATATAGGAAGGACAGATTTTAGATATTTATGGCCGAAAAAATCGGGAGCCGTTCTCCCTATTAAGCTTTGAAAAAACCAAAAGTTTCAGAAAAGCGATTTTTCAAATTTTAGAAAAGTCGAAAAATTGAGTACTTTAAAAATTTTTTCAGATATCCCCTCGTAAAGGATTCCTTTTCAATTCGAATTTAGCGCTGCTGCACAACTGACCATAGGTTACACAGTGAGTTATATTTGCGCTGTCGTACTACATTTGATAGTAAGTTATGGTTTCTCAAAGTGAAGGTTTTCCGAAAATATTCTTGGCAGAATTCGGGCTATAAGATTTTTCTCACAAGGGAAGGATACTAACTTAGATTCGCCTTTTGAGATAAGACACATATATATGGAATTAGCTTTAAATGCTGATTCCAAACATGCTGTTCCTAGCTGCTTAGCTTTATTCCAAAGCGAGTTATGGGGTTGCTGTTGTGAGTAATTAACAAACTTCTGAATGTGATAAGACGGCGTGTAGATCAAAATCTTTTCGAAAAAAGTACTAGGATGTTAAACTAGCATCAGATTAATTCTTTCGATGTTGAAAGGGAGGATTATACACTTGCAAAACCACTTAGACGTCGACACCGTAGCATCAGTAGGTCGATGAGCACGCAAACTTTGCATAGAAAAGAGACCATAACTCGCTTCGGAATAAAGCTAAGCAGCTAGGAGCAGCATATTTGGAATCAGCATTCAAAGCTGATTCCAAATATATGTGTCTTATCTCAAAAGGCATATCTAAGTTGGTATCCTTCCCTTGTCAGTGAAGCTACAACAACACAATAATGCACGCTGAGTTGAAAAAGGTTTCCTGATTACAACAGTTCCTATTGCACACAAAAAGACTGTTTGTGTAAAAAGTTATAATGATCCAAACACAAAATTCAGAAAACCTGCATTAATTCTGTTAACCTAATATAAAAATCCATGAAACATCATTAGAATAAAACAAGCCCAACAAGGGGTGATGTTCAAATCTGAGAAAGTTTAATACGAAAGTTCGGAAGGAGGTTTAGCCCAGATGGATCTCTGCCACGAAAAATCCTACAAACCCCCAAATTGCTCACAATTTACATTTCGCGTTAGCTTTGCATAGGTACACTTGCTGTATTTTTTATAGCTAGAAGTAAAGGATATAAAATTTGGCACTTACTATAATCAATGCTGTAATGTTCTCGACGGTAGATAATCTCATACTACAGGCCTTTGGAATTATAACAGTGAATTTTGGGCCTTCTTCGAGCGCTGGTTGTCAGGGTTATACAAATTTGAGATAAAAAACAAGAAGGCAACATTCGAATTTTCGGCCTTCTTTAAATTTCCATTTTCCATCTCAAAACAAACACAAATATGATTATTAGATTATCTTATGTGTATAGTACATGCTTGACCAAGCTTGAAGTTAGCATCTTTTTAGACGAAAACCTATTTGGTATTCAAAATCTTCTAGATTTTTTTTTACAAGTTCATGTAGATTGAAGCTTTTGAGAATGCACAAATACTATCTTATGAACTTTGCTCCACTATCTAATACTATATTTTGTGCATTTTTATATCTTCTCTGGCACTTCAAAATGAGGAGCGTGCATTAATTTTGTATCAACCTACTGATTTGCGTTATTAATGCTTGAAGGCTAATGTACTAGTACCCCGAAGTCACAACGTACGTTATAGCTTTCTAGGATTTCACTACATCTCCAGTAGAACTGCTTGAGCAGTAGTGGACGTAGTCGTTTTTGGCAGCAATCCAAATGTCTTATTCAAGTCATTTCGTGTTCAAAAATCAGTGCAAAAGCAAAGTGATTTCAATGTTTTCTATGTTGAAGACAGCATGCAAAGAAATCTAATCGAAGCGCCTGATATCAATTTGCAGACGGTTTACAATGTTGCATTCTCGATTACGGAAGCACATTAGATGAGGTAAACTTCAGATGGAGCGCGCATAGAGTTCTTCTAACGTATGAAACAACTATTACGATTGCCACAAGTTTTTTTTCCATCTGACGTAGATATTCTGTAGACTCAAATCCTTGATTAGGAGTCAGCTATTACTATTATGCTTGATAAATTAATGGAGTTACAAGTTATCCTGCGATCATTTGCAGAAAGTTTGACCTACGTTATAAATATGTTCCACTGCTGTGGGAGTTCGACCAGGGGAGTATTAAGAAACTTGAAAATATCGCTTTGATAGAATTGTAACTTGGGACACTAGCACGCTTTCAAGCATTGTCAGACATTACAATGCTGAAAAGAAAAAGAGCCACTGATTCCTCCCCCAACCTCCACAAAACTCAAAGCAGCTTCTATCCTCGTCCCCCCCCCCCCCCCACTATTCTTAACACGTTGACGACAGCGTCGCGCAATGGTGCGCGGCGGCCTTAATTTCAATACTATCTGTCCAATCCTCTCAATTTTTGTTCATATAATCAACATAGGCTCAGATGTACTCTGTATTAGCCCCGCCCCTTTTAGCAGACTCCGCCCACTCCCATGCCTCTCACAGGGACCCTTTTTGTTCATAAAAAGCATGAATGAGGCCGTAGATGATCGCAAAGACCTCAAACAACCTATGGCTAGGCGCCACCCACCGTCGCGCAAACTCCGCCCCCTGAGCGGCAAGCTCCGCCCATTTTTCAAAAGTAGCGGAAATCGCATGAATTTTTGAAATTTGGGCAATTTCCGACATTTTCGACCGAGTGGGCGGAGCTTGCAGCCTGGGGGCGGGGCTTGCACATTTTACATTTCGTGTATGGATGCATGCATACATACATGCGGCCAGGCGTAGGGATGCGCGGAAACGTCTCGTCCACAAGGACAGACCTCAAAAAATGGCTCGTCGTCAACGTGTTAACAATGTGTTGCGAAGATTCAGGCAGCGGTGTACTTGAGTTACAAGACTATGCAAAAACTTGTTTCTTGTAAATGTTAGGTTGTCCCAGAAGTTCTTGCTCCGCTTCTTCAAAAAATCCTGTAAAGAGCTTGATTCATGCTTTCATACGGGGTTCTCTTCAAAGGAATCCATTGTGATACAAAGAATTAATGTTTCAAGTTCTCTCTTCTCTGAACCTGGGCATTCTTATGTACTAATTCTATCTGTTAATATGCCGGATCCAGGTTTATACGGTGGTACCTTTATTCGACCTAACGTTTTGACTCGTCTTCGGAAATTTGAAGTAGATTGCAGTTTGAATCTGGGAGAACAAAACCGCCAAACGCCAACACCGTACATCAGCGAGTCTAGACCTCGTCTCGCGCGCAACGTACTCAGACACACGGCGGTGAGGAAACTGACCTCTGATCCACCGCGGTGGTAGTGAAGCAGTCAGTAGCCGCACAAAGGACACCGACGACACTGAGAGTTGTTCAGTGGATCGATCTTTATATATGTGTTATACAGGCTGTAACTGTATATGTGCAGGCTGTAACTCACATGTCGACAGATGCTGCAAGAGTTCGGTCGCTATCGATAAGCATTCAGTTTTGTTGTTCATGCTTGGATTCCTAACGGAAATTCATGCCGCCTCCATAGTTTCGTACTTCAATTTCTGCCTCGTAAGATAGAATTGTGCATTTTACATCAAATTCATCGCCAATGTACCGCCACTATACAACTATTGAGAGTGGGCAATACTTTTATTTTTGCAGCGCAGTTTGATTTTTCGAAAAACCAGCACTTATTCTCTGTCTTATCATTTACTGCAGATTAGTAATCTTGTCGAACTAATATGTTCGTTGGGCGCATCATTGAATGCATAAACAAACAAACAAATATATAAATAATGTGCTTCTATCTTATGTTTTCCCAACTGACATTGCATTCGCTCGCCTCTTATTCCTTAAATGCTTCTTCATTCTCACCTTCAACATTCACTCGTCTCTCCTATATATACAGCGCCACAACTCAGACACTGCAATTAGTATACCACCCTATCTTCGCGCAATCGCTTATCTCCTCAGACAATCGCCGAGGGCAGGCGGGCACCGCAAAAATAGATTGCTGATCTTGCACCCCGCTCGCGGATTTTTTGGAAAGCAATCAGGATTTTTCGGGAGACCGCTTGCTGAGTCAGCGGGTTTTTGAGAGACCGCCTGTTGAATTTCTTTTCGCTCTTATCTTTTGCAGATATATTGCTGAATCTCTGAGGAATTGAGAATTCAGCAAGCGGTCTTCCGAAAAGTCCTGATTGCTTTACAAAAAATCCGCGAGCAGGGTGCGAGAAATCAGCAATATATTTTTCCGGTGCCCGCCTGCCCCCGGCGATTGTCTGAGTGGGTGGAGGACATTAGGTCGCCGAAAGAGGACGGTCCCCGCGCTCATTTGCGACAAATACGCACTTGTACATACGTCAGCGTTCCTGCAGGGAATCCGCGCGGGACTTTTCCAAATTCGGCGACCTAATGTCCTCAACCCGCTTATCTTCCCCTATGGGCAACAATGCAGTTTTCCGAAAGACACTCAACATCATACAATCTATTCCTCACTAGCTGTCTCTTGATATTGTCATTCGGAATGTCTACCATTATGAATTCATGTTGTAATTGTGCTCGTATCACCCATCGCTCGATTGCTGACCTCACTGCATCAGAAATGAAGGGTATGCATAGAGGTACCTTATTGTCCTTGTTGCGTGAGTAACTGTTATTGCTGGCAAGCTTCAAGGCTTTATAATTACGCTTTATAATTAATTAATTAATTTTATGATTAATTATAATTAATTTCATTGTCACGCGCAATTTGTGAAGCCACCAGTAACCTGAATTCAAGACGTTCTTGTGTACCCGTACATACATTCGCGGCAGTTCAGAATATGTTGCGTACAACAGCTTTTTGGTGCGCTGAGTTGGCGTAAAGTGTGATGTTTTTGGAACTTCCCTTCCGGTACCATCTTATACGAACGGTGTCATCAGCCAGCTGTATATGCTTATTCAGGAAGGAAAGCCACCCGTTGTTCGGTGTTCCCCGTGTAAGCCTGATGTACTGTGACTGCTGGTTCAAGATCCAGAGGCATTCGTCCATTGGACTTGTCGAGGTTACAACACAGCAGTCATCGATGAACGACAGTACATCAAGGGTGTAAGCGTGCCAATACCTGGTTCCTCAATTTTGCTCATAAAGCAAATGGCTAGGAGTGGGGCTAACCGTTGACCCATCGCCAGTCCGCGAATTTGGGAATAGTAATAGACCATTTGAAAATATTATATTTCAAGCATTCCTTGATGAGAACCAGTATGCACGCTTTGCTCAAACCGAAGGCAACCATGTTATCATAATGAGAATCCAACATCTCAGACAGTGCTTGCAGTGCGGGCATCATTCTGAATATTAGTGTACAGCGAGGTGAATTAAAGGCAGCGTCCATGCAGATCTGGACCTATGGGGCTTTTACGTGGAAAGTACTTTTGGGGCCCTAACTAAGGCACTGCCCAAGCGGCAGCTTAGGTAGTGCTTTAATGGCTGAGATATTCCCCTCGAAACTGGCCCCCGCGAACGTATTCGCATGGATTCATGGCAGTTTCGCGCCAGGATCCACGCCTTGCGCCATGAATCCATGCGAAACACGGTCGCAGTTTCGAGGGGAATATCTCAGCCATTACAGCACTACCTGAGCTGCCGCTTGGGCAGTGCCTCAGTTAGGGCCTCAAAAGTACTTTCCACGTAAAAGCCCCATGGGTCCAGATCTGCCTGGACGCTGCCTTTAAGAGGCTCGATGACGCTGTTTTCACTAATATTCACGTCTCGCAACTGTTTTACAAACTCTTGAGTGTTGTTCAAATGCGCAGGAACCTTCGGGAGCAGTTGGCTTACGATATTGTTGAGAAACCATGATATCCTGTCTGTAGGGCTACCAACACAGCTTATAATCGGACGTATCTTAAAAGTTGTCGCAGACATGGAATTGAGCTCGCCTGATGTTCTTTATGGGTCTTCACGAAATGATAGAACCCTGGGCAAACTGGGTTATCCAGTGCATCGCTGCAGGAAGAGCGACCTCCTTCAAGCTTTCATTTCGAGAAAGAAATTAGAAATTACCTGCGGTCTTTCCGAAAATGACCCGAAGATAAGAGCTTTGTACAACAACATGATGAAGACCGTTATCCAGGAAAGAAAACGAATTCATACAGTACATTGTTGAAATGTAAAGCTAAAGAATTATGTTGTGAAGGTTATTTACCTGTAAATGTTTGGAAAGAGATCGAGAGCCGATCGAAGTCAATCTGCCGTTCAATCCGGTTTAACGCCAAAGCTAGGCTCTGTTCGAAGTACGACCGACTTTCGAGCACACTGCGTGAGAAACATGCCGATGTTCAGATGTTCGAGCGATGATCACCGATTTCGAGAAAGTCTAACTCCAAATGAAGACAAGAGTGCAGGAGTGACCGTTATCGGTAATGTTCAATTATCACCACACACAAAAGAATTTCTGAACCTCTGACCATCATTTTTACCGTCTCAAAACGTTGGCGCCTCCGGCCGCAAGGTTATGGGGAACTTACATAGATTGCGTGACATGCTGAGGATTAGAGCTAGACAGGAAAGTAACCAACGGCCCTTGTCATCGGTCACACAACAACTAACATTGTCTTTTCCTCGTTCCTTCTATAAAGAGCCAAATCCGGTACCTTCCATCGATGCTAGATTTCGCGTGCTTTCAAGTGGGGTATTGAGCGATTGAATAGATCTAACAAGGGAAGGATACTTGGTCACCGCGACAATTCATAATGATTTGTATATTAAATAATGCGCCTTTTGATGCTGGTTCGAATACTGTCTTCCACATCTGCGAAACGATAATCTGGATGGAGTTATGATTATTTTTCCATGAATAAACTGCGTTACTACGGAGGGTCAAAATCATCAATAGAAATTTTTCTTTTTTTTTTCAAATGCTGAATATGATATAGATAGGTGTAATACAACAGTATGCATTTAATATTCTCTTCAATAGCTTCAAATGGTAACTTACTTAGAACAAATTCAGTGATTGTAACTACACAATAGTACGCAATCCAAATGATCCAAAAACGTCACACTTCACGCCAACTCAGCGCATCCAAAAACATTGAAACGAGCTGTTGTTCGCAACATATTCCGAACTGCCGCGAATGTATGTACGGGTGCACAAGAACGTCTTGAATCCAGGTTACTGGTGGCTTCACAAATTGCGCGTGACAATGAAATTAATTATAATCAATTATAAAATTAATTAATTGATTATAAAGCGTATTTATAAAGCCTTGTTTGCCAGCAATAACAGTCACTCACGCCGAATGACAATATCAAGAGACAGCTAGTGAGGAATAGATTGTATGATGTTGAGTGTCTTTCGGAAAACTGCATTGTTTGCCCATACGGGAAGATAAGCGATTGCGCGAAGATAGGGGTGGTATACTATTTGCAGTGTCAGAGTTGTGGCGCTGTATATATAGGAGAGACGAGTGAATGTTGAAGGTGAGAATAAAGGAGCATTTAACGAATAAGAGGCAAGCGAATGCAATGTCAGTTGGGAAAATATAAGATAGAAGCACATTATTTATTTATTTATTTGTTTGTTTATGCATTCAATGATGCGCCTAACACATATTAGTTCGACAAGATTACTAATCTGCAGTAAATGATAAGACAAAGAATAAGTGCTGATTTTTCGAGAAATCAAAGTGTGCTGCAAAAATAAAAGTATAGCCCACTCTCAATAGCTGTATAGTGGCGGTACATTGGCGGTGAACTTGATGTAAAACGCACAATTCTATCTTACTCAGATACTTAGATACTTAGATGGCCCGTCCTCATGACGTGCGGGCCCTAGTACAGAAGGTGCCATTGATCCCTGTCCCTCGCTTCGGACATCCACGATCTTCTTGGTCGTCGTCGGTGGCTGCGTCCACGAGTTCCAGGGGCGAGAATCGTATCCAGCTGATTTCTCAGCTGGTGCATCCGTTCAACGAACACGTCTGCCCATCTCGTCGGTGGTCTTCCTCGAGGACGTTTGGCTTCGCGAGGAATCCACTCAGATGTTCTTAGTGTCCATCTGTCGTCTGTTCTTCTCATTATGTGACCGGCCCATCGGTGTTTGGCTTTCGCGACGTATTCCGCTGGGTCACGAAGGCGGGACATTCTTCTCATATCCGTGCTGCGAAGTCCGACTAGATGTTGCTTGTGTCGGGTCATCTTCAGAAGACTGCGCTCGAGCGCTCTGTGGGTGGTTCTTAAAGCTTTCGACATGGCTACGGTGTCGGCCCAAGTCTCAGCTGCGTAGCAGAGCGCTGGGAGAACGGTTGAGTCGAACAGGTGGGCACGAAGCTCCGGGTCCGTCAGTTGTTCGGTGGCTTCCTTCAGAGGCCCGTAGGCAGCCCAGGCTGCTCTTCTTCTCCTGTTAAGTTCTTCCCTCAAGTCGTTCTCCATGTTCATCGAACGTCCGAGATACACGTAAGAAGACGTCTCCATAATAGGGGTGCCTTCCAATTCCATTTCTGCATCTTCGCAAAGGGCGTTCTTCATAAACTGAGTCTTCTTCTGATTCATTCGCAGTCCGATCTTCTTCCCTACTTCGTTTAGTCTTCAGCATCGCCTCTGCTTCAGTGATACTGCTCGAGAAAAGGACGATGTCATCCGCAAAACGAAGGTTGGAGGAATCTCCCATCAACTCTCCCATCAACTCGTATGCCTCTCTCTTCCCAGTCTAGTGACTTCATCACCTACTGCAAGGCCGCGGTGAACAGCTTCGGCGAAATAGTGTCGCCTTGTCGAACCCCCTTCCCAACTGGAATGGTTAGGGGGCGATGGAATAGCTGCATCGTTGTTGTACAGTCCTTGTAGCAGTCGGCTAGTGTCCTCACGTAAGCTGGTTCCACTCCTTGATCGACTAGCGCAGACAGGATGGCTTGGTTTCGACGCTGTCAAAGGCTTTCTCGTAGTCGACGAAGGTTAGGACGAGAGGCAGTCGGTACTCCCGGCAGACTTCTATGACCCTCGAAACCGTCTGGATGTGGTCCATGCAGCTGAATCCTTTGCGAAATCCAGCTTGTTCTTGGAGTTGGGCTTCATCCAGTGTCCTAGATATGCGTGCGAGGATAATCTTCGTGAAGAGCTTGTAGAGCACACTCAGCAGGCATATTAGACGGTAATTTTGAAGATCTTCCCGTTTACCCTGCTTAAAAAGAAGGACGGTTTTTGACGTTCTCCACTGGTCGGGAATCCTCTCCTTCTGAAGGTAAGATGTCAGGTGCGACGCGAGAATCTCGTGTAGACGTTGTCCTCCGGCTCGCAGAAATTCGACGGAAAGATGGTCTGGTGCTGGAGCCGTGGATGTCTTCATGGTCTGAATCGCCGTGCGCACTTCAGCAGGTAGAATTCGTGGTGATACTTCTCCAGTGGGAACAACGGGCATCGGCACGGGTGTTGATGAGCGGAAGAGGTTGGTATAGAAGTTCTTCGCGATAGATTCCATCTTGTATCGGGAAGAAGTCGGAGTCCCGTCTTCGTTCAATAGTGCAGCCAGCGGTACGTGATATTCACAGAGGTCCCTTCGGCATTTCTTAAGACTTCGTCTTCCTTCGGCTGCTTCCAGTATCTTGGCTTGCCTGTACTTCCTGAGATCCTCCTGCATAGCTGTTCTGCAACTGGCGTTGGCTATCAGTCGCTCGAGATGGGTTGCATTCGGATCCTGCCTCAGAAATCTTCTTCTTTCGAGCAATTCCTTGGTGGTCTTCGAAATACGCTCCAAGTTCTTCTCAGAAGTCAGTGAGGCACATTCTCCGCAGGCTCGCAATCCTTTCAGAAGCCGGTCGTAGTCGTACGTCGGGTCCTCCTCGATGGGCCAGTCACATCTTGATATGAGCTCCTCCGCCTGTTCCCGTCATAAACGACTTCCTTCCTTCTCGCGGCACTGTGACAGACTTTCTTTTCCAGCCTTCGGCTGAGTCGTATCTTCGCTCGAAGGAGGCGGTGATCGGAGCCACTGCAGAAGGATGGAACTACTGAGACATCGAGCAAGCTCCACCTTTGGTTGGTGAGAATGTGGTCGATCTCCGCGTGAGTCGTTCCGTTGGGCGATTCCCATGTCCACCGGCGATGTTCTTTCTTCATGAAGATGGAATTTCCATGGAAAAGTCGTGCGGCGGAGAGGAGCCCAGCGAGACGGTTGCCGTTTTCGTTCCGGAGCCCATATCCAAACTTCCCGATCCTATATTCCTTTTCTAGTGGCATCCCGATTTTCGCATTGAAGTCGCCCACAACATACTTGTAGAAGGACTTTTCGTTGCGGACGACCTCCTCCACGTCGTCGTAGAAAGCATCTAGTTCTGAGTCGTCAGCTGCTGATGTTGGAGAGTAGCAGCTGATGATGCTGATGGTCTTCTGACGTGGAGGGCGTAGTCGTAGGATGGCTAGTCGGAGTGATAGACGACAGACGTGTCGTTTTTGTCCAATCCAAAAGGCGCCCTGAGGACCCTGACATCAGTCTTGCTACCACCCGGCGCCGTAGGCGGGATCCGATGTGCAGGGTTTCTTTCTATTCTTCTAACTGGTAGAGTAATGAAATTTTTCCCCTACAAGAGCAGACTTACTAGGCCAACTCTTGATTTCCACGGGGCGATCGCTAACCCCGGGCTTGGAGCGGGGAGAATCGCCTAGCGACCTGAAAACCAGACGGCGGTGGATCTGGCCCCGGCTCTTAGCTAGGCATCCGGCCGAAACCGGAAACGTCGAACTCCTTCACAGCTTGGGAGGCCCTGCCAGAGTATACACTCGGCTGTGCATCGCAGTTCGACACCCAGTGTCACCCCACGCCACGATGAGGCGGCCGACCATTGTGGGGGCTACCATTGTGGCCGTACTTCAAATTCTATCTTACGAAGCAGAATTTGAAGTACGAAACTATGGAGACGGCATGAATTTCCGTTAGGAATCCAAGCATGAACAACAAAAGTGAATGCTTATCGATAGCGACCGAACTCTTGCCGCATCTGTCGATATGTGAGTTACAGCCTGCACATATATAAAGATCGATCCACTGCTGACTGCTTCACTACCATCGAGTGGATCAGAGGTCAGTTTCCTCACCGCCGTGTGTCTGTGTACGTTGCGCGCTAGACGAGATTTAGACTCGCTGATGTACGGTGTTGGCGTTTGGCGATTTTCTTCTCCCAGATTCAAACTGCAATCTACTTCAGACCTCCGAAGACGACGACTGTGTCGAAGCGTTAGGTCGAATAAAGGTACCACCGTATAAACGTGGGTCCGGCATATCAACAGATAGAATTTTTTTTTTGAAAATGAAGAATTTTTGGGAAAACCTAGTATTTGAAATCTTGCTAAACAGATGCATAGTGACAGATTTATTTTGTGAAGCCAAAAGATAGTGCGTATGGTGTCTCCTTCCCTTCTCCCTTCAAATTTCTCGAGCCGCTGCCTCCCATCCCTCGCTTTCAAGTCTTGACCCGATCGAGATCCTCTTTAGTTTGTAAACTCTGAGCATGGAGGGCCTTGGAAAAGGCTGGTTTACGCCATTTCCATACTATGTATGGCCGATTTTCGGGATTAGCGTCGATTCACCTCGAGTAGGCAAAAAAATGTGTAAAGATTGTCGAGCCACTGCCCCAAATCAAACCCTACTATAGACCCACTTGCTTGATTCAACCACCATTGCTTCTTTGTCTCAAATTTTTTGTAGAGCTACATCTCGAAGTAAGAAACATTTGCAGCGCCTCCGTCCTCTCATCGTTATCTAAGATAACCAATCACGTGATGTTTTTACTTTTGACAGCATTTAGAGTTAATCTGTTCAACAAAAAGCTGGTTTACAGAGTTAACGAGCTTTTTCACATGCCACACAGAAGTCATAAAATCTTGTGAGCTTTCTTATGAGGTGAAGAACGCTCTTAGAAACATTGCGTAATCGTTGATATTGACGAACAGCTGTAAAATCACCATAGAGTAGGCACTTTTATACAAAACTCGATTTTCAATACTCAGGTGCTGGGCTTGATTTATTACCTTGCCTATATGATGGTGCGGTTTTGCGAAACTCTCAGATTGTTGTGATGCAATCGCGCCTTTAAATTTCAAGTTCTTTTTATGAATATTTCCCTGAGCAGTAGATTGGACATAAACCTAAATCTCACTATTCTTCTTCTTTCTTGATAATTAATTTGGAGGACGCTCTTATAGATAAGGGCTTTGAGTAATCGTTAGCGTTGAAGGACAAGCTCTAACATCACTGAGGAATCACGCTTTTACATTCCAAGCTCGGTTTTCAAAAAATTGTACAACAACGAAGTAGTGCGCATAGTCAGAGAAAAATAGCTACACTGGGCATTCTGAATCCGCAAAAATTTATCCTTCAAGAAATGATCAGAGCAACCTGCACAATTACAACTCACGAGGGAAGTACTTTCAATGGCTGTTTGATATGAGATGCATACCAGCTGAAGCAGCTTCGAACGCTGATTTTAAATCTGCCTTCCGTTTCTGCGGAACGTTCTTCTAAAGAGAGTTATGGAAGCCTAAACATCCTATTTTGGGGGCGCTCCTTGAGTTTAAGGGAGTTGTTATGTGCGTTGGTGCTGCAGTAGTGTGATGGTACTTGCTGACATTGAATGCGAGAGGTTGACGGTTCAAATTCGGTAGAGAGAGAGCCATTTTGCATTTTAAATGTGAGTTTAAAAGCACTCTAAATCGTCTGCGGACACTTACTGTAATGCCTTAGCACAAACAGGAGAGAACATCTTTTTGACTAATGGCAGCGTGCAATTTTTGAGCTTTAGGTGACAAACGTGCTACGCCATGTTCGGTCCTGTTTCACTAGTAAGAAAGTCAAATGGAATTTCATCTCTCATTACAAGCAGTTTTGCCAGAAAATTCTTTCTCTAGGTCACTTAAGCCAAAGGCATTACAGTAAGTGTCTGCAGGCGGTTTAGAGTGCTTTCAAACTCACATTCAATAAGCAAAATAGTTCGCTCTCTACCGGAGTCGAACCATCAACCTCTCGCCTTCAATGTCAGCAACTAACCACTGCATTACGGCACCACCAATGCAAATAGCAGCGCCCTCAAACTCAAGGGGCGCCCCCAAAATAGAATGTTTAGGCTTCCATAACTCTCTGCAGATGAGCGTTTCGCAGAAATGGAAAGCAGATTCAAAATCAGCGTTCGAAGCTGCTTTAGATGATATGCATCTCATATCAAAAGGCCACGGGCACTGATAGTACTTCCCTTGTCAGACAACCATGTCAAATTGGAGAACGCTTAAAACTCACAGTCTTAGTTACCCTCGACTAACTCGCAAAACTCATTTTAAATCAGAGAGAGAGAAATAAAGAGATTGAGGTTTATGTCCAATCTCTGCTCAAGGGAAATTCCCACGAAAAGTAATCCAAATCTAAAGGCGTGATTGCATCACAACAATTTGAGAGTTTTCGCGGAACCGCTCATTTAAGGAAAATGATAAATCAAGACCAACACTTCCTGAAAGTCAAACATTGAGTTTTGTAGAAATATTGTTAGTCTTTAGTGATTTTGGAGCTCTTCCGTCAATATCAGCAACTCAAAGTTTGTAAAAACGTTCTTTACCTTATTTATCAAGAAAGCTCAGAAGTTGTCAGACTTTTGCGTGACATGTATAAAAGCTTGTAAACTCAAACCAGCTGTTTGTTGAAGCAGATTGACTTTGAATGTTTTTGAGAGGGAAAAAATTCAGGTGATAGTTTATTCCTCAAATTTTCTTTTAGAGTCAAGGAATGCAAGAAATGCAATGGTGGCTGAAAAAAGCAAGTGGCAGTAGTGTCCAGCCTGATCAGGGCTTTATTGAAAATTTCTTTTTTTACCATTTCAAATCAACGAGATTGGAAGCCGTTTTGATGAATGATGGTAGGCTTGCATGTATACAACGCAGCAAAACTTCAAATGGATCCATTGACAAAAAGACAAGTCATGACGATATCGAGAGTGGATTATAACAGTGTTTAGCACTGTATTGCCCTTCGAAGCTTGAGCTTTTTAGAAAGTAAATGTGAGGTAAACAATGATTCAGTAGTTTTTTCATCAAACACAGCTGTTCTGAAGTACTCAATGGCCATATCTGAGTATCTACACAACACCGATGCTATCTCATAGTTTGGTCTATTTTGTGCCATAATTTGACTAACCGGTCATAGTGTCTTTGATAAGTGCTGGAGAATTTGTTCTGTAATCCTACTGAAGAACAAGCTTAGCAAGGCACTGATCTCAAAATTTTCGGTAGAATGGGCCGAAAAAAAAAGAACTGTCATGATGCGACTTCCTGACAGCTGTTCCTCAGCGTACTTCAACGAGGTCAAAAAAGTGTGGGACTTATATATAGTGCTATGACAAGATTACAATGAATCACCAACCACTATATAACCCTCTCAAATCAGAATCTAGCTTTATATTCATCAGATGTTTTCGTTTGTGCACGTTGTTCTCCTTGTGGCTATCATTGCCCGCACGCAAGCGCTCGAATGTTACCAAGGTAAGTTAATTGTATCAAGTCGTAAACCCACTCGAACAAATAGGCGCAGGCCGTACCATTGAGTCTTGAGATTTTTGCGATTTCAAAGAAATGACCCTGTATAACCATATCTTGGTAAAAGCTCGCACCTAATTCCTTGAAGACAGTCCCGACGAAATTTGCACTTCCACATTTCTGCACGTCTCAGGGCTTTTCGACACGTAGATTTTGATTTTGAGCTTTGAACCAATGAAAGACCGTTTTTGGAGCGTTTACCCACTTTATAAAAGTCGAGACACACGAGGGTTTCAATGAAAGTTGGGAGACTCTGCACGAAGACCCTGTCGCCTGTAGTTTTTGCTTTGGATAGCATGCACCGGGCGGGAGCGGTCATGGGGTCTCGCACCGAACAGGTAATCGAAGCCGTCCGAGCGCATGCTGGTCCGGCGAGGAACATCAATCAGCCGGACTGAGAGTAGAGATAAGTGGGGTAACCACAAACCCCACCATAGCTATCTCCCCAGGGTGCGAATCTGCCAGGACACTGTCTTTAAGACCGTCTTTTTGAATACTCACAACGAGTTATCTGCTCCGCCGCAGGTTCAATCACGTCGGTAAGGAAGCGTTTCTCTGAAAAGACGTATAGAAAATTGAAAATTGAAATTCCGAGTCTGAACCTCTTTGAATGCAATCTAACTAGGAAATGGCAACTGATCTGTCCCGAAGGAAGATGCATGTCACCAGACGCGCCTTCAAACGGTAACTCCAAATCTGCTTTTCTTTTCAACGAAACAACTCTACGAAAGAAAACATAAGCTTTTGGAAGTCTAAGTCTTAAGTGGCATAAAAGTAGCAAAAATCTTTCAAAGACACCTGCAAGTGGGTAATCAATTTTGTATCACGTATGCTGACTAGAAGGAAGGATCACAGTCAAATAATCCGCATAGATAATTTTGTACACTCTGATTTTACGCCACTTGAGGTTTGAGAAATTCGAGTGAAATGATCTTAACTTCTTTCGAAAAGTTGTTCACAGAAAAAGAAAGCAGATTTGAAATCAGCATTTGAAGGCGCGCATCATGGTATATCTCTTTGCAGTTTATCAGATCTTCTTGGTGCTTTTCACTTGTAAGTAACACTTTCCTCTGCTTGAAGACCCGAACAAATCGGACTTGGCAGTGGTCTGAAAAGATACTCTTAATAATATCCAAAATCTAGTACCTCAAATTTGGTGAGGCACAACCTTTGAACGTCGGCAGATCAAAGGGATGAAAAAAAAATGTCATTTTTTATGCCAAAGCAACGAAACGAAACTAAAAATGTGTGAGGGACGCTATTCGATAGGCAAGGCAAACTTCGAAAGATAACCTTTGAGCATCTTTGTGCGTCGTGATCTAACAAGAATTGGATTTAATCCATTAAGAAATTTATAATGTTGAAAATCAGATCTTTGCCCCTTATTCTGCAAGCTTCTACTTACTACTGCATAAGCAAAATACGCCCTCATCTCACTCGCAATCTTGAGGAAAATGAAATGCGGAAGAAAAAACTCCGCGTTTAGCAATACTGGATTGCTCCCATATATGCAATTGCGGACCATCAACCCTCACAACTTCTTCCTTGAAATTTTGGCTTTCAAATGCTCTAGTTCCAAAGAAATATCAATTTTAGACGAGAAACCCCGAAAAGGCGACATTTTCTCTTTATTTTTTCATTTTCATTTTCTCTAGACAGTTTGAACACATCAAAAAGACGGCTATTACTGCTTACCTGGCATAACTTCTTGACGAAACCAACAACTTAGACTAGCATGAGAGTTTTCAAATTGTTTTCTTCTCTTTCTGAGGCCCAAACCCTCTTCAAAGCTCTTTCCGTTGTCCTACAGTGAGGAAATGCGATCGATGATCCCTTTCACATGCAAATCCAAACTGTGGAGGTAGGCAAAAGGCTTCGGAAAAGAGATATGAGCGATCAAACGGCGGGATCATACTTTTGGGGTATCCCTGTATTACGCATCTCTTTCTTTCTCCAATTGCAAATTACAGGAGTTGCATCCGGTTATTCCCCAGTGACAAGACAGCAGTGCCCACGCGGAGCGGGATTTTGTTATACGTATGATTTACCCAACTTTCACATAAAGCACCTTATTGACGTTGCATATTTAGAATCACTCTAAACTATGCCCCAAAAAGATACGGCTGTGGCTTCGGATCATGCAAGGTAAGAATCAATCGTTTGAACGTGTGATAATCAGTCACTTCCTTCCTTGACGTCCAAGAACTCATTCGCTATTCGTAGGGTTGCTCGGTAGAAAAGAGAGTCCAGCTACGTACTTGAAATTTTTTTATAGGAAAAAGGCTGCGAAGCACTCGGCGATTACGGTATGGGCACGATATGCTGCTGTGCTTCTAATCTTTGCAATAGAAACTAAACAAATGAGACATCCACAAGAAGTTGCACCAGTAATCTCCAAATTTTGGGCTTTTATTCTGGGCGGAATAAATTCGTTTGCAGTGTATTTTAGGACAGACTAATCAATCTGTTTTAATCGCAAGTCTTTTAGAAGCATTTCACAGGGGTACACTTAGAAATGACAAGCTTAGCACTCACACTTACCTGGCGTGCCGAGACATTTCAGGCAAAGAAGCTCACCAGAACACGTCCGATGTAGAGAAGATGGTAAGAGCATCCATTTTATCGAAACGACTTTGTTAACACGTTTTTGAATCGATTTTCATGTGAAGAAATTTGCTTAGAAGGAAGAAATTAGAGTCATTTTTGTTGAATTTTATATATAAAGCTGAATGTCTGTTTGTCTGTCTGTCTGTCTGTATGTCTGTACGTATGTTCCGAATAGAAAATTCCATTTCTGAACCGATCCGGACCAAACTTGGCACACATACACTTCGGGCCCCGGCGGGTGTCATAGGCTACCTTTCGTCATCGATCGATATCGATTTTATCGATTTTTGCAAAATTTGAGCTACGGGGCTGGGAGTTGGTACAGGGGGTAATCGAGCATGCTGATTACGAATAAAATAATGACAGGGTCCGGGCGGAGCCGGGTAAGCCATCTAGTGTAAAATAAGATCAAGCTGATGTTTTTTAGGAATTACTATAACGAGATTGTAGTTCTCGATGAGCTCAAATACTTTGAAACCCATGTTTTCTACAAATGCAATGTGTGCATTGTAGCTCTTGAAAAGCTCTATCATCTCATGCATCCGACCATTTTTTCATTTTGTTTTCCATTTAAAAATGAGCGGTGAAAAAAGGAAGGAGGCTAGTTCGCAACTTCTTGGCGGTCTTTGTATTCCCCATACCGGTTTCAGTCTGAAAATGCTGTGGTGCTTGGTGTCCCCCACCAGTTGCTGACACAACTTCAAAGTAAATCGGTGCAAAAAATAGTTGAAATTGTCAAATTTGCACTAACAAGGAAAGGATACTCGGTCACCGTGGCCATTTGGAATGCGATGTATACTGTAAGATGCATCTCGAAACGCTGATTCCAAATCTGTGCTCGATATCTGCGAAACGATCTTCTGAAGGAAGTTGTGAACTTTTTTTTTGTAGAAAATTTGCGTACTTTCGTGTAGTTAAAATCACCAAATTTGTTCTAAATTACCATTTGAAGCTACTATAGAGAATCTTAAAAGGAATACTGTTGTATTATACCTATCTAAATCATGTTCAGCATTTGAAAAGGAAAGAAAATTTTTATTGATGATTTTGACCCTCCGCAGTAACGCAATTTATTCATGGAAAAATAATCATAACTCCTCCAGATTATCGTTTCGCAGATATGGAAGACAGTATTCGAACCAGCATCAAAAGGCGCATTTTTTGATATACAAATCATTATGAATGGCTGCGGTGACCAGGTATCCTTCCCTTGTAACTTATGACTATATCGCTAGATAATGTCTAAGGCAGTGTCTTGGCAGAATTTCGTTCACTTTCTCATTTTTTCGGAGCCTTCTCGCCATAAGAAATCCACATCTGGGCTTATCAACGCATGAAAATAATAAAAATGAGTTTACCCGAAGCTTTCCAGGTCCGCATTCAGTGAAGATACACTTATTGTAAACCTGGAAAGCTCCGAAAAAAAGCTCATTTTCGCTTTTATGCGCTGAAAGTCCCAAATATGGGTTCCTTATGGCGAGAAGGCCCGAAAAGGCGATCTAGAAAAAGAGATTCTGCCGAGACGTTGCTTTGAGAAGCTGAGTCAGGGCCATTTGACTAATTCAGCTATGAAGCGTCCCAACGGCTTTTTCATGCACCTGATACCTGGCATTTGCAATCGTGTTGAGATCACAAGTATTTGGTGTCCGCAAATCTAAATGATGTGCGGGTATCTTCATTACACAGATGTCTGGGTCTTGACTAAACCCAGAGTTGTGGCGTAACCTTCTCCAGACCATGGATCCAACTCTCTTTGTCTAAACATAGTAAAGCGAATTAACGAATGATAAATGTTACAGTAAAGGTGTATCATTTGATTTCCCACGTCAAAATGAATGTTGCTAAGGCTGTTGAGGGATAGTCCATACAGCAATGGTATGTCACTTATGATCCACCTTCTGTTGTCCAGTGATACTTGCGATTTCGCCAATACTTTTTATTCTACAGTTGAAATGTTGAACATACTGTAAAGGTTGCATTGCATTGCTCTATTATTTAGTAAAGCTGTGGAGTTTGTCTGATACTCATCCCAGAAGAAATCATTTTTGCCTCCTATTGAGCACATGTCTATAACGATCTCGCTGCACTCCCAAAGCAAAAAAGTAGCGATCAAAATGAGGCGAAAATACTCGAATCAAAAGGGAGGGATATCAAACAAGTTTTTGCAACACGACTAAAGTACATTTGCAAAATGTAGACATAAACCTTCTGCAGATCTCATCCTAGCTCACCTGATGCAGCACTAAGTTAACCCTACAGCGCGTTAGCCAGTTATAAACAAAGCTAATTTCCTAAGCACTGATCGCTTTGTCGACATTCTGCCGTCTCCCTAAAATAGACAGCTTTACCATCCAAGGTATTGTCTAATTTGAACCTGCGGGAATGATGGTTGCGTAAACCACATAATAGTCAGCACAACCACAGTTCGGCAAATTAATAAGGCTAAATATTGTGGGCTAATTTGCAGCAGAGTGCTTCTGCCATCAACATGAGTTTTAAAAAAGAGAAGCCCAATATGGAAACGACGGTTTTCTCACGATGCAAGGCGTCTTGAGGTGTTGACCTCGGCACCATCACTTGCCGCGCTATCCGGCGGCTACCGTAATCCGTATCCGATTACGGTAGCCGTTACGCGTGTACCGAAACTGCCTGCTGCCTCTCCTTTGCTCGGCGGTTATATGAGACGGCAGCGCCTCTAATCAGCGCTTGTTTGACTTTTGTCTTTTGCTATTGAAATAAATTTTAGCTTCGTGATATCTCCTGACCTTTGAAAGAAGTTGGGGCGGATGACTTTCGCAGTCCTAGATGTTTGGGATTGGAAGATATTCTGTAACAAATAGTGATTAATATTTTCTTATTATTAACATGGTTCCAAGAAAATGAAAATGAAAGAAAAAATCCTCCGAAGGGTTTGGAGGATTTAGACGACCTCTCCAAAATCTAGCCCATCTTCAAACCTGGACGGTTATTACCGGAAGATCCATGAAGAATTGGGTCAAATTTGGCGTTTGCCCCAGTTTGAAGAAGTTTTTTTCTGAAAAACTACCAAGCCGCTACATCTAAACTAAAGCCGTGTAATCAGTTTCTTTCATTGTTAATGAAAAGATGGAGTAAAACTTTTGGCGATTTTTTAATGCCGTGCAAAAATCGTGCAGAATTTCGAAGTTCTGAGCTCTTATTTTAATTATTTACAGGAATCTAGATTTTCAACTGTAAGTTTTAGGCTTTTTGTTGTGTTTGAAAGTTTTCCTTGGAGTAGCACCCGAGCAATTACTCTTCCATTGCACATAGTCCTTTGAAGTGCTGGATTGACTACAAGCGAAATTCAAAAAGTGGAATTTTAGTAACAAAAATCGACGAAATTCTATTGTTTCTGAAGTGAGTGGTTTCCAAAGTGCAAAACAGAGAAGTGGAAGATTTGAGCGGCAGTTCAAATGCCTCAACTCAGCTACTTCTCTGGTCGCGGTCATCTGGTCATCTGTCATCCAGGCAGAGTGTCAAATCAACAAAAAGTGTTCGGGTTATCCTATTCCTCCAATGGGATAAGACTTCGTTCGAATGACTATACTGACTCGTCCGTGCCAAAAAAGTTTTAAAAATCTGTAAAAAAAAAACTCAATTATCAAATCTGTGTTTGTTAATACTAAGCCATGGACTTCAACGAAGTGAATAAAAATGAAAGTTTTGAAACAAAGAGGAAATTCATATTTATTCCGAAAGACCCGTGCACAATGGAAACGAAGAAGAGCTGGCATCGAAACGACAGATGACTGCACTTAGCAAAGAACGCAAGAGCGCAATCGCCATAGCAGTAAGAAAATTGAAAATGTTGAAAAAGGAGTTCTTAGAGTGAGAGATGTAGGCTAAATTGTTGGCTGTTTAGGTTTGTAGGGAGGTTATAATACGGTTACTGAAGAAAAAACAAGAAATCTAGGCCGATCTTAACAATTTCACCCCCAAATCATTTTGGTGCCAGCCGTGATCGAAATCGTTATGAGAGGTGCAAAACGCTTTTAAAGAAAAGATGTGAGCCATAAATGTTTGAGCCGGAAATCTTCTCTCACTTCAGGATTCAACACCAAGACTTGCACAGGACTGAAGTTTAGTTTGGATGCAAAATTTCTCAAAGTGAATTTTGGAAACATTTTTCCTTCGCCAAGTTGTTATAGCTTTTTGATTTGCTGAAAAGGGCACTATGGTGCTAAGATTTACCAGAAGTCGTCGATACTTCACAATTTGGTCATTATATCAGGTAAAATAAATTCAGTAATATGGTTCACCACATTTTTTTAACCTATTTAGAACCTGCAGCTTTAACTGATTGAGGTGTAATTTTAACCCCCAAAAGTCTACGGAAAGGTGCGCTTAGGTTTGAAAGCATAAAGAATATAGAATGACATTTGAACAAGCATGATGTGTAGTCTTCATTCAGTAGCGGACCAAGGGGGAGCCCTGCCCAAAACGGGTCGCAAAATTCTAGTGGCCCACAGCGTTATAAGATTGCGCAAATGACTTGTTTTCACTTGCAAATTTGGATAAGTTTTCGAATTCAAAAAATCATATGAGTTCTGGGAAATTTTTTTGGGGGCGCGTTCGCTACCACGCCTCTTTTTTTGAACTTTCTAGATTATAGATTGAAAAGTTTCGGAAAGCATCCCAGAGCGCGTGAATGATGCCATTCCCCTTCATTCAAAAACATTATTTGCCAAATCACCGAAAGTGATTTCAAATTCTACCATACAGAATCGAGAAATTATATTCTTCCTCTCTTTCTTTTTCTATTTTGATGATTCCAATTCTCCAATTAAGCCTTGTCAAGAAGAACAGCCGAGTTTTTTTTAAAGTTTCAACGCGATTATTTGGTCTTTCCCAGAACATGCGGTTATTTTACGTAACGGATAGGTATATTTCGAAATTTCAAGTAACTCCAATACACTTCAGGATGCAACGGCATAACTATTAGTTGCACGAACTAGCCAGAGACCAGCTGACTGATATAAAATTCGTTAGTGGAAGCGGGAAGATGAGCAGTGTGATGATGATTGTGAGCGCGACATCCAGCTGACACTCAACGCGCTCGGAGCGACTAAAAGTGATGTGTCATAAAAGTGTAATGCTCAAAATATCTCTTTGAACTTGACGACGCCCCTTCGTAGCACCAACAGATGTTGTTTTCTTCTACTCTCAAAAACCAAGTAGCCAAGATTTTCTCTCATCAAAAATGACAGTAAATTGCTTTTTTGGGGGAACGGAACTTAGGTCTCCTGACAGCCAACTGAGATGACAGCCAACTCCATTGGCTGACAGCCAACTCCATTGGCTTATTCACCTTTTTGTATTTTTTCCACGGCTAGAAATAAAGAAAGATGAATGAAGTAAAATGGCAAACTCCGCCCCTTGAAGTCCTGAGCTCCTCCCATACAAGTGATCATATATCTCATACATACACAATACGACCCATGTATTTGTCTTTGTAGGTGCCCATTTCTCGAGAAACGCTGCTGTCTAGGGTAAAAACGGTAAAAAATTATGAGACACCCTAATAGAAATCTGTTGGTTAATCTTACATATTATATTGCAAAATATTATACGAGTGATAGGATTACATTCGCGAATACCCATGTATCCAGGTGAACTTGAAATTTTATTGGCATATGTCGAGCTCCTAAATGAGTTGTCATAAGAATTGGCTTTTATTGTCAAAATAATATTTTTTAACGTCCTTTTTCATATCGAACGATTTCGGCATGACATTCAATCAACATTCAAAAATAGTGAGGGAAAGTGTTATAATAGAATACTGAAAATTGCATTGTGAAAGCAGCTGTAATCTAAGACTAAGAGCAGAAAACCTTAAAGATTCGGCAGCTACGGCGGCCGCGTTCACCACTGGTTTAATTCGATATTTGTAACCAAATATGTGTGGTACGAAGAAGCGTCCATTCAATCCAATTACATTCAAAAAGTCTAAAGCACTTTCCTTTGTGGGATTTAAGCTTGACAAGGATCGAATATAATTTGTCATTTTAGAGAGTAGATAATAACGGCTGCTTCGAACGTGTGCAAAACTTTTCCGCATCCAGTTGGTTTTTAATTTGTTTGAGTGTTATCTGTGAGTTAAAAACTCTAATTATTGGCTTGACTGAACCGACCATATGCTCTGCTAACGAAAAATGGGATGCGTGATGCTGAACAATCGCTGGTGACCTTTACCAGCCACCTGCCGCCTCTATAATTATCATAATAATCGAACACGGTACTCATTATCCCGAAAGCCATACAGAGTTATTGTGCAGATGCGTGAATTTCACCGCCGATGAGGGCATGCTTTTCAAAAATTTGCGTTGCACTTCAGGGTAGGTGATCCGAAAGGAGACAGGATTCTAGGGACTCAAAAGTTCCTAATTTAAAGATGGCTTTGATCGGTGCTCGGAAGGAAGGGTTGGGAGAAATTATAGAGGGAAGACGTGGAGGAGGGGGGGGGGGAAAGAAATGGACAAAAGGGAGACATTACATGCACCATCATATTTTCTGCTTTCAAAATTAACCCGTTTACGACAACGTGCATTTTTAGTTGTCTGCCCCGTGGGACAACGCCTTTCACGGAGGAGTCAAAAATTTCCAGCGAAAATCATGCAGATTGTCAACTACAGTATACCTACAGTAATTATATGAAGCGGGTGAGAAACGCAAAAGTATCTTCTAGAGTTAGAGCGTAAGAGAACTTCTGAAACGATAGCAGTCCAAGATAGCAGCCATTTTGACAAAATTTGAGCAGTGGCCCACTATGTGTGTCGCATTGTCCCACGTGGCAGTCATTGCATGACCCTAAGATGATTCCGAATATTTACGGTTAAACAATTCTTGCATAAATCAACTCAGGTATCATTATCTGAGCTTTGAGGTAGGACGGAGGAGGAGAGACAGAGAGCTGGAATAAGTGGTTAATTTATTTTATAGAGTTGCACTATGTTGATGCACAATCAATGCGTGTTACTTAATCTTGTGAAAAAGAAAAGGTAAAAAAATTCATGAGACATATCTTTAGATGATGATGTTCAAACAGTCTTAGAAAGTTTGATACGGATAGCTGGATAGAGGTTTAATCCGGGAAATGGATCTCTGCCAAGAAAAATCCTACAAACCCCCAATCGCTCACAAAAATTACATGTCGCATTCGCTTTGCATAGGTACACTTGCTGGTTCTTTTCCATAGCTTGTAGTAGAGGAAACAAAGTTTGGCATTCAATATTATCAATATTGGATTATCTCGACAAAGATAATGCCATACTACAAGCCCTTGGAAGTATAACAGCAAATTTTGAGCCTTATTCGAGCGCTGGTTGTCAGGGATATAGAAATATGATACAAAGACCCGAAGACGACGGTTTTGAATTTATGGCCTCTTTTGAACTTCATTTTCCATTTCAAAACGAATGCGGTAGGTGCACATATGATTATCTTATGTGTGAATATAATCAATGTTGGATGGATTATCTCGACATAAATAGTTCCATACTACAAGCCTTTGGAAGTGTAACAGCAAATTTTGAGCCTTATTCGAGCGCTGGTTGTCAGGGATATACAAATTTGACATAAAAACCCGAAGGCGACATTTTCGGATGTTTGATGCCCTTTCTTAATCTTCAATTTCCATTTCGAAAAAAATGCGGCATGTACACATACGATTATCTTATGTGTATAGTACATGCTTGACGAAGTTTGAAGTTAGCAGGATCTTTTTAGACGATAATCTGATTATTGGGTATTCAAAATTTGCTAGATTTTTTTTACAAGTTTACGTGGACTGAAGCTTTTGAGATGCCCACATACTATCTTATAAATCTTGCTCCACTATCGAGTAATATATTTTGTTCATTTTTATATGTTCTCTGGCACTTCAAAATAAGGAGCATGCATTAATTTTGCATCAGCCTACTGATTGCGCTGTCGATACTTGAAGGCTAATGTGCTAGTACCCTCAAAACACGACAGTTATAGCGATATTTTCCAGGATTTCACTACATTTCCAGTAGAACTGCTCGAGTAGTAGTGGATGTAATCGTTCCTGGCAGCACTCCAACTCTTAATAAAGTGAATTTTGTATTCAACGAATAGCGCAAAAGCACGGTGACTTCAGTGTTTTGCTATGTTGATCACAGCATGCAAACAAATCTGATCGAAGCGCCTGATATCAATTTGCAAGACGCGGTATACAGTGTTGCGTTCTCATTTCCTGAAGAACACAAATGGGACAGACTTCAGATGGAGCATGCATAAAGGTCTTCTAACGTAGGGACCAACCATGAATTTCGAGCGGTTTCTGCGCAGTGAATCATGTGAGACCACTCAAACTGCCAATGCTGGAATGTGTGGTGGGATAGTCTCAAACCAAACTCACGACGGCTTGGTGGCCTCAACTTTCAAAGTCAGGAGATATGGCCATTGACAGTTTTGAGAACAAAGATACTTGCTATTAAATTCTTTGCGGGTGAACGCATGTTTTCTAGGTACCATCTGAAAGAGCTTTATACGCTCTATCCATCCATATGCAGCTTACCTCATGTTTTATAAATCTTTGGAAAATATAGGGCGAAAAATGATTTTTTGGTTTTTTTTTGCGCCAAAAGTAGCTATTTCACAGGGTTTTTCGCTTTTTTCTTCTTAAATTTCAGAGAAATCTCATGTGTTTGACAAATTGTTTGAAAGAGCACGAGAAGCTCTCTTGAATTGTCCTAACGGTATAGCAGCGCAAAATCGAGAAATGTCTGAGTTCCTCACGGCGCCACGCGTACGGTTATGAGAGAGGAGCGGTAACGCGTTGCCACAATAATAGGCGAAGGTCGGTTTTTGTAAGCAACGTTTGAGGTGCAGCCTGCTTGTTGTTGGTGAAACAAAAAATCTCAAAATCTAATAAAAATCAAGCTGCCCCATTTTTTACCGTTCAAATGTATTCCACTGCTGCAGGAGTTCGACCAGGGATGTATTAAGAACCTTGGAAATATCGCTTTAACAGACTTGTGACTTGGAATACTAGCATGCTTTTCAGCATTGTCAGACATTACAGCGTTGGAAAGTAAAAGAGCCACTAATTCCTTCCCCCCCCCCATCCTCCAGCAGCCCTCAAAGCATCGTCTGTCTTCGTCCTCCACCCCCCCCCCCCCCTTTCTTGGTCCTCCAAATAATTTATTGCGACAATTCAGATAGTGGCTTACTTGAGTTACAAGATATGTAAAAACTTGTTTCTTGTAAATAATAGGTTATCTCCGCATTTTGAAAAATCCTGTAAAGAGCTTGATTCGTGCTTTCATATGGGATTCTCTTCAAAGGAGTCCATTGAGATACGAAGTTTTTTTTTTGGAAATGCGCAAGAACTTTTGGGAAAACCTAATATTTGATGACCTGATAACAGATAGTAGCAGATTATTTTAGTGAAACCAAAAGATAACCAGTGCGTATGTCTCCTTTCATCTTCTCCGCAAATTTCTCGAGCCACTTCCTCCATTCCCCTGCTTTCTAGTCTTGACCCGATCGAGATCACCTTTAGTTTGTAAACTCTGAGTATGAAGGGCCTTGAGAAAGGCTGTTTTACAACATTTCCGTACTATATAAGGTCGACTTTCTGGATTAGCGTCATGCACCCCGAGTAAGCAAAAAAATTTGTAAAGATTGTCAAGCAACTGCCTCAAACTAACACTATTATAGATCCACTTGCCTGATTCAATCACCATTGCCTCTTTGACTCTCAAATTCTGTTTATAGCTACACCTTGAAGTATGAAACATTTGCAGCACCTCCGACCTCTCCTCGTAATTGAAGATAAACAATCACGTGAAATTTTGCTTTTGACAGCGTTGAGAGTTGATCTGCTTTAACAATAAGCTTGTTTGCAGAGTTTACGAGCTTTTTCACTTGCCAAGCAGAAGTCATAGAATTTCGTGAGCTTTCTTATGAAGTGAAGAACGCTCTTAGAAACTTTGCGTAATCGCCGATATTGACGAGCAGCTGCGAAATCACCATAGAGTAGGCGCTTTCTACAAAAGTCGATGTTTAATATTCAGGAAGTGCTGGGCTTATTTGTTATCTTGCCTATATGATGATGCGGTTTTGCGAAAACTCTCACATTGTTGTGATGCAATCGCGTCTTAGAATTTCAGGTACTTTTCATGGAAATTCCCCTGAGCAGTAGATCGGACATAAATCTAAATCAATTTATTTCTTTTCCTTTTTTATTGATAATTAAGGTGTAGGACGCTTTTATAGATATAGACTTTAAGTAATCGTTGATGTTGGAGGACAAGCTCTAACATCACCCAAGACTGTCACGCTTTTACATTCCAAGGCTTGCTTCTCAAAAACTTGTACAACAATGAAGTCGTATGCATAGTTATAAAAAATAGCTGCACTGAGCATTCTGAATCCACCGCAAAAATTTATCCTCTAAGATCAAAGCAACCTGCACAATTACAGACTACCAGGTCAAAGTGGAAAATCTCAGTTACTTTTGACTAATTCGCAAAACCTGATTCAAATCAGAGAGAGATATAATGACATTTGGGGTTATGTCCAATCTGTTTTCACGGAAAATTTCCACGAAAAGTAATCCATTTCTAAAGGCTTGATACCATCACAACAATTTGAGAGTTTTCGCAAAACCGCATTATCGTTTAAGCAATATAGTAAATCAATCTCAGCACTTCCTAAACATCAAATATCGAGTTTTGTAGAAATATGGTTAGCCTTTGGGATTTTGAGCTCGTCCGTTAATATCAGCAGTTCAAAGTTTGTGAGAGCATTTTCACCTCACCAAGAAAGCTCAGAAGTTTTCAAGACTTTTACGTGGAGAAATTGACTTAAATGCCTTTGAGAGGGGAAAAATTCAGGTGCTTATCCCTCTAATTTTTTAGAATGCAAGAAAGAGTGTTGCAAGAGTGTAATGCAAGAGTGTTTAGCATTGTATTGTTCTTCAAAGCTTACGCCTTTTAAAAAGTAAATGTGAGGTAAACAAAGGTTTAGTAGTCTTTTCATCAAACACCGCTGTTCTGCAATTCTCAATGGCCATATCTAACTAACTACACAACACCGATGCTATCTCAAAGTTTGGTCTATTTCGCCATACTGTGACTAAGCAGCTCATAGTGACTTTGATAAGAGCTAGAGAATAATTTTTTGTAATATTGAAGACCAAGCTCAACATGCCGTAAAGCTTCTTGTACCAGATTTGACGCCACATTGACTTGTGGCGATTTCGATAAAATCGGCCAAATCGTATTATGATGCGACATCGTGATAGCGGTTCCTCAGCGTACTTTAACGAAGTTAAAAAAAGTGTGAGATTATCAGGATTGTGTTATGAAAGAATGCTATGGATCATCAACCAGTATAAAACTCCCTCAAGTTAGACTCTGTTATATTCATCAGATGTTTTCGTTTGTGCAAGTTATTCTCTTTGTGGCTATCATTGCCCGCACGCAAGCGCTCAAATGTTACTCAGGTGTGTTAGCCGTATCAAGTCGTAAGTCTACTCCAACATACAAGTTTGCAGGCCGTGTCTTTGACTCTTAGGATTTTTGCGATTTCAAAGAGAAAGGAGACCCTATAAAACCATATCTTGGTACAAGCTCGCAACAAATCCTTTGAAGACAGTGTCCCGGCAAATTTTGCACTTTCATATTTTTGCATGTTTCAGGGCTTTTCGACACGTAGAATCCGAATTTGAGCTTCAAACCAGGTGAAATGACCGTTTTTGAGCGTTTACCACTCTTCAACTTAGGTCACACGAGAGTTTCAGTGGAAAGTTGGGAGACTCTGGCACGAGGACCCTGTCGCCTGTAGTTTTTTGCTCTGGATGTCATGCACAACGCTATTTTTCGGAACGGGGAAATGTCATTCAGCCGGACTGGCCTGGAGATTAGTGGGGTGACCACAAACCCCACCACAGCTATATTCCCCGGGGCGCGAATCTGCCACGACACTGTCTTTGAGACTCTTTTTGAATCCTCCGCAGGTGTACGATGAGTTATCTGTTCCGCCGCAGATTCGATCATGCCGATAAGAAGCCGTTCGTCGAAAAGACGTCAAAAAGACGCGTCGAAACTCGAAAATTGAAATTTCGAGATTAAAAAACCCTTTGAATGCACTCTAACTAGTAAATGACAACTGATCTGGCATCGAAGGGAGATGCATGTCACCAGACGCGCCTTCAAACTCTGATCTAAAATCTGCTTTTCTTTGCTACGGAAGAACTTTTCGAAAAAAGTCACAAGCTTATAGCATGCTTTAATCAATCAGGCTAACGTTTCGGTGCCTTCACCTTCGTCGGAGCCTTCTGGAAGGTCGTCACATTAGTGGTTTGTTCTCCCGAACACCTCGTTCAAGCCAAGGTTACATTCAACATCAAGCCAGGCTGCAAGCCGTGGCGGGAACCGTCGTTCATGCTCACCTCGGCTGTCTTCGAATCGGGGTCGAGCCACCACTAAACACAGCGTCTGCACAGTCAGCAGTAGTAGAGACTAGTACAAGTGCCTTATATAGATGAATCTAACTCAGTGTAGATCAAATCCGCAAAGGGACTGATATGCAGTTAGTTCACTATTCATGGCAACGCCCTCTTTTTTGGTTCATTGCAGGGGCTTTGGATGTTATCCAAAATGCTTCTAGCGTTTTACGAGGAATTATTTCGGGTTCACGCGTTAAGACTGTAACGGCTATATTAAATTGTTGATCCGAGTGATATTCTCTGAGATGTGGGCCTAGGGGGCAGTTCGGTTTAGATTTTTTTATAAGACCATCTAGGTGCTCTTTGATTCTCACGCAAAGATGCCTGCCAGTCTCTCCTATGTACTCTTTCTCGCAAGTTTGACAAGTTATTTGATAAACTACTCTTGCCTCCATGCAATCGCCTGGTTGACCAAATGGGCATACGACACAATCGGTATTCATGCACAGTCGATCGTAAAAGCGATTACGAATTAGTTGTTTCTAAGATTGGGAGGAGGAATATCTACAATACTAACGGAGCCAATGAGGCCTGCATGTTCTAAGCTTTTCCTTATCGCTCTGCTGAATTCCTCAGATATAAAAGGGACACAAAAAGGTATTTTTGCTTCATTCCTGCTTGTGCGCGATCTGTATTCGTGCCAGGTACGTTTCGATAAATGGTTTGTGGGGTAGCCAATGGACTTCAATCTGTCTGGCAAGACTTAACGAAGTAGCGCGTTCTTGATCGGAGGAAACTGCCTTTGCAGTCCTAAACATATTGGAAATTACCGACCCTTTTGTGCTCCAAGGATGGGCCGAGTGATAGTGTACCAGGATATTTCTGCTGCTTGGTTTTCGAAACCACTTGGTCTTGTATGATCCATCACGAAATTGTACTTGGATGTTAAGGAAAGGCAGCCAGTTTTCGCTGGGCTTCTCTCGTGTAAACTTTATGTGTGGGGATTGGCTGTTTTGCAGATTGAAGCAAGTGTCTAGTTCGTCTTGTGTAGCGCACATAATACAACAATTACATAGCGGCAATAAAGTATTGGTTTGCGCGCCAGTACGCTCTCGATTTTTGACATATAGGCAATGGCAACGACAGGTGCCAGCCTTTGGCCCATCGCCAATCCCCTAACTTGTCTATAGTATTGCCCACACCATCAAAAAATGTTGCAGCTAAGGCATCCTTTGAGAAGAACCATCACATGCCGGATATCAAAGCGTACAAGTTGATGGAGCCATGGTGTTCGCACAATATCTCGTAAACCGCTTCCATAGCCGCTTTATGCGAAACATTCGTATATAATGAAGTGACATCGAATGATTCGATGACACAATCTTTAGTTAGAGGCGCCTTGATCATTTGCTCAAGAAACATGCTCGTATTTGTTAGATTAGCAGGAATATATCGAAGCAATTGCGTGAGAATCAAGTTAAGCAGCCAGGATATCCTATCACTGGGACTTCCACAACTGCTTACAATAGGCCTTATTTTGAACTCTGCAGGGTCCGAGGAGAGGATATTACTAGCAGTGAGCTTGTGGGTTTTGATGAGCACGTAAAGGACAGGACATCTGGGCAGATCGCATTTCAGATGTGATACCAACTTCTTCGGTAAGCCAACAGAATCAATATCTGTGCATAGTCTGTTGAATCGGCGATACTCTTTTGCAAATTTGCTCTCAGAGGAAGCCTGATATAATGTCTCATCTATCAAGTGATGTCTTCTTATAACCATATCTAGTTCCCTTGTCAAAACGACGAAATCCCCTCCTTTATCGCTGATGGATATCTTGATCTTATTACTAGCGCGTAGTTCATGAAGTTCGCGGAGACCAAGATGCTGGGCAGGTGTTAAATTGGAGATGGGATGTCTTTTTGAAAAGCGTGTTAGAAGTGTGAGAACGGATGTGGCTAGTATTCGAAATTTTGCATCTATCACTTGATGGGGAACTTGTGGCTTAAAAGTCAGAGAAGGGAAAGGATTGGGAGCATAGGTGCGATAGGGGGAGCCGGGCTCTCCCCAGGTGAAGGGGGTCTCGGCTGTTCCCGACCTCCCAGGGTGAAGGGGGTATGTGAGTCTGGGGGGGGGGGGAGGAAGAGAGAAAAGGTAAAAGAGCGTGGTCTGAAGAGCTCTAATTTGTACCTTAATTGAAAAAATTTGTACCAAATTGAAAAATTCAAAATTTTTTAAAAGAATCTTTAAAAATTTTAAAAAATTGATTATGAAGATCTGTGCTCCTGTTTCACTGCATCAACAAAAAACGAAAGCAATAACGTTTATCCCAAAAGATGTACAAGTTAGGAACAACTTCATTTCCTGCACATCATCATCAACAATATCACTATCGCTAACGCCAGAGACAACAAGTTCGCTGCCTAAAAAATCTTCTTCTTCCTCCAAAAGGTCATCGGAGTAGAAGTAGAATTGCGTGCAAAAGCGTTCTGAGTCGAAAATGGATTTGAAACTTTCTTCTTCTTTTACGCGCTTTTGTGATTTTTTTCTTGGCCCTCTGGTAGCACCAGGAAGTCAGCAGGTAAGTGACCAGTTTCTTCATACCATCTTTTATTATATTTCAAAGAGTCATACGACAGCCTGTCTGGACCACTTATACCAATCCTTTAAATGAAGTTTTTAGATAACAATGTGTTTAGTAGAAGGTTGACAAATCTTAAGTATTTGCTTAGATGCTCTATCGTTGTAGACTTCTGCGTTGTGTTATGATAACAGAGTAGATAGAAAATTTCTTTCTCCACCTCTGCCGTGCTAGTCGGAATGGAAACTAGCTTTGCTAGTAGGTCCATCAGATTTTTGCGGTAAGTAATGGGAAAAAAGCCAGATCTCATATGCTTTCGCAACACGGGAAGGAAATAGTGCATACTTTTTGGGCCTTGTCGAACTCTGGCTTCACCTCCTCTGGCATACGTCCCTGTTAGCTGATTAGAAAGCTGCTCAACTTCTTCTTTAACAGCATCTGCGGAATAGCCGAAAAAAGGAGGTACTATGCTGTGCGTTGGTTTTTTTCAATATCATAGATCATATTGTCACAAGGTGAGTAACTTTCAAAAGCATAAAGCACAGAGTTGGGTTCGCACTCCAGCCGGGATCTAAGTGCATTAACTATGCTTTGTACTAACACCTTCCTTTTGTTTATATCCATGTTTGTGAATTTAGCAGCCTTGAATTCTTCAGCAACCTGAAGATCAGCAATGGACTTCCTGGACATTTTCTCATTGGAACTAGACAATCTGCTTGGATTCCTTATGCAGGAAATCAGAGAGTATCGCTCAATTGCCAACTCTGTATCAATGTCGAAAACATTTTCGTCGGCGTAAGATTCTCCTTCTGCCTCGCTGTTGAACTGGAACACATGCGAGTCATCTGCGATTTTGTGAAGTATTCTTTCTGCCGTTTCCGCGTTTTCACGAAAGTGACCTTCTTCAGCACTAGGTTTACAGAGTATAGATTCCAGTAGTGGGCGGGTTTTTGTGTGAAGGTGTGGAAATTCACCTATCTCCCATAGTTTTTTGAGTGTGTGCTAATAATGATGGCATGACTGTCAATCAAAAAGCGCATTTTTTACCAAAAAAACATAAACATATAACAACGACAAGCGCGCTCAAATAGACGCGTTCGCTCACGTTCCCGTTAGTGCTGATAACGATGTCAATCCACAGCACATTTTTTACTATTAACTTGCTCCACCTCGCTCTTATTAGGTCGTCCAGAAAGTTTTTGCGCATGAATTTCAAATTCATAACTTCTGATTTTTCCCAACCGATTTGACTGCTTTCACTTTTATGTGAAAGGGTAAGCCATGCTCTTTATAATGACTTCTCAGCTGCTTAGTAATGGTCAGTTGTCTGGTAACGGTCTGTTGTGCATAGATAGGAGCGATAGAAGAAAAAATGGTAAAAATTTTAATTTTCTGTGTAGGGTCATAAAAAATCGGAGACTTGCAACAAAAATCGGAGCAGTCAGTACTGTAGGATCTTTCACCAGCTCTTTCTAACAGTGCAAAGCTTGCGCCGATTGAGCATCTCCATGAAAAGTTATGATTCCACTGAAAAATGCCAAAATAAATCAAATTCGCCTTTTTGTATTGCTTGCTCGGAAATCATAACTTTTCATGGAGACGCTCAATCGGAGCAAACTTTGCACTGTTAGAAGGAGCTGGTGAAAGAACCTACAATACCGACTGCTCCGATTTTTGTTGCAAGGTTCTGATTTTTTATGACCTTACACAAAAATTCAAATTTTGAGTGATTTTGGTTTTGAGCTTCTATCTATGTAATAGATGACCATTACTAAGCAGCTGAGATGTCATTATAAAGAGCATGACTTACCCTTTCAAATTAAAAGGAAAGCAGTCAAATCGGTTGGAAAAATCAGAAGTTATGAATTTTGAAATTCATGCGCAAAAACTTTCTGGACGACCTAATAAGAGCGAGGTGGAGCAAGTTAATAGTAAAAAATGTGCTGTGGATTGACATCGTTATCAGCACTAACGGGAACGTGAGCGAACGCGTCTATTTGAGCGCGCTTGTCGTTGTTATATGTTTATGTTTTTTTGGTAAAAAATGCGCTTTTGATTGACAGTCATGCCATCATTATTAGCACACACTCAAAAAAACTATGGGAGATAGGTGAATTTCCACACCTTCACACAAAAACCCGCCCACTACTGGAATCTATACTCTGTAAACCTAGTGCTGAAGAAGGTCACTTTCGTGAAAACGCGGAAACGGCAGAAAGAATACTTCACAAAATCGCAGATGACTCGCATGTGTTCCAGTTCAACAGCGAGGCAGAAGGAGAATCTTACGCCGACGAAAATGTTTTCGACATTGATACAGAGTTGGCAATTGAGCGATACTCTCTGATTTCCTGCATAAGGAATCCAAGCAGATTGTCTAGTTCCAATGAGAAAATGTCCAGGAAGTCCATTGCTGATCTTCAGGTTGCTGAAGAATTCAAGGCTGCTAAATTCACAAACATGGATATAAACAAAAGGAAGGTGTTAGTACAAAGCATAGTTAATGCACTTAGATCCCGGCTGGAGTGCGAACCCAACTCTGTGCTTTATGCTTTTGAAAGTTACTCACCTTGTGACAATATGATCTATGATATTGAAAAAAACCAACGCACAGCATAGTACCTCCTTTTTTCGGCTATTCCGCAGATGCTGTTAAAGAAGAAGTTGAGCAGCTTTCTAATCAGCTAACAGGGACGTATGCCAGAGGAGGTGAAGCCAGAGTTCGACAAGGCCCAAAAAGTATGCACTATTTCCTTCCCGTGTTGCGAAAGCATATGAGATCTGGCTTTTTTCCCATTACTTACCGCAAAAATCTGATGGACCTACTAGCAAAGCTAGTTTCCATTCCGACTAGCACGGCAGAGGTGGAGAAAGAAATTTTCTATCTACTCTGTTATCATAACACAACGCAGAAGTCTACAACGATAGAGCATCTAAGCAAATACTTGAGATTTGTCAACCTTCTACTAAACACATTGTTATCTAAAAACTTCATTTAAAGGATTGGTATAAGTGGTCCAGACAGGCTGTCGTATGACTCTTTGAAATATAATAAAAGATGGTATGAAGAAACTGGTCACTTACCTGCTGACTTCCTGGTGCTACCAGAGGGTCAAGAAAAAAATTACAAAAGCGCGTAAAAGAAGAAGAAAGTTTCAAATCCATTTTCGACTCAGAACGCTTTTGCACGCAATTCTACTTCTACTCCGATGACCTTTGGAGGAAGAAGAAGATTTTTTAGGCAGCGAACTTGTTGTCTCTGACGTTAGCGATAGTGATATTGTTAATGATGATGTGCATCAACTTGTACGGCTTTGATATCCGGCATGTGATGGTTCTTCTCAAAGGATGCCTTAGCTGCAACATTTTTTGATGGTGTGGGCAATACTATAGACAAGTTAGGGGATTGACGATGGGCCAAAGGCTGGCACCTGTCGTTGCCATTGCCTATATGTCAAAAATCGAGAGCGTACTGGCGCGCAAACCAATAATATCTCCTCCATGACGAAGGCGGTCGCCCAAATAGGTTGACAGCATGCAAGGCTGACGCGCACGCGGCGCGCGGGCAATTGTCAACCACGGGTCGCGCGCACGCTCGCGTGAATGACCGCTGAGCGAGCGTGCGCGCGCCCTGTGGTTGACAAATGCGCGCGCGCCGCATCTTTGCATGGTTTCAACCTATTTGGGCGACCGCCTTCGTCTTGGAGCAGATATTACTTTATTGCCGCTATGTAGGTGATTGTTGTATTATGTGCGCTACACAAGACGAACTAGACACTTGCTTCAATCTGCTAAACAGCCAATCCCCAGACATAAAGTTTACACGAGAGAAGCCCATGAATAGTGATCTAACCGCATATCAGTCCCTTTGCGGATTTGATCTACACTGAGATTAGATTCATCTATATAAGGCACTTGTACTAGTCTCTACTACTACTGACTGTGCAGACGCTGTGTTTAGTGGTGGCTCGACCCCTTTTCGAAGACAGCCGAGGTGAGCATGAACGACGGTTTCCGTCACGGCTTTCAGCCTGGCTTGATGTTGAATGTAACCTTGGCTTGAACGAGGTGTTCGGGAGAAACCACTAATGTGACAACGTTCCACGCTCCGACGAAGGTGAAGGCACCGAAACGTTAGCCTGATTGAATAAAGCGTGCTATAATCTTGGTGATCGGGTCAAGTAAACATATACGAATATCTACATCATGCCAAGATTTATCAATAATCGAGCTTGAAGTCACAAGCTTTTGGAAGTCTGAAATTGTCAACCTGTTCAAAAACGCCTGCAAGTGGGTGATCAATTTTGTATCACATACTAGCTTGCTTACCCGGCTCCGCGCGGCCCTGTCAAAACACTATGTCAAAGAACACTATCCCTATTCCTGTACGAACTTTCCCTGTGCCCACGCCTACATGCCAAACTATTCCCGCTGTTTTAGTAAACATTATGTTCGATTACCCCCCCCCCCTGTGCAAACTCCCAGCCCCGCAAGTCAAACTTTGCAAAAAAATCGATAAAATTGATAAAAGTAATCAATAATCCTGAAAACTAATATTGTATTCGGAATCCCCATGCTCGATTACCCCCCTGTGCAAACTCCCAGCTCCGCAGGTCAAACTTTACAAAAAATCGATTAAATTGATAAAAGTAATCAATAATCCTGAAAACTAATATTGTATTCGGAATCCCCATGCTCGATTACCCCCCTGTGCAAACTCCCAGCTCCGCAGGTCAAACTTTACAAAAAAATCGATAAAAGTAGTCGATAATCCTGAAAACTAATATTGCATTCGGAATCCCCATGCTCGATTATCCCCCTGTGCCAACTCCCAGCCCCGTAGGTGAACTCAGCAAAAAATCGATAAAAATGATAAAATCGATATCGATCGATGACGAAAAGTAGCCTTTGACACCCGCCGGGGCCCGAAGTGTATGTGTGCCAAGTTTGGTCCGGATCGGTTCAGAAATGGAATTTACTATTCGGAACATACGTACAGACATACATACATACATACATACATACATGCATACAAACAGACATTCAGCTTTATATATAAGACTAGCGACCCTACGGGTCGCTAGCAAGCGGGTAGGGCACACCCATAAATAAACGTCTTTCATACCTACAATTTTCTCAAATGAAATTTCAATTTATCAGTACATGTATTGCCACAACCGCTCAAAAGTAACATTTTTAGAGATATTTTCGATGGGAGGAAAGTGGATCATATCGTGCTAAGATTTTGTCTTGCCCCAGTCGTTGCTGTACAGCTTCCTTTCGCAATGTCACTCTCGCACTCACGCTTACAATCTGGAGAGAAAAATCGGATTCACCCAGAGCAAAAGCTCCCAAAAGCGAGATTTTCGAAGATTTTCTCAAAATTTGGCGGAAAAGTGGATCATATCGTGCTAAGATTTTGTCTTGCCCCAGTCGTTGCTGTACAGCTTCCTTTCGCAATGTCACTCTCGCACTCACGCTTACAATCTGGAGAGAAAAATCGGATTCACCCAGAGCAAAAGCTCCCAAAAGCGAGATTTTCGAATATTTTCTCAAAATTTGGCGGAAAAGTGGATCATATCGTGCTAAAACTTTGTCTTGCCCCAGTCGTTGCTGTACAGCTTCCTTTCGCGATGTCACTCTCGCACTCACGCTTACAATCTGGAGAGAAAAGTCGGATTCACCCAAAGCAAAAGATCCCACAAGCGAGATTTTCGAAGATTTTCTCATAATTGGGCAGAAATGTGGAAGCATAGTGAATACTGAGATCGAATGTGAGCGAATCAAATGGTATGCTTCTATGACTAACTTTGCAGCAATGTCCAGCTCGCATTTTCAACACTCTTGGCACCCGCTCGCGTCTTTCAACACACCCATTGCAGCAGCAGAGCGTACCCTGCGTGTCGTGGCCTCTCGTTCGCGCTAAGACCTCTGCGTCCTCTTGACCTCATGATCGCATCGTCGCGTCTCTACACAATAAGGCCCCGTTCGGAAACTGGCGTCTATTAAAAACACCCGCTGAAGCATACATGTGGGCGGACCATCCTCGCCGTCTCTTTTTTTGGGATCGGGTTTATATTATAGGAGAGGATATTGACTACAAGGATGTCAGATCACAATCACTAATAATCCGCAGGTTTTTGTACACGCTGATTTTACCCCGTTTCTAGAAAACTGGGCGAAATGATCTTGACTTCTTTCAGAAAGTTGTTCACAGAAAGAGAAAGCAGATTTGGAATCAGCGTAAAGACGCGCCTAATGGTATACATTTCTTTTCAGCTTATCAGATCTTGCCTTTCCTCTGCTTGAATACCCAAACAAATCGGACTTGACAGCGGTGGTCTGAAAAAGGATCCTTATAATACCTGTAACCCAGTACCTCAATTTTGACGAGACACTACCTTTGAACGTCGACAGATTATACGGTTGGAAAGAAAAGAATGTTGCCTTTTTGTGTCAGAGCAACAAAACAACACTATATATGTGTGCGACGGGCGCTACTCGATAGGGCAAGGCAAGCTTTGAAAGAGAACCTTAAAGCATCTTTGTGCGCAGTGATCTAACAAGGTTGGATTTAATCCATTAACAGATTTATAACGTTGAAAATTCTTTGCCCATACAAGCTTCCACTTGTTACTGCATGTAGCAGACGTACGCGTTTATCTCACTCGGTATGCTCTTAATGGTTAGAAATCATGAGAGGAAAATAAAAGGCGAAGAATAAAGAACTACTGTACTGTCAACTCCCACTCAGACAATCGCCGGGGGCAGGTGGGCACCGGAAAAATAGATGGCTGTTTTCTCGCGGATTTTTTGAGAGGCAATCAGGACTTTTCGGAACGTCGCTTGCTGAATTCCCGATTCCTCAGAGATTCAGCAATATATATGCAAAAAATAAGAGCGAAAAAGATTCAACAGGCGGTCTCTCAGCAACTTGCTAACTATTTTCCTGCAATTTGCGAGCGGGATCGCAAATTTCAGCAGCGCGTATTTTCCGGTGCCCGCCTGCCCCCGGCGATTGTCTGAGCACGACTTCATCCTTGAGATTTTGGCTTTCAGATGCTCCAGTTCTTGAAAAATATCAATTTAAGACGAGAAACCCCGAAATGTGACATTCTTTTCTTTCCAACCTGATATTATACAAGGTTATTCGAAATTTTGTTTAGAAGTCTTTTGCCTCTCTTCAGGGTATCATTCTGTAGTGCCGTCTTGAACTCAAATTTGCAGCATGGAGGGGCTCATCGATCGCTCTTCATTGCTGTAGGATTACGGAGGGAACTACTGCGTCACTGTGCAAAAGCTGCCGGTTTGCAGAATTTCATTTAAAAAATCTGAAAGGTTTTGTGATAGGGTTTCATCAACGCCTTGATGAAACCCCTATTACAAACCCTTTCGTTGAGTATCAACGTAATTAATACTCAACTTTGTGCAGAACTGTGGAGCTTATTCTAGACATGCTTATCGAAAAAGAAACGATTATTAGTGCTTACTTGTCATATTTTGTTAACACGTCAGACCGCGAATTCGCGAGCGGGCGAAAAATTGTGCACTTTTGCTCGATGGTCTACAAAGTGCCCTCATTTCGTGAAATTAGCATTATATTTTTAAGTAACATCTATATATATATATATATATATAAAACTCAAACACTGTACCTTTGTTTGTTAGGATGTTTGTGGCTTATAGACTCCTTTGTATGTGAACCGAAGAGGCTGAACTTTGTTCCCCTATAAACAAGCCACGGCGCAGAAGATAGGCTACTTTTTGCGACAATCGCTGGGTCCTTCTATCGATTTATTGATTTTGTTTACTAAAATCTAGGAAAATGAAGGCTATACCATTCATTTCTCCAACTTAAGTATTAGTAAGGGGTGGTAGAGATCATTTACATTTTGCGGTGAGGAGCGGTGTCATGAAGCGAGCCGGTCAAGAAAGAAGACTATTTACAACGGATACTACACGAGCGCTGGAACTGACATGGAGGTGAAGCAGGAGAGTAACAGAAGATATGAAATGAAGAAAGTGGAGGACTGGTAAGTATACATCTTGAAGCACACCCTATACTGGGCCATTCTGGACTCTAGGCCCGGGAGGGACCGGGGACCGCAGCTAGTATCGTATAAGCTCTATACCTGAAATTCCGATTGAATTTGAAGTCTTTCAAGATTGTCACCTGAGTAGGATTGCTTCGTTTTTTTTTGGGAGACAGAAACAGCTCTCAATATCGAATGATAACTAGATCCACCTATGTCACCCGCGGTATCTACTGGTGTCAAAAACGCTGTTTTCGGAAATTGAAGCAAATGAAAGTATGCGACGTCGCACGCATCGTTCGCGTTACCGCACCATATTGAAGCCATTATTTGATTTGTGACTGTATTTTCTAAATAAGTTGCTGCGGCGTGACAACATAAAGTTACCCTTGAAAGTATAGGCCTAAGCCATTGACATGATATCCTTGGAGTATGATGAAACTTGGTGTGAAATTTAAGAAGTCCCAATAAATTCGCATGCTGCACCATGTGCAGCAACGGCCCGAAACGTGCTAACGGAATCAGCAGCTTAGCCTAGTGTGAGAGTTTTCAGGTCGTTTTCTACTTTTTCCTTTACAAAATATTGCCCTAGGCTCTTCGAAGTTCCCTCCGTAATCCTACAGTAAATGAAATGCGATCGATGAATCCCTTTACATGCAAAACTAAGCTGAAGCCAGCTCTACAATGTGGTACCAAAAGGTAAACAAAAGACTTCTTTGGAAAGAGATATAAGCGATTAAACAGTGGGGACATAGCTTCAGGATATCCATGTATTATGTTCCTCTTCCTCTAATCTAATTACAGATTACAGGACTTGGTACAGGACTTGGATCGGAAAAAAGTCACCCATCAACATTAGCGGTGTGCGCATCGGCAACGAAATATTGTTTCGCGTATGATTCACCAATTTTTTGCATGAAATATCCGTGATTGACGTTAGCTATTTAGGAGGATAGGTTGGTATAATAATGGAATTGGAACAATCGAAAAGTACGGCTGTGACTCTGGAGTGCTCTGCAAGGTAAGCATTACACTGTTCGAACATGTGATCTTCAGTCACTGTCTATCTTTACGCCAAGAACTTCATCCGCTAGTCTTACGTTTGCTCGATAGAAAATAGAGATACAGCTACGTACTTGAAATTTTTTTAGAAAGAAGGCTACGAAAAAAAGGGTGGTGTCGAGATTCGCTGCTGTGCTTCTGATCTCTGCAATACACTAAAAAAATGAGATATCTACAATAAGTTGTACCAGTAATATCCAAATTTTGGGCTTTTCTGGGCGGAATAAATTCGTTTGCAATGTATTTTTCAAAAAACAGACTGATCAACCTACTCAAATGTAGGTAAGCACAAGTTTTATAAGCATTTCTAACGTGGACACTTAGTCAAGACAGAGACGTAAACAAATGACAACTTAGCACTCTCACTTACCTGGTGTGATAAAGCATATGTAGACTTACCCTGCGGAAATCAGGAATGTGATCTTTACTAAAAAATTCAAAACCCAGAGTTTATCTTTTTTATAATAACGGGCTAGATGTGTGTGTGTGTGTGTTGTGTGTGTGTGTGTGTTGTGTGTGTGTGTGTTGTGTGTGTGTGTGTGTGTGTTGTGTGTTGTGTGTGTGTGTGTGTGTGTGTGTGTGTGTGTGTGTGTGTGTGTGTGTGTGTGTGTGTGTGTGTGTGTGTGTGTGTGTGTGTGTGTGTGTGTGTGTGTGTGTGTGTGTGTGTGTGTCCGTCTGTTACAAAATGCGTAGAGCGTGTTCCAGTCAGCGTTCTAAGCCCAAATTTTGCATAGCGCATGCTACCTTCATGAGAGCCTGCAACAACACGAGTAGATTTGTTGAGTGGATCCCTCAGAAATTGCGCGCCAAACGGATCCAATTGGCTTCTGTCCCGCAAAATTCGTCCGTATCACCACTTTTTGCAAAGTCGTGGTGCGTTTTGTAAGCAAATGTGCAAGTAATGGACTTTGGCCCGAAAAGTGGTCAAAAGTTTACTACATAAACGAAAATGGCGCCAAAAAGAATTGGTTGCGTAAATGATCAATTTGCCAAGGTTCTACCCAAGGATTGAAGAAGATTTTTGGACAGAGATGTAGCGCACGGTGACTATTGCCTTTATAGCGACTACCAAGCCATAACAAATTCAAAAACCTATTCAAATTTGCGTTTGTCTTCCTGCGAAAAGTTCCTTCCACGCGAAATCACCTATCTCACGTGAAAAAGCTTTCTAAATGAGTAGTTGTGTACATTTTATTCGTGGTAGCCTGCATAGCGCGGTAAGTTCCAGTGCCATTTTACGAGAATGAGTAAGGCCTCGGACAAAGTTCACTCGATTTTATCGTCGCGACTCAATCGCCACAGACAAGTGTCATGAGCTCATTGCATGCCGATTTTCCTGTGTTTCGGTTGTGATAGTTAGTCACGATTAATCGTGTTGGAAAACTATCACAACCGGAATGCAAGAAAATCGGCAAGCGATGAACTCGTAACACTTTTCTGTAGCGATTGAATCGCGACGATCGAATCGCTTGAATTCTGTCCGAGGCCTAAGGCACATAGATAGTAGAGTCAGTGCGAGCCTCTGCGAAGCAGAGGTGATGCACTGGTCTTTTACTAATGGGGCCAATGTGGACAACGGCAGAGACAGCAGACAAGTGAAAACTTTCTAGGAACTACAAGATATCACACATCTAGGCAACGAAATACAGCCACCACATCTTCTTACAGTTTCTGTAGGTCGGTAAGCCGTGGAAGCGATTGACATTCGTTGATCTAGCAACGCAGGATGCTTACTATCTGTAACGAAATCGCATATGTCCATTTGCTGAGTTTTAGCATCTCACTTTCTGCCTGAAAACTTAGAGAATATCGTTGGGAAAATCTTGAAAATTAGAAGCTTAGGCCTTTAGCTTGATAACCTTGGACTAAAAGAAAACCTCCTGTAAACATCAAAAGGATCCTTCAAAGTAGCGTGCTGCATCATGTGCAGCATCGGTCCGAAACGTGTTGAACTCACCTCATTATATACGACTGTGTCGAAGAAGTCTCGCTCTTTCGAATAATCTTACCTAGAGGCTCGCAGATTGACCGCACCTCATTACATACGACTGTGTCGAAGAAGTCTCGCTCTTTCGAATAATCTTACTTAGGCTCACAGATTGACCGCTGGCCGAGCTACAGCCTTTAAAGCTGCGCGATTCAGTGATGAGATGCGGATGGGTCATGTGCACGCACTGCCAAGAGCCATTTCAGGAAAAGAAATCACCATCACACTCCGATGCATAGAGGATGGCAGAAACCATCCCACTTCGTAAAAATACCTTTGCTAGTACGTTTTGAATTGGTTTCCATGCGAAAAGTTTGCTTAGAAAGAAGCAAATGAAGTTTATTTCTAAAAAAATGCAAAATAAAATTCAAGCTAACGTTTTTGGGAGGTAACCATAATCAGATGTAGTCCTTGATAAGCTCTATGTAGTAGTATGATTACTTGTTCGGATTATTTGTGTTCCTGCTTCAAAAAAGAAACTGAAAGAAGATTTTCGCATTCGAAGAAATGTTGCCCGCGACAGTGCGATACAGCTTTTTTGGCGAAAGATTTCCAAATTCTTTAAAATCCATGTTTTCTAAAAAATTGCAATGTGTGCATTGCAGCTCTTAAAAAGCTTTATCATCTCATGCATCCGATCATGTCTTCATCTTTGTTTTCCATTTGAAAATGAGCGATGAAAAAAGATAGGCGGCTAGTCCGCAACTTCTCACCGTATTTCCACCATGCCAGGTTTCAGTGCTAATAACACGGTGGTGTCTCCCATCAGTTGCTAAGACAGCTTCGAAGTAAATAGGTACGAAAATAACTAATACAATATGTAGTTGAAATTTTCAATGATGCATTTACTAATGACTATATAGCTAGACAATGTCTTGAAGGTAGTGTCTCGGCAGAATCTCGTTTTTCACCTTTCCGAAGCCTCGCCATGGGATATCCATATCTAAGCTTTCCAGTGCACGAAAATGGCAAAAACGTTTTTCCGAAGCTTCCCAGGTCCGTATTGAGGAAGATACAGCGGAAGTCTTCGCCCTGCCGCCCTTGTTCCTGACTCCGCCCACTTACGTATTCTGCGCTGATTGCGGACCTGGAAAGCTTCAGAAAATGCTCATTTTCGCCATTTTCATACGGAAAAGCCCAGATATGATTTCCTCGTAGCGAATAGGTTTCGAAAAAGTTGAAAAACTGGAGGACTGCCGAGCACTGCCTTTAAGAGGCTGAGTCGGGGTCATTTGACTACTTTAGCTATAGAGAAGCGTAAACGTGGAATGCTCTCCGTGGCTTTTTAGAAGAGGTAGGTGACTCAAGTAGAAGCAGGAAGAAAACAAAATCAAGCTCGCACAAATCCACTGAAATAGCAAGAGGTTGAATGCACCGTCCATCCAGATTCAAGTTGTTAGTGCGACTTTACATCTTCGGGATTTGCGATGATGGTCGGCAAGGTTGCGCGAGTTTTTGGCGGTAGACCAGAAAAAGTCTAAAACATTTTCGAAGCATTCGAGCGAGGAAGAGTTAGGTTGACGCTATATTGTGATCAAAAGGTTTCATTCACGATGTGTTCTTAGCTAAATTTCCGCACGTAAAGTAGAAACATGTATAGACCATATCACCAATCATCGGTCGCGAGGAAACACGGGATAAGTCTCCGCGCGGGCGCCACATGCGTAGGAATTTGGTACTCGAGCGCAAAATTGGCCTGCATTCAGAGTTGGACGGATCAAATGACTCTGCTTATTTTGATGTTTCTTTGTCTATCTCTTCTTTACATTCCTAAACTAGGTTTTATTCATGTGCGTATGTATTTTATATGCTGCAATGCTTCAAAATAGCACAGCATGAACCATCACCTAAGAAGTTTCTTTGCGATCATGGTCAACACTCCCAATATTGCTGTATTCCTGAGTAATCTCACTACAAAATCAGTAAGGAACCATTCGAAAACTCCTTTTAAGACAATTGAAAGCGCATTGCAGAAGTTGATTTGCGTGCTCAAGCTTTTGTCGCTGGCATCTGAATTGACCAATTCAAGCTAAATGAGGAGATGCAAATGTTTTGATTTGTTTTCACAAGTGAGCTTTACGTTCCAGTCTTCTAATAGTTTAAGAGTGAATGATAGCATCTCTCAACAAGTTTTCCGGTTTGATGCTCCCTTGAACAACGCCTCACCATCCAAAATGAGCCATAATTGACGCAAGCACACAAAAGGCCAGGAAAGGCACAAGGAAAACTTGAAACGAAGGGGAAAACAGCTGGAAGGGACGACTGCACATGCTTTTAGTGCGATCAGTCGCGCTCGAGTACTAAATTCCCACGCATGCGACGCGCGCGCGCAGCCTCATTCCTTGGATCCTCGCGATCGATGGTGGGTGACACAGTTTATATATTATCAGAATGAGAAATAAAGTGGGTTATATTAGCACTGAACTTGTACAACGGCACACATCTGACTATAAATGCTGATTTCGGGAAGAAAAAAATGTGAAAAAACTTAGAGACCCATCAAGATATGTATCACATCTTATATATAAAGCTGAATGTCTGTTTGTCTGTCTGTATGTATGTGTGTACGTATGTTCCGAATAGAAAATTCCATTTCTGAACCGATCCGGACCAAACTTGGCACACATACACTTCGGGCCCCGGCGGGTGTCATAGGCTACTTTTCATCATCGATCGATATCGATTTTATCGATTTTTATCGATTTTTTTGCTGAGTTCACCTACGGGGCTGGGAGTTGGCACAGGGGGGTAATCGAGCATGGGGATTCCGAATACAATATTGGTTTTCAGGATTATCGATTACTTTTATCGATTTTATCGATTTTTTTGCAAAGTTTGAGCTACGGGGCTGGGAGTTCGCACAGGGGGGTAATCGAGCATGGGGATTCCGAATACAGTATTGGTTTTCGGGATTATCGATTACTTTTATCGATTTTATCGATTTTTTTTGCAAAGTTTGAGCTAGGGGGCTGGGAGTTGGCACAGGGGGGTAATCGAGCATGCTGATCATCCCCAAGGGGAGTGATCAGCATGCTCGATTACACCCCTGTGCAAACTCCCAGCCCCGCAGGTCAAATTTTACAAAAAAAATCGATAAAATCGATAAAAGTAATGGACGATCTTGAAAACTAATATTGTATTCGTAATCTGCATGCTCGATTACCCCCTGTGCAAACTCCCAGCCCCGCAGGTCAAATTTTACAAAAAAAATCGATAAAATCGATAAAAGTAATGGACGATCCTGAAAACTAATATTGTGTTCGTAATCAGCATGCTCGATTACCCCCCTGTGCAAAATCCCAGCCTCGCATGTCAAAATTTACAAAAAATCGATAAAATCAATAAAAGTAATGGACGATCCTGAAAACTAATATTGTATTCGAAATCCCCATGCTCACTTCCCCCTGTGCCAACTCCTAGCCCTGTAGGTGAACTCTGCAAAAAAATCGATAAAAAACGGTAAAATCGACATCGATCGATAACGAAAAGTGGACTGTGACACCCGCCGGGGCCCGAAGTGTATGTGTGCCAAGTTTGGTCCGGATACGGCGGAGCCGGGTAAGCCAGCTAGTGGTCTATATAGGGTAGCGTAAGAATCCATAATATAGTAAAATTACCAATTTCTGAGCGATTTTTTGTCTCAAATATTGTCCAAATATTACCTAAATTCTAAATGCCGGGGATAAGACTCAAAACGTCATGTGGTGGTCTTCTTTGACAGAAAAAGAATGTGAAATGACGTGGAACGGAGTTTTATACCGCATCAGCTAGTTTGTGACTACATACTAGCTCCTTCCCCGTCGTCCTCCGTCCCTCAATCTGAAAAAAGCCATAGATAAATTGACACACTATCAGGGACCACAATCTTTTACATACAGTTATGATTCAATTGAGTAAGGCTAGTGTATGGAAGCGACTAAAATCTGAGCTTTAACTTTCTTAAAAGTGGGTAATAAATAGCTCTGAAATTAAATGGATAAATAGGCATGATTAAGTTCTCGATATTTAAGTAATGAAATTGTACGGCTTAATTCTTGATCACTTGGGTCAAAACCTTGCATGATTTACAAATATGTGGAGGTGGAGTCACTTTAATATATCCAAAAAAATCAATATTTTGAATATCAAATGATAAATAAGCATAGAAAATAAATGAAAAATAAATATAGAGATTCTATAATTAGTAGCCTAGATTTGCCGGATTACTGGCTTTGAGTTGAAACATTGCAGGCAGCGTCCACTGTACTAGCTTAGAGGAGTGTAGGAAAAGTTTCGTGATGGCGCCTAGAAAAGTTTTCTACTATAAAAGTTTGAAGAAATAATTCTACGAGATTTACGAGAAAACAGGTTGTATCAAGAAAGAAAGATAAATCATATTCAGCAGTTGAAAGTGCATGCAAACTCTGAGGGCGCCGTGAGGATTACCGATGGAAAAAACAGAAGCACAGAGCAGTTTTGTAGCAGGATGACAGGAAGCCGATGCGAAAATATTTATACTACTTCAACGGCTTATAATTCCCGCATGAGAAACACATGAAGATGAACAATGAAAAAAACGAAAATCGATCAATCGAGCCGAGAGATGAATTTCGGAGAGGGGCGGCTGGCTAAACATAGTACGATCAAAGGAGAAAAATGCGGGTGTTTGGGTAGCGGAAAGAAACGACGAGCGAGACGAGTGATGTGAAAGTGCTACCAGCACCAACAGCGCCGATCATCGTACACAATAGACTTTGAAGGGGGGGGGGGTGGTGAAGTGCGAAGTTGCTGTTGAAAAGTTCTCGCAGAGGGGCGGGAGCCATGCCTGATCATGGCGGCGTACCTATTATTGACTCTTCGGACTCGCTGCTCGATCACAACTCTTCGTCAACAATTCCCTGCCCTGCTTTTCCCATCCCTCGTCCCCCCCTCCCCCGCCTTGTACATATGGTAACGGCATGGCTAACGTCTATGGAATCTCTCCAATTACAACAAAACAGAATAGCAATGCCGAAGCTGAATACGCAGATGGATGAGATGCGAGCACCACGCATTCTCTTTCCTTGAGAGGAGGAGCGGAGGTGAAAAACACTTCTTCACCTATGCCGAATAAGTATAGGGACAAGCAAAACAAAGACGCGCAAGGTCAGACCTGAGCCCAAACATGGAATTTCTCATATTTAGATGTTTCTAGGTTTGAAAAAAGTAAATAACCCGCCTTGAGAAACGATCCAAACGTAGTCTACCATATTTTTTACAGTGAAAAAGTAAATAATTCAGTATGTTAATCACGTCCTTTGCTTTTGAAAAGTTTGCAGATTGTAGATAGAGACTTGCTCTACAAAATCTTTATTGATTACGAAGTAAACTTAATTTTGTGTGTTAACATGCCGGACCCAGGTTTATACGGTGGTATCTTTATTCGACCTTACGTTTCGACACACTCGTCGTCTTCGGAGGTCTGAAGTAGATTGCATTTTGAATCTGGAAGATAACACCGCCAAACGCCATCACGAAACACAGCGAGTCTAGACCTCGTCTTGCGCGCAACGTACTAAGACACGGCGGTGAGGAAACTGACTTCTGATTCACCCGATGGTAGTGAAGCAGTCAGCAGTGGATCGATCTTTATATATACGCAGGCTGTAACTCACATATCGACAGATACGGCAAGAGTTCAAGCTATCAATAAGCATTCAGTCTTGTTATTCATGCTAGGATTCCTAACGGAGATCCATGCCGCTTCGATACTTTTTCATGCTACAATTTGTGCCTCGTATGATAAGTGCATTTTACATCAAATTCACCGCCGTTATGTGCTTCTATCTTATGTTTTCCCAACGGCGACATTGCGTTTCCCAACAGCGACATTGCAGCGCCTCTTATTCATTAAATGCTCCTTTAATCTCACTTCAACATTCTACCCGTCTCTCCAATATATAAAGCGCCACAGCTCAGACACTGCATGGTAAACCACCCCTATTTTTGCGCAATCGCCTATTTTCCCATATGGGCAAACGACGCAGTTTTCCGAAAAACAATCAACATAATACAATCTATTCCTCACTAACTGTTTCTTTATATTGTCATTCGGAATGTTTACCGCTATGACTTCATCTTGTAGTTGTGCTCGTACCACATACCGTTTGATTTCTGAGCTCACTGCATCAGAAATGAAGGGTATGCAAAGAGGTACCATATTGTCGTTGTTATTCGAGTGACTATTATTGCTCGCAAACTTCAAGGGCTTATGATTAGCGAAAGGTTGCAGCATGTAGTCATTGTCCCGCGCAATTTGTGAAGCCATAATCTGGATTTAAAAGGTTCTTGTGTACCCGTACATACATTCGCGGCAGTTCGGAACATGTTGCGAACAACAGCTTGTTTTACTGCTTTCGGATGCCTGAGAGTTAGCGTGAAGTATAATGTTTTTGGAACTTTCCTTCCTGTACCATTTTATACGAACAGTGTTATCAACCAGCTGTATCTGCGTACGCAGGAAGGGAAGCCACCCATTGTTCGGAGTTTCCCGTGTAAGCTTGATATACTGTGACTGCTGGTTTAGGATTTTAAAGCATTCGTCCATTTCGGACTGTGTCGAGGTTATAACATAGCAGTCATCAATGTAACGACAGTACATCAATGGTAAGCGTGCCAATACTGGTTCCTCAATTTTGTTCATAAAGCAAATGGCTAGGAATGGGGCTAACCGTTGACCCATCGCCAGTCCACGAATCTGGGAGTAAAAGTTCCCAGACCATTCGAAGATATTACATTTCAAGCATTCCTTGATGAGAACTAGTATGCATGCTTTGCTCAAACCGAAGGTGACCATGTTATTATAGTGAGAATCCAACATTTCAGACACTTGCAGTGAGGCATCATTCTGAATATTGGTGTATAGCGAAGTGACATCGAAGGACTCGATAACACTGTTTTCATCTATATCGGGGCGAGCGTGTGATGCGACTGTCGCAACGGGGTGTCGTAAGCGGGGTACCTATGGTGGGGGGGGGGTCGTAAAAGGAGGAAATTTGGATAAAATACAGTAAGCATGGAAGGAAATTGAATGGCAAATAAATACTCGTGTTCTTAACAATACATTCATGGAATGCCGTATACCAATGTATCAAATAAAAACGAGTGAACAATAATTTGAAAACATTTGCAAACATAGAACTTCACTTCATTTGCTGCACTTTTGAAAGATTAGGCTTAGTTCTCTTTTTTTGAGGGGAATCACTATTTCTTCCGCAAATATTGTCGCAAACGGGGATCGAACCAGGGTGGCATGACTAAAATTCAAGAAATGAACACCTTTAGAAGCTCAAATGCTACTAAAGGCATGTATGTGTGGTAAAGATGTTGGATGTACCGATTGGTGTAGACATCCTGCTTCCGAAGGCTCACTGAAAACTCGCACGCTCGACAAAAGCGCATATCTTTATCAACGCTAATTGTCAATAATTTGTAAATCTTTTTGTAATGCTTTTCATACGGCCCTTACAATTTATCTGTACTTAAGAGGCGCTCTACTACACTTGTGCAAAATTTGGTCCTACTTTATGGCCTTCGGATTTTCTTATGATTTATGTATGGTGGCAAAAAATGACAAAAGGGGGGTCGTATCTGGGTCGCATCTAGATTTTTCCGGAGCTATTGAAGCTTGTTGGCTGCAATTTTGCTGTAATACGAGGCCATCTTCCTACTTTATATCCTAAAAATTTCAGGCCGTTTCATAATTTCTCCGATGAGTTACAAAATCTTAAGCTCAAAAATCCCAGTTTTTGCTTTTTAGGATCGCATCTAAATTTGCGAGAGTCGCATCTAAATTTTTTCAAGCTCACTGCTCCTTAAAGGCTGAAACTTTTTTTTTGATAGTCTGGACACTATACCTACAGAATCTGTTCACTGCAGCCTCTCAGTCTTTTCCTAGCCCTTACGAATTTTCAAACTACCGTGCTCATGCACGTTTTTGACGTCGTTCTGGACGGCGCTCAAGCGTTTTTCTCGCGGTAAAAGCTGTGAAAGAGGTAGGAAGTAAGCTCCTTAGTCGAAAACATCTTTTGTAGTTCAAGAATGTCATTTTTTCCTCCATGCAAAAATATGTGTCGCATACAGGAACCGAATTCGCTGAAGTATGCCTGAAAATTCAGAAAAAAAAACTTGCAGAATCTCAAATATTATTGAAGGTGTGTACGAGTGCTACGGATGCTGAACGCACCCATTGGCCTAGAAATTCTGCTTCCGAAACCTCACTGAAGTTCTCACGCATTTGTTTTTTGAGATTGGCATTCGTTTATGCAGGTTACCGCGAGGAATGTGGGCAGAAGAGGTAAGGGGAGAGATAGGGGGGGGGGGTAGATGAGGTGGGAAAGGGGGGGGGAGGGTCGTAAAAGAGGGTCCCGGATTTTGCAAAACGTTAGCGAGGAACACTAACTCTTCGAATAAGTTATGGCCACCAAAATTTTTCTCTCCAAAAAGTTCATTGAACGAAAAAGTTAAAATGTTAAAATTGCAGTAAAGAAGAAATTAATTTCCGAAAATGTGAGCAATTATTCAGTGAAAGGTTAACGAGAATTCGCTCGACTAAGTACAGAGATAAATTCTAGCAAAGAAAAATGGAGGTGAGATATTTCTCAGGACCTCAATCATTCAACTCCAAAGTGGAGACGACGTTGTAAGAGGGGAAAACGGAGGCGGGAGGGGGGGGGGGGGGGAGAGGTGGAGGGAGCGTTAGGTTACCAAGTAAGGTGTGTGCGGTTCTTAAACGGAGGCGAGAGGGGGGGGAGAGGTGGAGGGAGCGTTAGGTTACCAAGTAAGGTGCGGTTCTTAGCGCGTCTGATAAGAAATTGGGGCTACAGTCAGCTGGGTGGGTTGGTGTCGAATCGATAAGACAAAACCAGGAGGTAAATGTTCTTGCTAGGGGGAAATGTGTTTGTTATCTAGACAGGGCATCGTGTGGATAAAATTGCCGCCCCGGGAACTTGGGGCGTTACGCGTGACGGTAATTCTGCGCATCTGATCGAGAAATGCCTTACCAAACTTCCAAAGTGGTCATTTTTGCGCACTTTGGCTTGTTCCAAACAGCAGATGGCAGATTAATGCCCTTGTTGTTCGTAAGCACTCTTTCATTTTTTTTCGTTGCTCGATCGCCCCATCTTGAAATTGCGAAAAAAGCAATCCCGGGCGCAGAGAAAAGAGTTTTGCGCAGCATCCACTTCTTTCCCCCTCCCCCATTCAGTTGCACCTGATGGCTGTAATTTACGAGATTGGCAAATATCGTTTAAGCACAATTTCCGGCCGACCGGATACCGGGGTGGCGGGTGATGAGGAGGTGTTTGGTGCCCGATGACTGTCATCAAGCAGATGCATTGTTCTCCTATGCACGGAAATAATGGAATCGCGCACGCAAGTTAAACATGGGCAGCGAAGCGTACGATAATATTTGCCATTTATTTGATTAACGGAAAAATAACGCTACCCCGGCTATTGAGCTACAAAAGAAGAAAGTAGATTCGCCTAGATGCTTGTAGTAAGATTGATCATCCTACATCAATCCTCCATGCAAAACAATGCTCAAAATAATTTTAATCCCAAACCTTACGTTGCATTGTTAGATTTCCTATGATTTCCTATAATTTGTGCCAAGAAGAAGATTAGCGTATACCTACACTAACCCGAAAGCCAAAGGTTTGTCTCACGAGCAGTGTCACCGCCATCTTTAGTTATTATCAGCATTCGCCCATTTGAGAGCTTAAAATGGTGATTGAATAAAAGCAATTTTTCTTTTTTTGACAGAAAATGCGCATTTTCAACCTGCGAAAAATTGCAAAGTTTATTAGCATTAAACGAAACTGCTGATTGAGCATCATCATACATGTGGAAGTAAGCTTATTCATCTTGCATATTCCTGTTATAAAATACAGTATGCATACCGTACTCCGATAGCTTATTGCAGCGTACAAAAAAGGTTACAATCAGGGTCAAGCGTGGGGTGCGGCACGCCACACCTGGGGGGTCGTATTGAGGAGTCAAAAGGGGAGGGGGTCGTAGCTGGGTAATCTGATAATAGTGATAACATGATATTCGTATCCTATCCATAATTAGCATGTCAAATAACCCCTGTAGACAAAGTGTGAGCGAATTCTGAAGATTCAAGATACTAAGCTACCTAAGTGAAATGGTCAAATTCCAACATGGTTAACTTTGTTTCAAAGGTAAATTAGCTATCCGTTTTTGACAGACTCAAGACAAAGCACTACTCCTTCTTTGTCCACCTCAGAAATCCCGCTTCATAAGACCTCCAAACTGTGGAATTAGAAGCCAACTAAAATCTCGTTTTTCCCATTTTTCGCTTTTGATCGCTGTGTTTTCACCAAATATTACTTAGAGCTAAAAAGACAAATCAGGCTCCAAACAGTCCTATGGAATCTACAAGGTTTAGGCTATCGATTCATATAAATACTGTCCGCTAAAATTGATTTTTTGATATAGTTAATGGGGTGCGGCACACCTCCTTAAAAGCTCCGGCCGCCGCAGCTTTCACCATTAGGTAGCCTAGTATCTTGAATCTTCAGAATTCGCTCACACTTTGTCTACAGGGGTTATTTGACATGCTAATTATGGATATGTTGCCCATTATGTTTGACAGGGCCTTCAAGTAATGCTATCTTAAGTTTATAGTTCAGGGAAGGGGGGTCTTATCAAGACAGCAATAGGGGGGGGGGGGTCGTAACCAGCGATCGTGTGCCACACCCCTTGCTTGACCCTGGTTACAATGGTCAAAATGGTTACCACAGTTACATGCTTCTTTGCTCCATTCATCTGTCCTTAAAAAAACACAAAACGCCGATTATGAAATTCCAAGATTCGAACCAAACAAAATCAATAAAATATTCTGAGTGATCAACATCCTTGCCTGGACAAATTTGCACATGCCTTTTCAACGAATTCTTTTTGCAAGGAAAGAAAAAACTGACCCGAGTTGCACAAAATTTCCGGTTTTACAGATTTTCCCAGTTTCCTTTTTGACCGGATCTTTTTTTATGACCTTTTACTCGTTGGAGAAATCATGTCATGAAATCATGAATTTCTCTCTACCATATTGATTTGGAGAATGGACGATGATTAATTACATTGGCAGAGTGGAGATTGTGCCATATAGATCGACCAGCAAGATAGTGACCGAAATTGCTACAGAACTTTCATTTCTTACAGAACAAATGTAAGCCTATGCCATCGCGCGAGGTGCAAAAAGCGGTAAAGTGAAGAATGAGAATGGTGAACGGGAAAGTAGACATGGTTAGCTAAATTACAATGAAATCGTTCCGAAACAGAAGGACGATATTATCGATATGGCCAAGACGAATCGGCAGAGTTGTGAATGAATATTCGTTAGAGCAGATAATAAAATTTTTACATACATTACACACGCGCCTTTGTTATCGCTGTGTAACGTTCGCAAGCATTTTTTGATTAGAGAAGCGGAAACGATAATGAAAAAGCAGCACTCTACGCACATTTCCTAGAAAAAGAAGTAGAGCCGACTCGTAAATCTTGCGCAAAGCCGAGTAAGAACTCAAAAATATGCTAGGAATATATTTTATGCATGTGCTGCAGTTATGAATTTCACGCACTAGGGGGTTTTGAGTCGATTCCCTTCTTTGAATCAAAAATCCCTTTTGCTAGCATTGATCAATGTGTAACCCACATGGGTTTTTATCAGTTACGAATACAAATGTAAATGAGAGTTTAGACTACGCTGATTAGGATTATAATAAAGTCACATGCTAATGATAAATCACAGTTATGAGCAATAACAAGCAATAAATTGACGATTTCTCCACACAGCGTCCGCAAAAACCTTCTCTTAGCCTTTTTTTGCACTTTTCTATATTTTTGAGGCTAAGAGCGGGACTGTAAATGATCTATTGAACTATTGTCAATTAATTTTGTGAGAACAAATGAGCCTAACCTCATAGGCAGGAATATCTAGATTTCCACGCACTTCTTAGAAATAGTTGAACCTAATCGTAAAAGTTCTGATGGGTCTATCCACCCATGAAAACCAGTCCAAATTGCAATCATCGTGAGCTGCTGCTTGTCTTCTAACTGCATCTTAGCGCCATATATCAAAAAGTTAGCATAGGTCGATAACATTTACTAAATGTCTTAAAAGCCTTGGAAACTAGCGGCAGGTTTAACACTGAGCTGAAAGTAAACATGATTAGCCTAGACTGGTACACACTGATGGATTTTTGGAGAGAAAATGTCTTTCAGCAGTTAAGAAAATTGGGCTCGATAAGGCATTGCTACATATACAGTTGCTTTGTGAAAACTTAAAAATATCTTTTGAACGAAATAAATGTAAAAACCAGGGGAAACCATGAGAAAAACAAAAATTGTGATTTGAATGATGTATAGAAACGCCAAGAGCGTATTGAATAAATAAATAAATAAACAAGTAAATAAATATAAATAAGTATCATCGATGTTAAAAAAAGGAATTTAATTGTGATTATTGCGCAGTCGCTTTGCTGAGGAAAAAATTACTCCACAAAAGGACAACGACTGAAAGAGCACCAGTCCAGACCTGAAAAATTTAAATTCATGAGCACCACTTTCTCCCAAAGTCCACTTTCTCCCAAACTATACGTAAAGAAGAATAATGGGGACTAGGTTCCAAAAACAGCAGTAGATGCATGCGGGACGTCCACTATTTTTGGCGCAAGTGCAGACGAGCACGGAAAAGTTTGTTGGGAACGGAGTTGGGCAAAACAAACACTGGTCAAGTGTGCATACAACCTGAGAGCAGTGTGTATTCGCGCGAAATGCGAAAGGCATCATCGACAGTAATACGCCGGCACACAGACGACCCGCTACATCTGTACAAAGGTCCCTCAGTGTGGAGATGAGGAATCAGTGAGGAGAATAACTCTAAAGAATCGAAGTAATAAGCCGAAAATCATGGCTTCAAATAACTTTTTTGGTGAAAACCATTTTTTCGCAGTAAATTTATTATTTGTCAAATGGGTATCGGTGTACTTCATGGGCTTTAGGTTGGGATCCGCCTATAAGTTCACTGTCTATCTCCCAGAAGCCTTGGACTAGCTGGTATCTTGTTTTGTTCGACGTGTTTGAGTTTTTTCCTTACTCCTTGTTTATTGCACCCTGAGTGTGTTAGTAAAACAAAAGATGAAGATAAAATTTATTCATTTTCAGGTGAAACACGACAAGGGTGCGCCAAACGCTTCAGTAAAATTAGTAAGCAATGGTAAGCAATGCAGATGTAGTGTTCACCACAGATGCGTTACAAATCGCATTAGTATACATCCAAAACCCGCCTTATTTTTGATTAAACTACTCAATGAAAGCGTAACTTAGTTGCAAGGAACTACTCTACGGCAAGAAATTAAAGGCTATGTAAGAGCGCAAGAATTTAACGATGTGTATTTTGTGTCATTTCATATTTGCGGATTGGGAAGAGAAACTTAGCTGGAATATTAAATTTGTCTCAAAATTTTGCACCAAAATTCAGGCATTTGCTTTGAATTTGTTCGAAGATGCTTCACTATATGCTGCAAAATTCCCCCGAAAACTTGATTTGTATGTAATTACATTACATGTAAAAGTTTTATAGCTAAAAACGCTCATATCATACGTTTGATTTATATGAAAACATGGAAGATATTATATTTGTGGAGATAACTCAGCAACAACATTTTATAATTACACAGAGTAACTCATTGAATCACCTACATTCGAAGTATGCGTTTAGTAAATTTAGTAATTTTGCGGCTAACTCCGAACTTCAACAATTTCCGTGATTCCGGACGCACAAAAATAATGATATCTTCTCTTCAGTATTATTGAAGAAGAACAAATCCTTCAAAAAATTGGAGCAAGATTCCGACATATTTTTAAAGTATAAGAGTAACAATACACGGCCAAGTATTGTTTGACTCTCCTTGATTGGTTTAACATTTTTGTGTTTAGTTTCCCAAACAGTATTTCCCCCTCTCCACTATCTTCCTTTCCCCTACCCATATGTGAAAAACCATATCAGCGTCTAAACGAACAAATGGAAAAATTGCATTTTAAAAAGAGATTGAAAGGAAGATGGCTAAAAAGGCGAAAGGTCGGAAGTAAATAAACTATTTCCTTTTTTCAAGACAGCTTTTCTCCATCGAAGTTTTCTATGAAACTTACCCAGCATACCTTAAAGAAGCTTCTTTCATGCTCTAATCAATGGTGGTTGAAAGAAGCTTCTAGCCTCAAGCGTTAAAAATTTATAGAGCTTCATACAACCGCACTCGAAACCAGAATTTCATTGCACTTACTTTTTTGGCCAGAATTCGAGCGCGAGTAAACGCATTCTTTTGAAAATTCAAGTACTGTATGTGGTAGAAATTTTCTACGTTGTGCACGCTTTGCTGTTTTCTCAAAAATTATTTAGATTGAGATTTCGGTGTCCCAACATGAGTGGTGGTTTTGACCATTCTGTGGCCCATAGATTTCCTTTGAAGAGGGCAATCGCCAAAGTTTTGCTCATTCCTGCAAGCGTAAGGGTGGACTTCTTGTTGACAGTTTTCGCAGAAATGTGGAAGCTGTTCAGTACACAGAAAATCAAAAATCTCGATATTTTGGGATTTTGAGGGTTAAGAAAAAATATCGAAAAAAGCGGACAATTTTGAATATTATTTTTTCCTTTTCGCAAATCTTCTTTGTTTGAGCCCCTTTCAACTTTTATTTGTACTACTGGCTTGCGGCTACAGGACAGTCAACTTTTCATACATACCAACAAATCTTGAAGGAAGTTATGATCAGTTAAAGACAAGGTTTCCGAAAAAAATTTTTTTGCTTATCAATCCATAGTTTTTCACCGTTTTGAGATGTTAGCAAAAATTAGAGCGCGCTATATAGAGAGAGGTTTGGTATTATTATTATTATTATTATTATTATTATTATTATTATTATTATTATTATTATTATTATTATTATTATTATTATTATTATTATTATTATTATTATTATTATTATTATTATTATTATTATTATTACTATTATTATTACTATTATTATTACTATTATTATTACTATTATTATTATTATTATTATTATTATTATTATTATTATTATTATTATTATTATTATTATTATTATTATTATTATTATTATTATTATTATTATTATTATTACTATTACTATTATTATTACTATTATTATTACTATTATTATTACTATTATTATTACTATTATTATTACTATTATTATTACTATTATTATTATTATTATTATTATTATTATTATTATTATTATTATTATTATTATTATTATTATTACTATTATTATTATTATTATTATTATTATTATTATTATTATTATTATTATTATTATTATTATTATTATCATTATTATTATTATTATTATTATTATTATTATTATTATTATTATTATTATTATTATTATTATTATTATTATTATTATTATTATTATTATTATTACTATTATTATTATTATTATTATTATTATTATTATTATTATTATTATTATTATTATTATTATTATTATTATTATTATTATTATTATTATTATTATTATTATTATTATTATTATTATTATTATTATTATTATTATTATTATTATTATTATTAATGCTTCTAAACATTCTTTTGGATGCTTTGTGACTGAAATTCTGAGTATAAAAATAGCGGAAGAAAAAGTACCAAACATGGAAAGCGGTTGAAACACACTGCCCTGTAGCAGCTGCAATGCAACATTGGACAGGCAAAAATTCTCAAAGATTAGGCTGGGTTCATACTGATTCCCATATTCTGGAACTGTTCCCGCACAGTTCCCGCACAGTTCCAGCACAGTGCGAGAACTGTGCGGGAACAGTTCCAGAACATGGGAATCAGTACGAACCCAGCCTTAGGGAAAAGCTGCTACGTCGGTCGCGTTTACCACGGGTGTAATCTGATATTTGTAACCAAATATTGTGGTACAAGGCTGCTAAATTGCAGAGTCGTTTGCACCAGCGGCCACGCGACCGCGTCGCGTCCCGGCATTTTGCCAGCGCCGGCGCTGGCGCCATCGATCGAGGCCTGGCAAAATGCCGAGGCGCGAAGCGGTCGCGCGGCCGCTGTGCAAACGACTCTGCAATTTAGGAGCCCTGTACGAAGAAGCGTTCATTCAATCCCTTACACCCAAAAAGTCTTAAGCACTTTTCATTGTGGGAACTTTTCACTTTTTTCACTATTCATTGCCTGACCAAAGCCGGAAATATTTTGTCATTTTAGGAAGTAGGTAACAGCGGCTGCTCTGAACTTGTGCAAAACTTTTTCCGCCTCCCCAAGTTTCCGTTGGTTTTCATTTGTTTGAATACTATTTTGAGAGTCATAACTCTGATTATTAGATTGACTGAGCCAGACCTTATGCTATGCTAACGAAAAAGGGATGCGTGACGGTCACCAACCGCTCGTGAATTTTACCAGCCACCTGCCGCCTCTTTAATTATCATAGTAATCGAACACGGTACTCACTTCCCGAAAGCCATACAGAGTGAAGAGTTATTGTCCAGATAGGCGTGAATTTCGCAGACGATGAGGGCATGCTTTTTCAAGAATTTTCGTTGCACTTCAAGGAAGGGGACCCGTAAGCGAGACCGGTTTTAGGAGAGTCAGAGTTTCCTATCCATAAAGATGGTCTTAATAGAATTAAACAGTTGGAAAAGGAGAGAAGGAAAAAATGATCCGATTACGGGCGGGAAAAGATCTCTCCAAAGATTTTCCAGTTCCCGTTCTCCGGACCCATTTTTTCAAAAAAAAATGAATATATGCATTTATCCTTGTACCACATTTGGTAAAAATTTCACTGCACAGAGAGTCAGCTTTCTGGCACAAGCCAAAAAAAGACGTGTCATCCTTCTTTCACTAGGCCAATGTGCAGTATGATAGAACAAGCTCTTGGCTACAACATATTACGGGTTTGCAGTAAATAGAAAAAATTTTGCAATTTCAAATGAAGGCAAATGTTCGCATACTGCAAAACTTGGATGCGATTGCGCGAACGGGAGGGAAAAATCATATTCTAAAAAGCATTAAAATTGCTCCATTGATCGAATTCTAATAGATGCTTATACAGAAGACTCATGGAAAGAATATAGCCTAGAACTCAGTACCTGCTGCGCTCATATAGCTTTCAAATTTATTCTAAAGGCAAATGCACACTAGCACGCAGGTGATATTCGCAAAAAATCATTTTGCATTTTCGAAAGAATACTTCTGGCATACGCAACTATTACGTAGTAGCGCAAGGCCTTCTCTTCATGTATTGAAGTGTTGTAGAATATTTACCGTAGCTTTAGTTATGAAATAAATTGTAAATACTCATTTTGATTCTCTCGCTCTGCAGAAGCACTTGTTTTATAAATACAACTCTTACAAAGACATATGACAAGTACTTTTAGCTAAGTAAGGTGTGATTTGTAAAGGATGACCGCTATAATATCGTGGCATAAAATTGGAATAAGTCATCAGTTGATTCGTGACTTACAGCACAGCAAAGTCGGCTCCCAGACTTTTGCCCTACCCTGTACAAGAGACTCCTGAGCAGCGTCATTTCAAATGCCCTCGTACCTCACAGGAAGTGATTTTGGTAAAAGATGTCGAGCTGGCCCTAAGCGTGTTTATTTTTATCGTGACACTTAGGAAGGAGGCAGTTCATACAAGATTTATGAAAAAATTTCAGGCTGAAATATCTGAACATTTTGCAAAAAATAGGTCCGAATAACGGATAATTACCAATTTTTCTGCAAATTATTAGGTTGGTGCAGAAGTAAAGCGCTTTTCCGAGTTCATTTTAGCTGCTATAACTTTCTAGCACTAACAGATCTAAATTTTCCATTTCGATAAAGACTTTCAGAGGTAGCAAACCTTTCGCAATACAGCGCACATCTCCCTATACTCATATCACCAACGGGCAGGAAATATGGTTCGATGAGCAAAAAAATTTTTTCTGAAGCCATGTTTTTAACTGGTCATAACTCTCTTCATTATTTATTAGTGTAAATGATATGTAGCCTACCATGTAGCCGTAAGTAAGTAGTACAAATGAAGATGGAGAGGGCTTGGACGAGAAAGGTTTGCAAAAAGAAAAAATCATAAGGCAAAATTGTCACCCTTTTCTTTTTTTTCATAGTCCCCAAAGTCCCAAATCATGTAACTTTTTGATTTCCTACGTATAGTGAACTGCTGAACATTTGTGCAAGACTGTCAGATGGAAGCCCTACCTTTGCGCTTTTAGAAATGAGCGAAGTTTGGCAATTGCTTTCTCCAACCCAAATCCATGGAACGCAGAATGAATGAAACAACTATCCGTGTAGAGGTGTCGATATCTCAGCTTTGATAATCTCAAAATATGGCTAAGTTGCATAGTGTAGACAATTTCCATTGCACGCAGAAGCTAAATTTTTGAAAAAAATAGCGTCATTCGTCCTTGAATTCCGGCCAAAAAAGTAAATGCAAAAAAATTTTGGTTTCAAGTGCGGTTGTGTAAAGCTCTATAAATTTTTAACGAATAAGGATGGAATCCCATTTCAACCAGCATTGGATGGAGCACGGAGAAGCTTCTTGTTAGCGTGCTAAGTTTTTTTTCAGGAAAGAAAGTTTGATGAAAAAAGTTGTCATGAAACAAGGGCTTAAAAAACGCGCATTACTTTTGTACCAACCTAATAGAGCGTTTATATTGTTAATTGTAGAATTTCGTTTTGACATGAAATTTCCACGGTTAATAAGTTTCGACTCAGTATGAGCGAAAATTGGACTGGCGGGAGTCTGCTTCGCTACGATTCGCGCCACTTTGCATTCTGGTCTCTTTATTCCAATCTACCTCGTGAGCCAGTGGCGGAGCGGACTCGCAGCTCCACTTGGATTGTTTCGCCTACTCCGAATTGAAAAAGACTGTGAAATTATCTTGTTTTTTTATCCATGATTTTTTGCAGGGAAGCAAAAGGTTCCTAGATCAGCAGCTACTTAGAATTTTATGTGATGGACAGTTGTGCCTTAACTAGAGCTCGGCACGAGGTGGCTTTCTCACTCCTTTGAGAACAAAGTCCCCGTTGACTTCGCCACAAAAGTACGACATCCGCCTCTCTTACACGCTGATTAGCAAATCAAATATGGAAAGCAAAAAGAATGAAACAGAATACAAATCCGACAATATAAAGTGCGGTTCATAATTATACGAACACCCCAAATTTTGGAAGTTTTTGGGCTTTTTGGAAGAAACTCAAAAAGCCGTTGGTACCACGCGAAAGAGCACAGCCGAAAACGGTATATAATCCAGAAGAATGGAAATGGTTGTCAATCTTAGGAGCGTTTCTGCGCCTAATGCGATTTTTTAGCGGTTCATAATTATACGAACACCTTGAACAAAGGTCCACTTTTTATTCAGGATTGCAATCATTCGAGTCCAAATTTTTTGTAGAGTTACAGTAACAAAGTCTGACATACCTGCTACACACTGAACCCAGTGCAGCTCAAAAAGAGGATCGCGGCTCTAAATGCTTTTGGAGTGATTGCGCTCCAAAAACATGCGTTCTTCTATGGTTTACGCACTCTAACTAGCTTGTGTCAAGGCTATGAGATAAAATAAGTTCTTTGTTATAGATATACTAGCTGGCATACCCGGCTCCGCCCGGCATCACATACACTTCGGTAAAAAAAACGAAGTTATATTCCCCAAGAAGAGAAAACAACTTTGGCTTTTTAATTGTGGTTGTCCTCAACAGAGGCAACCGATGGTTATCCTCAACAGAGGCTACCGATGGTTATCTCAACAGAGGCAACCGATGGTTGTCCTCAACAGAGGCAACCGATGGTTGGTACGATGGTTGTCCTCAACAGAGGCAACCGATGGTTGTACCGATGGTTGTCCTCAAGAGAGGCAACCGATGGTTGTACCGATGGTTGTTCAACGGAGGCAACCGATGGTTGGTACGATGGTTGTCCTCAACAGAGGCAACCGATGGTTGTACCGATGGTTGTCCTCAAGAGAGGCAACCGATGGTTGTACCGATGGTTGTTCAACGGAGGCAACCGATGGTTGGTACGATGGTTGTCCTCAACAGAGGCAACCGATGGTTGTACCGATGGTTGTCCTCAAGAGAGGCAACCGATGGTTGTACCGATGGTTGTTCAACGGAGGCAACCGATGGTTGGTACGATGGTTGTCCTCAACAGAGGCAACCAATGGTTGTACCGATGGTTGTCCTCAAGAGAGGCAACCGATGGTTGTACCGATGGTTGTTCAACGGAGGCAACCGATGGTTGGTACGATGGTTGTCCTTAACAGAGGCAACCGATGGTTGTACCGATGGTTGTCCTCAAGAGAGGCAACCGATGGTTGTACCGATGGTTGTTCAACGGAGGCAACCGATGGTTGTACCGATCGTTGTCCTCAACAGAGGCAACCGATGGTTGTACCGATGGTTGTACCGATGGTTGTCCTCCAAGTGAGGCAACCGATGGCTGTCCTCGATAGACATCCGATGGTTGTCCTCCGAGTGAGGCAACCGATGGTTGTCCTCAACAGAGGCAACCGATGGTTGTACCGATGGTTGTTCTCAAGAGAGGCAACCGATGGTTGTACCGATGGTTGTCCTCAACAGAGGCAACCGATGGTTGTACCGATGGTTGTCCTCCAAGTGAGGCAACCGATGGCTGTCCTCGATAGACATCCGATGGTTGTCCTCCGAGTGAGGCAACCGATGGTTGTCCTCAACAGAGGCAACCGATGGTTGTCCTCAACAGAGGCAACCGATGGTTGTACCGATGGTTGTCCTCAACGGAGGCAACCGATGGTTGCACCGATGGTTGTCCTCAACAGAGGCAACCGATGGTTGTACCGATGGTTGTCCTCAACAGAGGCAACCGATGGTTGTACCGATGGTTGTCCTCAAGAGAGGCAACCGATGGTTGTACCGATGGTTGTCCTCCAAGTGAGGCAACCGATGGCTGTCCTCGATAGACATCCGATGGTTGTCCTCCGAGTGAGGCGACCGATGGTTGTCCTCAACAGAGGCAGCCGATGCTGATAGTCGTCCTTCCGTTTTGTTCCTCAAGAAGAGGATGTACCGTTTCGTTCCTACCCTTAGACGGTTTGGCTAAACAGGTCCTAGGCTTTCCCCGGAACTCATCAGTAAGGAGGGAAGCTCGACTGGATCTGTCCAGCTTCTTGTTTGTCCCACCCACCTGCCCTGACCGCCGCTGGCCTCCGTTTTTTTGGGTTTTCGTTTTGCCGTTTTTTTGGGTTTTCGTTTTGCCATTTTTTTGGATTTTGTATTTTCCAATTTTTTTGGATTTTCCAATAGAATGGCATGCAACAAATAAATACTGTACTATACTACAGCATGCAATTATGTTAGCGCCCTGGGATACACTACGTTAGCCGTGCTCCCTTCGGGCGCATATATGTACAGGTTCGCCGGACTCCCGACCCTCGAACACGCCACGTACAGTTGACCATGCGAAAAACAGGGAGTTTCCAGGTCTACTCCTACTGTTCGTAGAGACTGTCCTTGCGCTTTGTTGATCGTCATAGCAAGTGCAGGCCTGACCGGAAACTGCACTCGCCTGAACTCAAAGGGCATATCGGAGGGGACGAAAGGGATTCGTGGAACATGAACGACTTCGCCTTTGAACTTCCCCGCCAATATGGTCGCTACTATGACGTTTGGCATGAGATCCCTGATGCAAAGCCTTGTACCATTGCACATCCTCGGTGGGTTGATGTTACGAAGGAGCATGATTGGCAAACCAACCTTCAGATCAAGTCTGTGAGGTGGTATCCCATTGGGCTGGAGTGAATTCAAGAACTCAGTGGGGAAGTAAACAGCCTGTTCACGCTGAACCATGGTATCAAAGGACGTGTACGTTGATACCGGTCCAGGTAGGCTGTTTAAAATCTGAGCATTGATAGAATCCACTTGCTCATTTTTGGGTGCCAGAATTGCTCGCTCGCAAATCCAGTCCCCATTGCTGAAGTTGGTGGCAATGTTTGGGAAGACCTTTTCGATCAGTTCTCCCACCGATTGAACCATATTGCAGAAGTCTGGAGGAAAGGTAATCCAGCCAGAACTTGGTTCGACCGGAATTCTGCCTTCGCCAAGAAGCAACAGCTGTTGCGCAAAGTTTCGGGCAGTCTCATCGCCAAGGAGGTGGACTCGCATGTTCGTCGTGAGATTCAGCGATCGAACATGTCTCCAGAGAGGAGAAGCTTTGAGGCAAGCGTTCAGCTCATCTGCTGGTGTCGATCGCGGAACCACTGGCAGAGTTTGACGAAAGTCGCCTGCCAGTAACACGACGACCCCACCCATTAGCGTGTTGCTTTCTCGTATGTCCCGCAGTGTGTTGTCAAGGGCTTCTAGGCACTTCTTATGCGCCATGGTGCATTCGTCCCAAACTATGAGTTTGGCTTCCTGCAGCACCTTGGCTTTCCCTGTGCCCTTGCTTATCCCACACACTGGGTGCTCATCCCACACACTGGGTGCATGAGCAATATCCAGAGGAAGCTTGAAGGCTGAATGGGCAGTTCGGCCTCCCTCTAGCAGTGTTGAGGCAATCCCCGAGGATGCCACTGCTACTGCGATCCCTCCTTGTCTGCGAATCTCGGCAAGTAGGAGATTGATGAGAAACGTTTTCCCTGTTCCACCCGGAGCGTCGAGAAAGAGTAGCCCACCTTTGCCACTGGAAATCGTGTCCAGAACAGCACGGTAAACCAACTCTTGATCCTCCGTAAGAAGAGGTCTGTTAGACTCTACAAATGTGGTCAGCTGATCGGCATCATAGGACCTCTCTCGGAGAACATCGCTCTCGAGTGCCTGGTCATCTCCGCGTACTGGCGACGGCAAACCGAGGTCTCTGAGAGTTTGACCAGTCATCGACACGCACGTATCCTCAAGCAGTATCAACGCTCGGTTGAATATCTGGGGAGAGTAACCGACGTCTACAGAAGGTGCCTCTCTGCGACATTCCCTGAGTACGTCTTCACTCAGAGCCTCTTTGTACTTCTCCCAGAGTGCTCGAGGATTTGACGGTTGACAGACTGTCAAGATGATGCCGAAGAGACTTCGCAGTTGAGCAGCGAAACTTGTCATAGCTGCTTCTGCGAGAGTTCTGTCCCATTGCTGATCATCTTCAAGCAAGCCAAGTCTTTGGCATGCTTCTCTGTAGGTCTCACATTCCTCTCCATCGATGGTCCTCAATGCTGCGAATGACGTCGGTCCTCGGATTGTGTGAAGCAACAATCTGAGGTAGAAGCATTCGGCTTGGTTAGGGTGTACAGTATATACACGCGCTAACACATCCGCAGCACGTATGCCAGGTTGTCCGGGAACTTCGCCTCCTTGCTTCCTTCTGGCCCACTTCTTTGTTGACTTGTTCCAAGTATAATATCTTGGAACTTCTGAGTACAACAAAGTCCGTGCGAACGGATCATGTTGGCACAGAAGGAAGAATGCCGTCAAAGTTGTTTGAGGTGGTTGCGCAGCTCTTTCCTGCGCATTATCAGCCGTGAAGTAGACGCGTTGTCCATTCTCTAGATGGACATGTAGATGGGTGACAGGTGGGTAATGTTCGTGTATCCTGAAACCCAGGATACGCCAAACTGCCTCGTTGCTGCTTATGTACCTGCCCGTTTGATATCGTTCGATCTCATCAAACGGTGCAGTGGCATGCTCGAGGCCGAACGTTGCCATGTCACTTCCCTTGTTCACATATTTGCAGATGTACTTAATCGACTTCACCGAATTACAGTACTCCACATTAATATGTGCTCGAAACATTTTCGAGAGCAAGGGAGTGTATGGCACAACCCAGCTGTTGTCCACCACGACGTCTACGGTCTGATGGTCCACCTTCATTTGAATGACGGCGGTGTGTCCTCCATCATCAGGCTTTCGCCTTCTGTATAGAGGATAGCCATCAGTTCCCGTTTGGGTTTCGCGGATCAGCTGCCGAGGGTACCTTTTGGTGCATTTGCCGTCCTTCATGCAAGGCGACCTCGGATTTAGTGGTCCGCATGGCCCATGGATCATGTTTTTGAGGACAACATCGAATAGAAGAGGATCCTCTTCTCGACTGGGAAGCTCCGCCGAGATGATGCTGTCGATCTGATCTGGGCGTATTTTCTCCTTCAGCCACACTAAGATGTGGGCATGCGGAAGACCGCGTTTCTGCCATTCCACGGTGTACATCCAGCAGCGAGTGTCTCCGTAGACGTGGCTCTTCGTTAGCACGTCTATAAGCTTCGTGAGCTTCTGTTTGAAGACTCTTGCCGTGATGTCGTGGCGGTCAGAAGGCGCTTCACCAGGGAAGAGCTCTTCCGCAATTTCGGTCCACGCCGGGTTGCACGTGAACGTGATGAACAGGTCAGGACGCCCGTACGCTCTAACATAGGCCATTGCGTCCTGAGTGTACTCGTGCATGTGGCGTGGGCCGCCCGTGAAGGAGGATGGTAGTATGACCATTTGCCCGAGGTCAGTGACATTTCCATCTCCGGCCACGGCATCCCGCAGGTGGATGTAGTCGTCTGCACGCAGCTTTCGCTGATTGCGTCGAATGAAGAGGAGCCGTTCACTCTCAATCTTGGCATACATGTCCACGATGAACTGGTGAAATAGTTGGCGACATTTCACGACGTGGTTGAAGGACGTGGACCTTATCATCATGCGATGCGCATAAAAATCCATAGCCGATACCCTCTTATTGGTAGGGGCACCAGTGTTAGGATTTCTCTGCCATAGTTCGAAGTGATACCCGTCTACCCCATCCCAGAACATGAGTGGGTATTGCAGGGCATCGTACGACCTATGGGTTTCAGAGATGCGCTGCAACGTTTCGGAACGTTTCTCGATGATAATGTCACGCCCGTCGCTGTCGTCTTCGCCAACCAAGACCACCGCCATCTCGCTTACAGACGGAGCGTTGAAGCGTCGTTCATGCTGACCAGCAGGCCTTCTGTCAGCACGGATAACGACCTTATACTCGTCTGTAGGCATTCGATCCAGGTTGGTCTTGAAGTCCTTCACCAGCTCGTTGTGCTGATGCAGCATTCTTTGCAGCTCTAGCACGACGTCCGGCCTTGTGCCACCGATGATGCCGCAACGTTGATCCGCTTGCAGCTGCTCGTCGCAGACGAAGTACAGCTGCAAGAACTTGGGGCTATCATTGCCATTAGGAAGCAGGGATCCAACTCTATGATAGACCTGTCCCTGCACCTTAAACGTTGGCATGAAGCCCTGTTCTTCAACGTCTGGCGTGGCAACTGTAGTGCCAAACGACGTCATCTGGAAGCACGCATTTACTTCCTGATGTTCTGCAAGAAATGCCTGGACACAGCACTGGTGCCGGACATGTATGAGCGAAGCGGCTCAGGCGGCTCACTTAGAGGCGGAAGATCGACCTTGCCGCTGGAGCAGCACATGCCAGGAGGTTCGGCTCTGAACTTCTTGGCTTGACATTTGCCACATACGACATCCATCCTTCCGATTAGTACCTTCGGATGGGTCGAGTAGTCTACCTGGGCATCGTAGTTGAGTGCCGCGAAGTGAAGATCTACTCGCCTGGATGTCTGTCGAGCGTGGACTTGTCGAGCACGATCATGTTCGAGCCGTACTGAGTGCGCTGCACCAGTTTCCGCTCTTCGTGAGGCCTCAGTCCTCATTCGACTGCTGTCGAGGCGAGACTCGCGCTGTTCAGCCGTCTCCTGAGATCTGGCTTCAGCGTTTCTCGACCGCATGTCTTCGAGTCGAGATTGGCGCTGTTCAGCCGTCTCCTGAGATCTGGCTTCAGCGTTTCTCGACCGCATGTCTTCGAGTCGAGATTGGCGCTGTTCAGCCGTCTCCTGAGATCTGGCTTCAGCGTTTCTCGACCGCATGTCTTCGAGTCGAGATTGGCGCTGTTCAGCCGTCTCCTGAGATCTGGCTTCAGCGTTTCTCGACCGCATGTCTTCGAGTCGAGATTGGCGCTCTTCAGCCGTCTCCTGAGACCTGGCTTCGGCGTGTCTCGCTCGGTCGTCGTCGAGTCGAGATGTGCGCTCTTCAGCCATCTCCTGAGATCTGGCTTCGGCGTGTCTCATTCGATCGTCATCGAGTCGAGACTCGCGCTGTTCGGCCGTCTCCTGAGATCTGGCCTCAGCGTTTCTCGACCGCATATTGTCGAGTCGAGATTCGCGCTGTTCGGCCGTCTCCTGAGATCTGGCCTCAGCGTTTCTCGACCGCATATTGTCGAGTCGAGATTCGCGCTGTTCGGCCGTCTCTTCGGATCTGGCTTCAGCGGTTCTCAACCGTTTATCCGCGAGTCGAGAATCACGGCTTTCTTGTGATTCTGAGGCTCTCAGAGCAGCAAGCCGCAGGCGAGTTTGCGAGAGACTTGCTTCACGCTCTTCAGGCGTTTGCGTTGCTCTCGCCTCGCCTATTCGGGCACGATTGCCCTCTAGCCGTTCCTGGCGCTGCTCCGAGGTCTCAGCCTCTCGTTGATCCCTGGCCTTTTTGGCCTTGGGATCAACTCTTCCGATAGATGCACGCTTCTTCGGCGGCATCTTGTGATGAGAGCCTTCAGGCAATAAGCTCCTCGATACTCGAAGTAGAGCCTTCGGGCTTTTCTACTCGAGGTAGAGCCTTGCTGGCTTTTCGGTACTCGAGATGGAGCCTTTAGGCTTCTCGGTAGTTGAGGTAGAGCCTGTTGGCTTCTCGGTACTCGAAGTGAAGCCTTCGGGCTTTTCTACTCGAGGTAGAGCCTGTCGGCTTCTCGGTATTGAGGAAAAAAGAGCCTTCAGGCTTTATCGCTTGGTCCTCAGATCCTTGGTCCTTTATCAGGTCCTCAGGTCCTTGGATCTTTGGTCCTCGCTTGGTACTCAGAGCTCTCGGTGGTTCAGTGGCCGCCGGCTAGCAGAGGTGAGTGACCGACAATGGCGAGATCGGCCGCCTTATATACCCCTCGAAAAGGGGCGGGGCCGGCTGTGATTGGTCACACCAACTCGGAAGGGGCGGATAGTTTTTGTATGGAAAGCCTATGCTTAACCACACGAATTGGACCGCCCACTTTGGACCGCCCCTTGCCCCGCCCCCTTGGAGGGGTATATAAGGCGAGGCGTCGCTGCACCGGTCATTTCCGGTGGTTGCCTCGTGCCGGACGGTTGCCTCACTCGGAGGACATCTACCAGATGCCTCACTTAGAGGACAACCATCGGATGCCTCAATCGGAGGACATCTACCAGATGCCTCACTTGGAGGACAACCATCGGATGCCTAACTTGGAGGACATCTACCAGATGCCTCACTTGGAGGACAACCATCGGATGCCTCACTCGGCGGACAACCATCGGATGCCTCTGTCGAGGACAACCATCGGTTGCCTCTGTTGAGAACAGCCATCGGTTGCCTCTATCGAGGACAGCCATCGGTTGCCTCTGTCAACCATCGGACAACCATTCGGCTGTCTCCACTCGGAGGTACAACCATTCGGCTGCCTCCACTCGGAGGTACAACCATTCGGTTGTCTCCACTCGGAGGAGAACAGCCATCGGTTGTCTCTATCGAGGACAGCCATCGGTTGCCTCTGTCAACCATCGGACAACCATTCGGCTGTCTCCACTCGGAGGTACAACCATTCGGCTGCCTCCACTCGGAGGTACAACCATTCGGTTGTCTCCACTCGGAGGTACAACCATTCGGTTGTCTCCACTCGGAGGAGAACAGCCATCGGTTGTCTCTATCGAGGACAGCCATCGGTTGCCTCTGTCAACCATCGGACAACCATTCGGCTGTCTCCACTCGGAGGTACAACCATTCGGCTGCCTCCACTCGGAGGTACAACCATTCGGTTGTCTCCACTCGGAGGTACAACCATTCGGTTGTCTCCACTCGGAGGAGAACAGCCATCGGTTGTCTCTATCGAGGACAGCCATCGGTTGCCTCTGTCAACCATCGGACACCATTCGGCTGCCTCCACTCGGAGATACAACCATTCGGCTGCCTCCACTCGGAAATACAACCATTCGGTTGTCTCCACTCGGAGGTACAACCATACCATTCGGTTGTCTCCACTCGGAGGAGAACAGCCATCGGTTGTCTCTATCGAGGACAGCCATCGGTTGCCTCTGTCAACCATCGGACAACCATTCGGCTGCCTCCACTCGGAGGTACAACCATTCGGCTGCCTCCACTCGGAGGTCAACCATTCGGCTGCCTCCACTCGGAGGTACAACCATTCGGCTGCCTCCACTCGGAGGTACAACCATTCGGTTGTCTCCACTCGGAGGTACAACCATTCGGTTGTCTCCACTCGGAGGTACAACCATTCGGCTGCCTCCACTCGGAGGTACAACCATTCGGCTGCCTCCACTCGGAGGTACAACCATTCGGCTGCCTCCACTCGGAGGTACAACCATTCGGCTGCCTCCACTCGGAGGTACAACCATTCGGCTGCCTCCACTCGGAGGTACAACCATTCGGCTGCCTCCACTCGGAGGTACAACCATTCGGTTGTCTCCACTCGGAGGTACAACCATTCGGTTGTCTCCACTCGGAGGTACAACCATTCGGTTGTCTCCACTCGGAGGTACAACCATTCGGCTGCCTCCACTCGGAGGTACAACCATTCGGCTGCCTCCACTCGGAGGTACAACCATTCGGCTGCCTCCACTCGGAGGTACAACCATTCGGCTGCCTCCACTCGGAGGTACAACCATTCGGCTGCCTCCACTCGGAGGTACAACCATTCGGCTGCCTCCACTCGGAGGTACAACCATTCGGTTGTCTCCACTCGGAGGTACAACCATTCGGTTGTCTCCACTCGGAGGTACAACCATTCGGTTGTCTCCACTCGGAGGTACAACCAATCGGTTGTCTCCACTCGGAGGTACAACCATTCGGTTGTCTCCACTCGGAGGTACAACCAATCGGTTGCCTCCACTCGGAGGTACAACCATTCGGTTGTCTCCACTCGGAGGTACAACCATTCGGTTGCCTCCACTCGGAGGTACAACCATTCGGTTGCCTCCACTCGGAGGTACAACCATTCGGCTGCCTCCACTCGGAGGTACAACCATTCGGCTGCCTCCACTCGGAGGTACAACCATTCGGCTGCCTCCACTCGGAGGTACAACCATTCGGTTGTCTCCACTCGGAGGTACAACCATTCGGTTGTCTCCACTCGGAGGTACAACCATTCGGTTGTCTCCACTCGGAGGTACAACCATTCGGTTGTCTCCACTCGGAGGTACAACCATTCGGTTGTCTCCACTCGGAGGTACAACCATTCGGTTGTCTCCACTCGGAGGTACAACCATTCGGTTGTCTCCACTCGGAGGTACAACCATTCGGTTGCCTCCACTCGGAGGTACAACCATTCGGCTGCCTCCACTCGGAGGTACAACCATTCGGTTGCCTCCACTCGGATGTACAACCATTCGGTTGCCTCCACTCGGAGGTACAACCATTCGGCTGCCTCCACTCGGAGGTACAACCATTCGGTTGTCTCCACTCGGAGGTACAACCATTCGGTTGCCTCCACTCGGAGGTACAACAATTCGGCTGCCTCCACTCGGAGGTACAACCATTCGGCTGCCTCCACTCGGAGGTACAACCATTCGGTTGTCTCCACTCGGAGGTACAACCATTCGGTTGTCTCCACTCGGAGGTACAACCAATCGGTTGTCTCCACTCGGAGGTACAACCATTCGGTTGTCTCCACTCGGAGGTACAACCAATCGGTTGCCTCCACTCGGAGGTACAACCAATCGGTTGCCTCCACTCGGAGGTACAACCATTCGGTTGCCTCCACTCGGAGGTACAACCATTCGGCTGCCTCCACTCGGAGGTACAACCATTCGGTTGTCTCCACTCGGAGGTACAACCATTCGGTTGTCTCCACTCGGAGGTACAACCATTCGGTTGCCTCCACTCGGAGGTACAACCATTCGGTTGCCTCCACTCGGAGGTACAACCATTCGGCTGCCTCCACTCGGAGGTACAACAATTCGGCTGCCTCCACTCGGAGGTACAACCATTCGGCTGCCTCCACTCGGAGGTACAACCATTCGGTTGTCTCCACTCGGAGGTACAACCATTCGGTTGTCTCCACTCGGAGGTACAACCATTCGGTTGTCTCCACTCGGAGGTACAACCATTCGGTTGTCTCCACTCGGAGGTACAACCATTCGGTTGCCTCCACTCGGAGGTACAACCATTCGGCTGCCTCCACTCGGAGGTACAACCATTCGGTTGCCTCCACTCGGATGTACAACCATTCGGTTGCCTCCACTCGGAGGTACAACCATTCGGTTGCCTCCACTCGGAGGTACAACCATTCGGCTGCCTCCACTCGGAGGTACAACCATTCGGTTGTCTCCACTCGGAGGTACAACCATTCGGTTGTCTCCACTCGGAGGTACAACCATTCGGTTGCCTCCACTCGGAGGACAACCATCGGTTGTGAGGACAACCATCGGTTGCCTCTGTCGGACAACCGAGGTTGTAACAAAAATTGAACCACTGGCTCAACACCTCCGTCGAGGTGAGCCATTCGGCCACCTCAGTCGAGGCGGAACCCGCGGTTCACTGGCTGAAAGCGTACGGATATATCAACACTCGGTGAAACCGGAATTTTTACAGAAAATTCAAAAATGTTTGTATCTCGTCTCAGAGACATCCTGGGACCTTGCGTCAAAAACACGTATATACTAACTTTTGATGGCCAATCCAGTGGTGCTACTTAAATATTTTTTCCCCTTCTCATTCGAAGACGCCATCATGATTTCCTCCCAACAAATTTAAAAAACCCCTAGAAGAACGGTTTTTTTTCTCAAAATATTTTTGTATGTTTACCCACATATACAATGTGTGCATGCAAAAATTCAACAATTTGTCTAGGTCTATTAGAACCTGAAATCCAAAAGAGTGTTTCATAAATAAAATTTTTTTTCAGAATAATTTAGACCTCGCCGAAAAAACGAAGCTGTGATTTTATAAAAATGACCAGTGTGCTTTTAATACGTTTGAGCGTAGCATTAGCGCTCGAATTATTTTAGGGAGGATGTTTTGCAATAACCGCAGTCGCCTAACCCTTACCGAAATCCAGTCCTAATTAAGAGAAAAAAATATTTTGATGCAGGATTGAGGATAAGAAATAAAGGTAACCTCGTTTAATCAGCATTACCAAGTACCAATATACACCCTTCTAGTCCAAGGTTCTAAAAAACAAATACTGGATATTCTCACAAACAGCTTACTACATTCGTAATCAGGGTGGTCGATTACCCCTGTGCCAACTCCCAGCCCCGTAGCTCAAACTTTGCAAAAAATCGATAAAATCGATAAAAGTAGCGGATAATTCTAAACACTAAAATTGTGTTCGTAATCAGCATGCTCGATTACCCCCCTGTGCCAACTCCCAGCCCCGTAGGTCAAACTTTGCAAAAAAATCGATAAAATCGATAAAAGTAGCGGATGATTCTAAAAACTAAAATTGTATTCGTAATCAGCATGCTCGATTACCCCCCTGTGCCAACTCCCAGCCCCGTAGGTCAAACTTTGCAAAAAAATCGATAAAATCGATAAAAGTAGCGGATGATTCTAAAAACTAAAATTGTATTCGTAATCAGCATGCTCGATTACCCCCCTGTGCCAAATTCCAGTCCCGTAGGTGGACTCGGCAAAAAAATCGATAAAGATCGATAAAATCGATATCGATCGATACGAAAAGTAGCCTATGACACCCGCCGGGGCCCGAAGTGTATGTGTGCCAAGTTTGGTCCCGATCGGTTCAGAAATGGAATTTTCTATTCGGAACATACGTACACACATACATACAGACAGACATACATACATACATACAAACAGACAATCAGCTTTATATATAAGATATAGATATTTATGTGACGCTTGGAAAATCTTTGCGTTTTCGTGCCGTTTTTCAACCAAGTTCCAACCTTGCGCTAGACCTAGCACGATTTCGAACCTCAAAACTCAGCTTCTCTCTCGCGCCAACATTTGATATGAAGTAGCTGTATTCTTTGCATGATGATGTATCCGTGCCAACGTTTTTGTGTTTTTTGTAGAGCTGATCTTGAAGATATGGAGCAACAAACCAAATACAATTGTGATTGCAATAGTAAAAACAGTGGTTTCGGTGAAATGACGTCTGCGTGGCCAAAACAAACGCTCAACGCTGCTGATTTTTTCTAGCCAAACACACAGTCTTGTGAACTTCTACATACTATATGCTTACTTCATTGTAGGGCTTCCAAAGCTGAGTTTTGAGGCTCGAAATCGTGGTAACTCTAAGGTAAGGTTGGAACTTGGTTGAAAAACGGCACGAAAACGCAAAGATTTTCCAAGCGTCAAACAAAATATCTATCGAAAGAACTTATTATATTTTATCTCATAGCCTACCTTGATACAAGGTAATTAGAGTGCGTAAACCACAGCAGAACGCATGTTTTTGGAGCGCAATCACTCCAAAAGCATTTAAGCCACCTGAAAAAAGTAGCGATCCTCTTTTTGAGCTGCACTGGGTTCAGTGTGTAGCAGGTATGTCAGACTTTGTTACTGTAACTCTACAAAAAATTTGGACTCGAATGATTGCAATCCTGAATGAAAAGTGGACCTTTGTTCAAGGTGTTCGTATAATTATGAACCGCTAAAAAATCGCATTAGGCGCAGAGTTCCTAAAACTGACATCCATTTCCATTCTTATGGATCATATACCGTTTTCGGCTGTGCTCTTTCGCGTGGTACCAACGGCTTTTTGAGTTTCTTCCAAAAAGTCCAAAAACTTTCAAAATTTGGGGTGTTCGTATAATTATGAACCGCACTTTATAGGCAATAAAAACTAATGCTTCATGCTGTGTTCGCTGCACCACCGCGAGCTTGAAGCGGCTTAGCCGCCGCCATTGAAATCATTTTTGCTGCTATAAGTAGGCGGGGAGGAGAGGGTTCAGGGAGGTACAAAGGGTATTTTGTACAATCTTGAATGTTGATTTTATGTAGAAAACTTGAAAAAATTTTGTGAAGAGTGGGAATTATATGACTCTGTTTGCGCGAACCACCTCAGATGGTTATGCAGGTGCTTAAAAGCCACCTAACTCCAAAAAATTTGCCATGCCCTTAGTTCACATAACTTTTTCATAATTTTTCACACATAGTCAGCTCCCTGTTGTGCGTCTATACACCAATTTCGGTACCATATCATTTCCTCTTCGCTGTAAACAAGCTTTTATTTATATCAGGGCGCATTTTTGAATTCCCGCGCTTTCACGAAGAGCAGACTGAGGCGGGAAATTGATGTTTTTGCACAGAATGGCGACTCCTCCAGAAGATGTGAAGGTGAGGGGGGGAATGACTGCATGGGAGAGCGCGGTGATTTTAGAGGGGGGGGGGTGAGGGGGATAAATGCTGGACGTATGATATGGGATAAATTTTATTTGTGTGGTAGCACTGCAAAATTCGTCGCCTGATGGGCATGAGGCTAGCCTACTACTCCAAAGTTTTTTGCTTGGTTAATTCTATTTGAAAATCAATTAAACTGCCTTGCATGACCATGAGTACTCGACAAATTTCTCCACTTCCGAAGCTCCGATTTTGCACCAAGCGTTTGGCAATTTTTCCATATATGCCATAGTAAGCTGATACATGCTTTTCGGGAACCCGCGAGAAGCCCTGTAAAAGCGATATCCCCTCTGCTTTTACCCCAAAACGACACCCAGCCCGCAAGCTACCTGTGTCGTGCGTTGGTCCTAACATGGCTACATTTGCAAAAGCTCAATTCTTTGAGCTTCTAAGCTTGTTTTCATGTAGTGATGGATAAGGTAACGATTCAGTTGGCAATACACACAAGTTTGCTTTGTTCACGGAATAATCATGAAAGTTGTCATATACCATTATTGATTTTTTTTTCAAAAAACGAAATTTACTCAATAATTATTCATTGAACAGGCTATCTTATGTTGACAAAACAATAAAATTAACAAAACTGTCGTGAAACGACTCACAATACACAAGGAATTACTCCATGATATACAAGTGTTATTGAGCTGCTCTTGTTTTTTTGGTTATGCTTATTTTATTAAGTTGTCAAGAAAATAATGTCGGTTTTTACTTGCTTGCTTTAACAAAGCAACCAGACTCAACCTAACAAAGGGTAAGGGGTACTGTTGATAGAGCAAAGCAAGCTCTACAAGATGGCACTCATGTCTTTGCGCCATGCTCGATCCACGAAGAGTTCGAACTCAAAATCTAAAAATTTCCAAATGCCCAAAAAATCGAAAAAAATCAGATCTTCGTCCAAATAGTCTCTACGGACCTCCCACTCGCTCACATCAATACTATCGATATCTGATATCCATATGTGCGATTGCCGTATTTTTTCCTTGACTAGAAACTGAGAAAACGAAAATTTCCCTGATTTTCTCAAAGCAATGCTGAGCCGTTTTTGCATATGTTGTTCTATACTACAAGCCTAGGTAAGTATAACTGTAGATTTTCAGCCCATTCCAAGCGGTAGTTTTCGAAAAATAACGAATTCGGATTTTTTCGTTTCAGTTTCAGTGCTAAAATCGACATTTCTCGAAAGATACCGCTCGAAATAGGCTGAAAACCTACAGTTATGCTTACCTAGGCTTGTAGTATAGAACTACATATGCAAAAACGGCTCTGCATTGCTTTGAGAAAATCAGGGAAATTTTCGTTTTCTCAGTTTCTAGTCAAGGAAAAAATACGGCAATCGCACATGTGGATATCAGATATTGATAGTATTGATGTGAGCGAGTGGGAGGTCCGTAGAAACTATTTGGACGAAGATCTGATTTTTTTCGATTTTTTGGGCATTTGGAAATCTTTAGATTTTGAGTTTGTACTCTCGTGGATCAAGCATGGCGCAAAGACATGAGTGTTATCTTGTAGAGCTTGCTTTGCTCTATCGAACAGTACCCCTTACCCTTTGTTGGGTTGAGTCTGGTTGCTTTGTTAAAGCAAGCAAATTAAAACCGACATTATTTTCTTGACAACCTAATAGAAAGAATGTTTTGCGCGCCAATTTCTCAGCGTCGCGGAAGATGATAACCGAGATAGCTTCGAGTGATCGTCGACCTTGAGAAGCGGCTCCAACTTGGCTGCCAACGCGAGTACATTTTGCATAATTTGCATTTCTCTTTCGCATCTTCTTATAACATCCATCATCAAAATGTATCAGCTCGTGGTATGATAGAATCATATTTTCTGACATGGAGTTTGTTCAGCTTTTGTATTCTTTTTCCTATTCGTTTCAAGCAAATATAAAACATAAAGCAAGTATCGAGTAGGAAAAATATAACAAATATCGTAGCAATTTATGTCTACACACCAGTGGCGTACCGAGGGGGGGGGGCGCCCTCCCCCCCCCTCCCAGGAACGGGTCGTAAAATTTTTGAAAGTCACTTACATAGGTTATAAAATTGTGCAAATGACTTGTCTGCGCTTTTTTCGAAGTGCGTGGCTGACGCCAAGCACATTCATCGAAAAAAATTTTGTCGCGCCCCTTCCTCCCCCCGCCGAAATCCTGAGTACGCCACTGCTACACACATATCTTTCCTGCCATATTCCTATCATTATCATTTTTACAATAACACTCATTTGTTATGTAGTCTCTTATTACATATGTTATTTTGTTTTATGTTTATTTTTTTGCGTTTCATTAATTGTTTTTTGAAGTAAAACGGTTTGATTAGCCAAATTTGATTAGATGTACACTACACCACATATAATCCCGCACAGCAACTCATCAAGTACTTCAAATCTCTAGGTATTAGGCCTAAGGTACACCTCACGCGATTGCAGTCGCTGCGCTATCTGCCACTGCAAGAACTCTCCATAGCTGATCGTAAACACACTTTGCTTGGACCAAACTTGATGCGTCTGGTACAACTTACGAAATCTATTGCGCCCAAGCATCTGAGAGCCGCGCATGGTTAATCAGTAGACATCTGGCAAATCGCCAAGTCGCGGGGATGTAGCGATTTTGCCAAATCGCGGGAGGTATGCCTTAGGCCTTAAATTATTATTAAATTATTAGGATTATTATTCTAAATATCTCTCCTAACCTCGACGCAATGAACATACTCAGACAAAATAGATAATAGCTATCAGTAACAATGACATAGTAAAACATCCTAGACGAATGAGAAAGTTTTTTTAGGATTGCCTTGAAATGTGAAAGTTCATAAGGAAGCATTCCCTTCCTCATTAGTCTATCGAGACCACTGCTTACTCCATTCATAAAACATCTTCCATGGACGCACAATTTGGAAAAAAAAGCCCAAAGGATTGACATGACACTCTTTGAACACATTTTGTGTGCCGTAATAAGGTCAAACATCCTTCTTCCTGTAGCTAGATTATGTAATTCAAAATTGTTTATGGCACTACCTTGAATATTTTGCTCGTGTGTATTTCGGATTCAATGGGTCGGTACAAAAGAATGGTGATTTCAATATATTTATGGTAGTGAAAACATTCAAAAACACGATCAAAGCGCCTAATAACAATTTGCAAAACGGCATCTTTGCTACATTCCGTCGCTTTTCAAGGAACAGTGTGGTAAATAAACATCAGATGAAATAAACTTTTAGATTAAGCAGGCACAAAGGTTTTCTAATGTGCAACTAATTGTTGCGGTAAATTCATAAATGTTTCCCAACGACATATCCTGTAGACTCAAATTTGACAGGAGCCAAGTTACTACACTGTCGATAGAACAATGGACTCTAAAATATTCTGCAAACATTCGCAGAAAATTTGACCTACAAAAATATGAAGCCAAAACCTATGATTCTAAGGCTCGTATGCACGCACATCCCTGCTGGGGAGAGGGGGGGGGGGATCTGAGAGGGATGCGTCACATCTCGCTACTTCAGGTATCTTTCTTCTTCCTTCTCTATCTTGCTTTTGAAGGCTCTCATACCCTGTTACTTGCGCATAATTGATCCCAGGTTACTGGCATGATTGATTAGATTTTCACTATTTTGTGTGATCCTCTGGGGATCCCAGGGGAGCCTTAGGGGATCACCTCTCACTTTCAGTGTTATTTATCTTTCTGAAAACTCAGTGAAAATACTGCAAAATTGTACTGAGGATATACTACGCACTGCTAAGCATGTTTTCGACAGAAGAAATGGAATCTGAAGATTGTGAATTTTTTGATGATCGCTAGCTCGCGAGCTAGGGATTACCGAAGATTTCGATACCCTGAGATTTCACTTATTTCTACTAGATATACAGGGTGTCCCAAAAGTAAGTACACACTTTTCAACCGTTAATGTCTCTCTTTCCACTGTGTCTTTTTCCGCCGTTCAAACACCATTTTATAGAGGAGGCTTCAACTTAGATTTACAGTATCGAACGAATCACCGATCTCTCTTCATTACTGTGGGGTTACTGTAGAAACTTCGACAAGGATTTTAGGCCATTGGAGGCCATATTCTGCCTCGAAACAAAACCAAACAAGCCAAAAACCCTTGTACTATGGTGATGGAAGCCGCTGAACCCGAATATGAAATTCCCACTTTACTATGATGCTTCTTTCCCAAGTTATCCCAGGTAAGCCGTAATAACCAATTCTCAGTATTTGTCAGAAATGTGGTTACACCGTTAAAGAAGCTGAAAACACTCGTAAAAAGTTGTATAGCGGAATCAGCGTGCGCGAAAACCCTAGTGCACAAATTTTCAGATTTTTTGAAAAAAATTTTGTCAGAAGGCAGATTTCACGATGATTCCACATGCTGGAAATTCTTACCGTAATCCTACAGTAACGAAGAGCAATCGGTGATTCGATTAATACTGTAAATCTAAGTTGAAGCCTCCTCTACAGAATGGCACTTGAATGGCAAGAAAAGACTCATTGGGAAGAGAGATATTGACGATTGAAAAGTGTGTACTTACTTTTGGGACACCCTGTATTTTTAGCAGTGCCGTAGTATATCCACGGTATAATTTTACAGCGTTTTCACCGAGTTTCCAGAAAGATAAATGGCATTGAAAGTGAGAGGTGATCCCTGGGGATCCTCTGGGGATCCCCAGGGGATCGCACAAAATAATGAAAATCTAATCAGTTAGGCCAGTAACGTCGCATCAGTTATGCGCAGGTGCTAGGATATAAGAGCTTTCATAAGCAGGATAGAGAAGGAAGAAGAAAGACCTAGAGTAGAGAGATACGACGCATCTCTTCTCAGATCCCCTCCCCTTCCCAGCGGGGATGTACGTGCATACGGGCCTTGATATATAGTGTCCCAAAAAATGTGCTCACTGTTTGATTGTTGATAACTCTCTTGTAATTGAGTCCTTCAAAAAGCTTTGGGTACCATTTTGTAGGATTGTCTCCAACTTAGATTTACAGCATGCAGCAAATCACCGCTTGCCCTTAGAAGCTTAAGGCATACCTCGCGCGATCCCGCAAAATTGTTACATTCACATGACTTAGTGATCTGCCAGTTGTCTCCAGATTTTATGACCGTGCGGTGCTTTCTAGTGTATAGACACGCTTTTTTATTAAGTTCTCTGCAGTGACCAATGTGAGGTATGCTTCAAAGGCAGCGTTCCGGCAGATATTGGACTTCCACAATTCTGCATGTTTCACGGCTTTTCGACACATAGAATCCAAAATTGAGCTTTGAACCGGGTAAAAAAACCGTTTTCAAAACGTTTACCACTTTCCAAGGGTCATGTCACACGAGAGTTTTGATGGAAAGTTGGGAGACTCTGGCACAGTCCCGCACCGAACAGGTAGGCGAAGCCGTTCGAGTGCGCCGACTGGGGTTGCGCGCGCCGGTTCGAGGGCTATTTCCTCGGCGCAAAGGGAACATCGGTGACCAAGAGCCCCATCACAGGTTATCCCCCAGGCGCAAATCCGCCGGGAAACTGTTAAGATAAACTTCGCGTAATCGCTGATATTGATATTCCAAAATCACCTTAGAGTATGCACTTTTCTACAAAATGCTGTTGTTTAATATGTTTTATACTCAGGAAGTGCTGGCAGGGTCCGGCACAGGTCGTCTGGAAGCAGGTTGGACTTCGTTTTTGGAGCAAAAAACAAAGAAGGTATCGTTTTTGCGGAGTCGGGGCGGAGCACCAAGAATAAGCGTCACTTAGTCGAACACGGGCTTTTCGGACAGGCTAACGATTGACATGCTCTATCCTGTATGGCGAGAAGTGCGCGCAAATGAATGAATTGAATGAATGAATTGAATGAAGCTAAATTGAACAAGGCTTGTTTACAGCGCACACAGAATCGTACGGCATACCTTTACCAAAATTTCTCCGGATCTGAAATTGTCTGAAGCGTACATTTCTGTCCTCACACAATTTTCGGATTTTTTTTAGCATGGACGCATGCCCCGGTCAAGAACCTATCCCCGAGTATAAAAACAGATTTATATCGTTCCCTACCCGCCGTTTTTTTTTTCGAAAGTTGCCTTGTTAGATACCACGCCCCAGAGTCAACATTTCTGCGTTTTCTCGCTTTGAGTTTTCATTTTCAGTTCCAGCTTTGTTGTGATATTTTGACGTTTCTTTCTTTCATTCAATATTCTTCTTCTTCGTGTTTCATCTTGACCTGTTTTGAGAACATGAGCGCTATGAAGCAAAATTCTTTGATTTTGTGGTTATTTTTTTGAAAGTTTGACCTGAAATCGCGAAATTCACCAAACGTTTATGTCTGACCGTTTGCAACTTCTTCTATTTTGCCTGAGTTCATAAGTGGGTGGGCGTTTCCTTTGCTTACTCTTTGCCTTTTATGTAAGTCTTTTCTGATGGAGGAGAAAAAGATAAGTTAGGGAGTTTTTGTCTTCTGAGTAGTTATATCATCGCTTATTCTCAGATATCTATGTGAAGGCTATGTCGGATCATTCAGGTGTGTTTTTTGCCACTTCACGCGTCTTTTTTCTTGAAAATCTGTTCTTTGAGCGCTAGGAGGCCCCTGCAGCGACTTCGGGTTTCACCTAGAAAGAGATACCATTCAATCGAGCGGGTCCAACAGTCGGAGTATGGGGGGGGGGGAGTAGAGCAAGGCCAAAGTGGACTTCGTAAAATTTTTGAAAGTCAAATGGGACCTTTCCTTTCCAAAGAGCCTAAAACGGACTCGTGGCGGGCCCTGCCTGGGCTTGGTTTGTTATCTTGCCTACATAATGATGCGGTTCTGCGAAAGCTCTCAGATGCTGTGAGCAATCGTGCCCTCAGGTTTGAAGTACTCTTCATATCGCACTACTTCTTCTTTCTCAACAAATGAGGTGAAGGACGTTCTCATAAACTTTGCGTAATTGATATTGACGGACGCGCTTCAACATTATTGAGGACTGTCACGCTTTTACAACACAATGCTTGGCTTTTGAAAACTTGTACAACAATAAAGTCGCGCGCATAGTTAGAAAAAAAGCTGTGCTAGGCATTCTGAATCCACAATTGTCACACTTCGAGAAATGATCGGAGCACCCTGCACAATTACAACCCAGACCACCAGGCCAAATTAGGGACCCTAAAAATTTCAATATTTTAGCTACTGTTGATTAACCAGCAAAACCTGTCCAAATCAGGGAGAGAGGAACAGTGACAGCTTTATTTCCAATCTACGGCACACGAAGAATTTTTACGAAAAGCAATTCAAATCTCAAGGCGTGAACAATCTAAGAGTTTTCGCAGAATGGCATCATCATTTGGGCAATACTAGTGAACCAGCAATTGAAGGTGCTAGTAGCATGCGCGCGCTACGGGACCGCCACGTGGTTTCCCGCCATGTGCACATTTTTGAATTGCGCTTTCGATTCTTTATATATTAGATTAGATAATAAACTAGCTGGCTTACCCGGCTCCGCACGGCCCTGTCAAAACATTACATTAAAGGTTAACTATCCCTACTCCTGACAAATCTTTCCTTGAACCCACTTCTAATTGTCATTCCCTATCGTCGTTTTGTTCTCGTAATCAGCATGCCTCTCCGCTCACCTACTTTGACCCCCTGCCCTGGAGATCAACTTTGCAGAAAAATCGATAATGCTAAAAGATACAAATAATTTTGAAAACTATTATTGTGTTCGATCAGCATGCTCACTTACTCCCACCCCCCCCCCCCCTGCGCCAACTCCCAGCCCCGTAGCTCAAAATTCAAAAATCGATGAAATCGATAATAACAACGAATAATTTCAGAAAACAATACTGTACTCGTAATCAGCATGCTTGATTACCTCCCTATGCCAACTCTCAGCCCCGCATTTTAAACTTTACCAAAAATCGATAAAAGTCGATAAAATCGACATCGATCGATGACCAAAAGTAGCCTACGAGCCCCGCCACGCCCCCAAGTGTGTGTCAAGTTTGGTCCGGATCGGTTTAGAAATAAAAATTTCTATTCGGAACATACTTCCACTCAGACAGACAGACATACAGACAAACAGACCTTCCGCTTTATGTATAAGATTTGACCATAAAGGTAAACAACTATATATCCAAAGTCCTGCAACCACTACAGTTTATCTCATTTGCAGTGTCCCTTTCCCATTGGCATGTGTTGCGCCAGAGCCTAGCCTCATGTTAGCGCTAGTGGACTCCTGGTATACAGCACAGTTCGTCCTGAGAAGGCACTTCAAAAGTCCACCAGCTGAATGTCTGTTTGTCTGTATGTCTGTCTGTATGTCTGTCTGTCTGTCTGTATGTGTGTACGTATGTTCCGAATAGAAAATTCCATTTCTGAACCTATCCGGACCAAACTTGGCACACATACATTTCGGGCCCCGGCGGATGTCGTAGGCTACTTTTCGTCATCGATCGATATCGATTTTATCGATTTTTTGCAAAATTTGAGCTACAGGGCTGGGAGTTGGCACAGGGGGGGTAATCGACCATGCTGATTACGAATATAATAATGACAGGGCCGGGCGGAGCCGGGTAAGTCAACTAGTTTCATCATAAAAAAAGGAGTACTCGTACATTTATTTATAGGCGGATTAATCTGCGGGCGAACTCTTCTACCAGATTTTAGACTATTTTACAACATAAGAACAAGATAAACGCAATTAGCGCTGTGAAAAATTCTTGATAACCATTTCATGGATAGCCACATTCACTGATCACTTTCTGTTCATTGTTAAAGGAACGTAACTGCCCAATTCAATGGGATAAAAGCGTACCACAAATTCCTGGTTACCAAATTACTTTTGACTTTTGTTAATCAATGTGTGCCAAGTTTGGTCCGGATCGGTTAAGAAATGGAATTTTCTATTCGGAACATACGGCGGGGCCGGGTAAGCCAGCTAGTGGTCTATAAGTGAAGTTTAAAGCAAAATAGGTTTTGGAAAGTACAAAATCCGCTCCGGAAGTCTTCCGGATCCCGGTTATTTTTAGGCCCCACCCACTTCTTGCACGTAATTTGAAGCGAACGCGGACACGGAGAGCTTCGAAAAAAGCCATTTTTGCCATTTTCAATCGCTGAAAAGCTCAGATATGGCTTGAGCACGGCGAGAAGGTTTCGAAGAGGTAAAAACCAGTAAGCGAAATTTTGCCGGAGCACTGCTTTTGAATATCAAGGAAGAAGAAGAAGAAATAGTGAAATTTAGGTTTATATCCATTTTACTGCTCAGGGGAATTTTCTTTAAAAATACCTGGAATTTGAAGACGCGATTGCATCACAACAATCTGAGATTTTTCGCAAAATCGCATCATCATATAGGCAAGGTAACAAATCAAGCCCAGCACATCCTAAACAACATCGAGTTTTGTGGAAAAGGCCTATAATTTATGGTGATTTTGCAGCTTTCCGTCACTATCAGCGATTACGCGAGATTTCTAGGAGCGTTCTTCACCTCATATGAAAGCTCACGAGATTCTGTACTTCTGGCATGGCATGTGAAAAAGCTAGTAGACTCTGCAAACCAGCTTTTCGTTAAAGCAGATTAACTCCCCATGCTGTCAAAAGCAAAAACTTCACGTGATTGTTTATCTTCGATTACGACAAGAGGTCGGAGCTGCTACAAATACTTCATACTTCAAGATGTAGCTGTACAAAAAATTTGAAAGTCAAAGAAGCAATGGTGCTCGATTCGATCAAGTGGATCCATAATAGTGTTCAGTTTGAGGCAGTGGCTCGACAATCTTCCACAAATTTCGCTTACTCGGGGTAAATCGACGCTAATCTCGAAAATCGACCTTACAAAGTACGGAAATGGCGTGAACTAGCCTTTCCCAAGGAGCGAAAGAGTTTTGAGAGTAGCATTCGAAGAGCTGTCTATCCCGCATCACTTGCCATATGACCCTTCGATCAAAGTGTCTTCCCTGGTCAGACCACCAGGTAAATTGGAGAACCCTTAGAACTTCAAGATCTTGGTTACCTCAACTAACTCGCAAAATCTGATTCAAAACAGGGAGAGAATTAGTGAAGTTGAAAATTATGTCCAATCCCTGCTCACGGGAAATTTTCACGAAAACTAGTCCAAATCTAAAAGCATGATTGCATCACAGCAGTTTGAGAGTTTTCGCAAAACCGCATTATCGTTTAAGCAATACAGTGAATCAATCTCAGCACTTCCTAAACATCAAACATCGAGTTTTGTGGGATTATGGTTAGCCTTTGGTGATTTTGGAGCTCTTCAGTCGATATCAGCAATTCAAAGTTTGTAAGAGCGTCCTTCACTCACTTATCAAGAAAGCTCAGAAGTTTTCGAGACTTTTACGTGGCATGTATAGAAACTCGCAAACTCAAACCAGCTGTTGTCGAAGCAGATTGATTAAATGCTTTTGAGAGGGAGTAAATCCAAGTCATGTTTATCCCTCGAATAATCTTTCAAGTCGAGGAATGCAAGAAAGGCATTGGCGGCTGAAAAAAGCAAGTGGGTTTATGCTAGTGTCCAGTCCAGCCTAAGGGCTTTTTTGAAAATTTCGCTTTTTTACCGTTTCAAATCAAAGAGATTGGAGGCTGTTGGGGGAGTTAATGGTATGTTTGCATGTATAAAACGCAGCAAAACAAATAGATTCCTCAAAAAGGCAAATCATGGCGATATTGAGTGGATTACAAGAGTGTACTCACTGTATTGCTCCTCAAAGCTTACGCCTTTTAAAAAGTAAATGTGAGGTGAACGATGTTTAGTACTCTTTTCATAAAACACCGCTGTTCTTCAGTTCTCAGGGGCCATACCTGACTAACTACAGAATACTGTTGCTATCTCAAAGTTTGTTCTATTTTGCGCCATACTGTGACTAAGCAGGTCATAGTGTCTTGATGATTGCTGGAGAATTTTTTTCTGTAATCTTATTGAAGACCAAGCTTAGCAGGCCGTAAAGCTTCCTGTACCAGATTTGATGCTTCATTGATTTCAAAACTTTCGATAGAGTCGTCGAAAAAAAAACTGTCATGATATATTGTGACAGCGGTTCCTCTGCCTTAAACGAGATTAAAACATCTGAGACTTATAAGCATACTGCCATGACAAGAGTACAATGAATCACCAACCACTATAAAACCCTCTCAAATCAGAACCTAGCTTTATATTCATCAGATGTTTTCGTTTGTGCCCGTTGTTCTCCTTGTGGCTATCATTGCCCGCACGCAAGCGCTCGAATGTTACAACGGTGAGTTTGTTGTATCATATCGCAATTCCACTTGAACAAACAAGCTTGCAGGCCGTGTCCTTAAAGGCAGTGTCCCACCAGACTGGGGGAATCTGGCTCTCGCAATGATGTGATAGTAGACCCCCTACCTAAGCAATGACTGAAGTTCGGAGCGAAAAAGGGGGTCCACCAAGCCTGAAATTCGCTCCGAAAGTGGGCCGAATCTTACGGTAGGGCCGAACGCCGCCCACACGGCAATATTGATTTGCAGGGCCAGAGTGCGTATAGCGCACACATCATGAGCGCAGGGACCTGCAACTACTCTGCGTCTCTGCCTTTTATGCACCTCGCACTCGCCCCTACCGTAAGATTCGGCCCACTTTCGGAGCAAATTTCAGGCTTGGTAGACCCCCTTTTTCGCTCCGAACTTCAGTCATCGCTCAGGTAGGGGGTCTACTATAACATCATTACGAGAGCCAGGTACCCCCATTTTGGTGGGACGCTGCCTTTAAGTCTCAAGATTGTTGCGATTTGAAAGAAATGAAGAGCCCGTATAACCATATCTTGGTACAAGCTTGCACCATATTCCTTGAAGACAGTGCCCCGACAAATTTTGCACTTCCACATTTCTGCATGTTTCAGGGCTTTTTGACGCGTAGAATCTGAATTCGAGCTTTAAGCCGGGTGAAAAGACGGTTTTGGAGCGTTTACACACTTTCCAAAAGTCAGGTCACACGAGAGTTTCAACGAAAGTTCGGAGACTCTGGCACGAAGACCCTGTCGCCTGTAGTTTTTGCTTTAGATAGCATGCACAATACGGGAGAGGTCATAGGGTCCCGCGTCGAACAGGTAAGCGAAGCCGTTCGAGCGTGCACCGGTCCGGCGCAGGGGAACATCAATCAGCCGGACTAGGAGTACAAACTAGTGAGTTAAAAAAACAAACCCCACCATAGCTATATATCCCAAGGTGCGAATCTGCTAGGACGCTGCCTTCGAGACTGCCTTTTTGAATCTTTTGCAAGTGTACAACGAGGTATCTGTCCGTCGCAGGTACAATCATGTCGGCAAGGGGGCGTTTCTCTGAAAAAACGTAAAGAAAATTAAAAATTGAAATCCCGAGTCTAAACCTCTTTGAATGCAGTCTGACTAGAAAATGACAACTGGTCTGCCCCGAAGGAAGATGCATGTCACCAGACGCACCTTCAAACGCTGAACCCAAATCTGCTTTTCTTTTCAACGGAGCAACTCTCCGAAAGAAAACATAAGCTTTCGGAAGTCTGAAGTTGTTTGTTAAGTTTGCTAAGTCTTAAGTGGCATGAAAGTAGCGAAAACCTGTTCAAAAACGCCTGCAAGTGTAATCAATTTTGTATCACGTATACTGACTGCAAGGAAGGATCACAGTCAGTAAAAATCCGCATAGTTGTTATCGTACACACTGATTTTACGGCACTTGAGGTTTGAGAAATTTGCGTGAAATGATCTTAACTTTTCAAAAAGTTGTTCGCAGAATAAGAAGGCAGATTTCGAGTCAGCATTTGAAGACGCGCCTAATGATATACAGTTCTTCAATCTATAAGATCTTGTTGTACTTTTCCTTTGTAAGTGAAGCTTTCCTCTGCTTGAAGACCCAAACAAATCGCACATGGCAGATTTCCCGTAATCCAGTACCTGAATTTTGGTGAGGCTATTATTGAGGTTATTCGAAATTTTGCTAATAACTCTTTTGCCTTTCTTCAGGTATCATTCTGTAAAACCGGCTCAAACTTAGAGTTGCAGCATGGAGCGGTTCATCGATCGCTTTTCATTACTGTAGGATTAAAGGTAGTGGATCGGCAAAACCAAACATATCGCATTTTTGATATATATATATATAAGGTTGCTTGCACCCCAAACATGAGAACAGGGCAGGTCCGAGCGCACAGCATGTTGCCCCTGCCTAAAAAACTGCCCCTAAACGCGTGCGCGGAAGCCATTCTTACACGCACTCGGACGAGCTTGCGACTGCCTCCCACCGTCAGAGGCGGCATGCCGCAATGCTATAAATATGAGGGTCCAGCAACGATTTTACGTCTCTTACCATGGCGGGGAGTGTTCCACTCGTCCAGATGCAAAATAAGTGGCCTTAGTAATTGCTAGTTTTCGCCATTTTCGCTCTCTTCAAAGTGGATTTTCGGCATCAGCGCGTCGAATTACCCCAGGTAAGCGAACAAACTTCAACTCGAGGATTTGCCGAACCACTGCCTTTAAGGAGAGAAATATTGGCATAAGGCGTCACTGTGCAAACGCTGCCAGCTTGCAAAATTTCAGTGGAAAACTGAAAGGTAGGGGTTTCACTTCATGACGCTGAGTTTAATACTCAACTTTGTACAGGATTGTGAAACTTTTTCTAGACAGTTCAAACACATTGATAAAACGGCTATGACTGCTTACCTGGCACAACTTTTCAACGGAATCAGCATAGACTAGTGCAAGAGTTTTCAGGTGGTTTTCTTCTCCTCCAGAGGCAAGATATGGCCCTCTATGGCCCAAACCCTCTTCAAAGTTCTCTCCGTAATCCTACAGCGATGAAATGCGATTTATAAACCCATTCACATGCAAATCCAAGCTAAAGCCAGCTTCACAAGGTGGTATCCGTAGGTAGGCAAAAGGCTTCTGTGGAAAAGAGTTATGAGCGATCAAACGGTGGAACATACATTTGGAAATCCCTGTATTATGTCTCTCTTTCTTCCTCCAATTTTGCAAATTACAGGAGTTGCAACCGGTTATTCCCCACTGATAAAACAGCTGTGCCCACCCGATGCGAAATATTGTTATTCGTATGATTCACCAAACTTTCACAAAAAGCACCCGTGATTGACGTTGCATATTTAGACTACGGCAAAACAATGTCCCAACCATATACGGCTGTGGTAACTCCGCTTTATGCAAAGTAAGCATTACATTGTTTGAACTGTGATTTCAGTCACTTCCTTCCTTGACGTCCAAGAATCATTCGCTATTAGTAGAGTTGCTCAATAGAAAAGAGAGACCCAGCTCTTAAAATTGTTTTAGGGAAAAGGCTGCAGAACACTCGATTATCGCACGGTATGCTGCTGTGCTTCTGATCTTTGCAACAGAAGCTAAACAAAAGAGATATCTACAATAAGTTGTACCAGTAATCTCCCAATTTTGGGCTTTTATTTTGGGCAGAATAAATTTGTTTGCAATGTATTTTTCAAAAACAGACTAATCAATCTATTCAAGTCTGGGTAATCGCAAATATTTTAGAATCATTTCACAAGTGTATACTTAGAAATGACAAATAGCACTCGCATTTACCTGGTGTGCCAAAATGTATCAAGACTTAACCCTGCGCAAAACAGGAATGTGAGCTATCCTAAAAGAAAGTTGAACCCAGAGTTCATCTTTCAGTAATGGAGTCAATGTGAGCAACTGCAGAGACAGCAGACAAGTGTAAGCCTTCTAAGAACTATACGATATCACACATTTGTGCAACAAAATCACAATCACTACATCTTTTTGCTATTACAAATCATAACCTCTTACAATGATGTGTTTTACTGATGTCCTCGTTAAACGATGCACAAACTCTTGCGGTTATAAACAATTTCTAAATACTGCTGCTCCATTTATGAGATACAGGGTGTTCAAAGGTAAGTACGCACTTTTTGTACGTTGATAAATCTCTTCCCATTGAGTCTTTTCCTTAGCTTTAAGTACCCTATATTCAGATGTATAAGCCGCACCCTGTTCACTATAAGAGCGCACTCGCCAAAAAGACTGCCTGTTACGATGGGGAGCGTTAAGAGAGAGCAATGTGCGAAAAAACGACCGCTTCGCGAGGCACCTGCGTAGCGGCACGCCTGGGTCTGCTCGCGTTACAGCAAAGAGGGTCCGGCTTATACACCTGAAAATAGGGTACCATCTGTCAGGTATAAGCTATTCCCTTACCTGATGTGTAGCGGGTTTACATAGTCTTGATTATTATATTTGTCATAAATACTTATATACAAAGGGAGAAAGGGTAGAAGGAAGGCAACCGGCTAGTGCCGGCGGCCGGAGGTCACTGCCAGAGTTTGGCTGTGACCTCCGGCCGTCAGGCATCAGCCAACCTCCTTCTCGAGCAGCTGTTGTAGCTAGCTGCATCTCGACACATCCAATAGAGGAGGCTTTAAAGGCAGCAGCTAGCCAAAACCGAACATCCCGAAATTTTGACATGGGAGTGTACTTGCACCCCAAACATGAGAAAGGAGCAGGTCCGAGCGCACAGCACGCTGCCCTTGTCTAGAAGACTGCCCCTAAATCAGTTACGCGCAAGTCATTCTAACACGCGCGGACGAGCTTGCAATTCTACCTGACCCGTTAGAGAAGGCAGCAATGTTATAACTGCAAGGGTCCCGCAACGATTTTGCCTTTCTAACCATAATCGTGCTCCACTCGTCCAAATTCAAAGTGGGATGGGAGGCCTTGGGAAATGGTGGTTCTTGCCACTTACGCGCTCTTCAAGGATGATATTTGGAATCAGCGCCTCGAATTACCCCAGGCAAGGGAAAGAAACTTCCGGAGAATTTGCCGAGCTGCTGCCTTTAACTTCTTTGATTCTAGCGGATCACCCAACTCTTCGTTACTCTGGGATTGGTAAGAACTTTGAAGAGGGTTTTGATCCATTAGTGCTACATATCGCCCCCAGAACAAAGATTCAACCTCTACCATCAAGCTTTTTTTTGAAAAATGCGATTAGACATTTGAGACTCGTCGAAAACTCATGAATAGTTTCTGATGAACTCAGCATGTACGAAAATCACTACGACACAACCTTCCAGAATTTTTTTGAATTTTTTTTTCAAACGGCCTATTCACGATGACCTTGTATGCTAGAAATTTCTACCGTAGTCCTACAGTAATAAAGGGATGTAAGATTTTCTCCGTAGTGTAAGCCTAAGATGAAGAATCTACTCTTGGCGCTTCTGTGGTAGTTGTCGTACTGGGAGTAGGTCTACCTACTACCTCTACTGTACGGTACTTAAAGCTAAGGAAAACACTTAGTGGGAAAAAAGTTAATAACGATCAAAAAGTGTGTAGTTAATTTTGACTCTGTATACAGTCAGTATTCGCTTAGCACAACTTTCACTGAGAATGGAGACAATTGAGACTCTGATCCTGTTGCTTTTGTACTCTCCCCCCCCTCCCCCCCCGAGAATGGGTCGCGAAATTTTTGGAACTTACCTACATGGGTTATAAAAATGTGCAAATAACTTGTTTATTTTCGTAAATAATGAATAATTTTTTAAATTTTTTAAAAATTCAAATTAGCCTTGTAAAAAATTTCTTCGGGGGCGTGGCTGAGACCATGCCCCCTTTTTCTAGATTTTAGGGGTCTTGGGCCCGAAAAATTTCAAGAAGCGCCCCCAGAAATTTTTTCCGCTTCGTCCCCCCCCCCCCCTCGGACGGAAATCCTGGGATCGCCACCGTTAGATACGTACTATCTCTTTTCCACTGCAGGACTATACGACGTTGTTAAGTAAGTGTGAGCTGAACTGGCTGAATCGCCTAGAATTTCGCGACTCATTTGGCAGTGCCATCATGAATGCTGGCCGTTTTCAAGGAGATTACTACGGTGGGCATATACGGAATAATGGAGAAAATCTCAGATTTAGTTAGACTTTTTTTAGCAGAGATCCGATGATATTGGGTAGTATTTTTCAATTTTTACTTCTAAAATTTTTTTATGGTTGTTATATTATTCACCTTTGAAATTCTAACTTCGATTTTCAAATGACCTCTAGACTTTGTTTATTACTTAAAGTCTATTCTCCAAAAATCATGATCAATATTGAGATTACAAATTATAGATATAGATCATTTGAAAAAACTTGGGTACTAACAGAACTTTTGAATTTTATCAAATATAAAGCATATCAAAATAGGGTGAGAGAGGAGGGGAACGGGTCATTGCATTACGGCCTATGCCCATTTTTAAGAATCTTTAGGATACTCTATGGCCAGGCATCTCACAGGCAACCTAACGCCTCTCCGCTTGTCTTGACATGTGAGATCTTGATGACGAAGATCTATTAAGCCATAGCAGCAGCAACATAACAGTGGCTGCGTAGCTTTGTGGTCTAGTGGTAGGCGCTTCACGCCAAGCAACGGAAGCTCGATTCCCGAACTAGTCGCAGTGTTTTGCGATGAAGCGTGTGGCGGCTCCTCAACAACTATAATGGCTACTACAAGTGGCAGGACGAAACTCCGAGTTTGAGAGACAAACTCGGAGTTAACTCTGAGTTAACGCGCAGCTCTAAACTCGGAGTTTCGGCCAGATTACTACCGGTCCAGATGAGATAGACTTCAGTTGCAGCATGCATAAAGGTCTTCTAATGTACAGACCAACTGTTACGATATAAGATTTTTTCCATCTAACGACGATATCCAGTAGACTCAAATTCTTGATTAGAAGCCAAGCTATTACATTTATATTAGATTGGTGGACTTTACAAGTTATCCTATGATCATTTGCAGAAAAATTGACTTCCGGAAGTATAAAGTCAAAATCTAAGGTTTAAATATTAGGTTGATTCATAATTAATGCACGTTTTCTATACTTCAACTTTCGACCAAGATAATTCTTTTTTCAAGAGACATATCTGGGCGCAATAAAAACTGCTGTAACCACCAAATTAGTGGCTATAAAACAGATACTTTTGCGTGACTGTATCTAACACAAAAAAGACTTTCTGGCCCGAAGAGTGCCAACAACTTTTTCCAGAAGCCTTTACTTTGAGAGAGCATAATTTATGTTTAAATGAAGTTGGATAAAGCAGACTTCGCTCATCGTGTAGCCAAGGGTCTCTTGAGCAGTAATGCCAGCTTAAATTTTGCGGAAAAAATGTAGAAGAAAACATCGCGAAAAAGTCGAAGGTACTCATTTTTTTCCCATCTCGGCGGGTTCAAAAATCGATCATTTTTGAAGTTATTTCATTTATCTCCGCTAAAAAGTGGGAAAACCCTAGCGCTTTTCTACCAACAAATGAACTAGGTCTACCCTTGCTAAATAGTGCAAAAGACCTGCAATCGCCTTTTGCTTGAAAGTTCTATATGGCACGAAAGGGCCGCGATCATTATTAAAGTTCGCAAATGAATTTCTCGGCTCAGAATTCATGGAAAATTTTGTTCAAAAAGCACCTTGTAGCGCAAAGTTTCCTAATCCTTATGCATATTTTCTATAATCAATTCGGCTATTCCTCATGGATTTAGAGCAAAAAGAGTGAAAAGCAAAAATTTTGGGATTTAGTCTCTTTTATTTGAAGGCTCAGAACATTGGAATGAACGGAGATGTACGAAAACGAAGGCCCACATAAGAAACTAGCAAAAACGCTCTTTTAGAATGCGTAAAAAGTTTTTGAGGGAATTGATTACACGTCAAATACCAGCTCTTGGAAGAAGAGGTAAGAAAAACGTGCATTAATTATGAATCAATCATGAATCCTAATATATTCCAATGCTGCAGGCGAAAATTCAGGTAATGGTTTACTTAAGTCACAAAAGTACGCGAAAATTGTTTCTTGCAAATATTAGGTTGTCCCAAAAGTTCTTGCTCCGCATTTTCGAAAAGCTTGATTCGTGCTTTCATAAGGGATTCTGTTCAAAGGAATCCATTGAGATACGAAATAATTATGTTTTTTTAAACATGCGGCGCAAGAACTTTTGGGAAACCTAACATTTGAAATCTTGATAAACAGATAATAGCAAATTAATTTTGTGAAACCAGAAGATAATCGTTGCATATGATGTCTCCTTTCCTTGCTCCCGCAAATTTCTCGAGCCGCTTCCTCCCATCCCTCGCTTTCGAATCTTGACCCGATCGAGATCCTCTTTAGTTTGTAAACTCTGGGCATGAAGGGCCTTGAGAAAGGCTGGTTCACGCCATTTCCGTACTATGTAAGGTCGAAGTATGAAATATTTGGAACACCTCCGACCTCTTGTCGTAATCGAAGATAAACAATCACGTGAAGTTTTTGCTTTTGACAGCATTGAGAGTTAATCGGCTTCAACGAAAAGCTGGTTTGCAGAGTCTACTAGCTTTTTCACATGCCACGCAGAAGTACAGAATCTCGTGAGCTTTCATATGAGGTGAAGAACGCTCCTAGAAATCTCGCGTAATCGCTGATAGTGACGGAAAGCTGCAAAATCACCATAAATTATAGGCCTTTTCCACAGAACTCGATGTTGTTTAGGATGTGCTGGGCTTGATTTGTTACCTTGCCTATATGATGATGCGATTTTGCGAAAAATCTCAGATTGTTGTGATGCAATCGCCTCTTCAAATTCCGGGTACTTTTCATGAAAATTCCCCTGAGCAGTGAAATAGATATAAACCTAATTCTCACTATTCTTCTTTTTTCTTGATAATAAGGTGAAGGACGCTAATCGTTGATGTTGAAGGACAAGCTTAATCACCGAGGGCTGTCACGCTTTTATATTCCAAGGCGTTTTTGAAAACTTGTACAACAATGAAGTCGTGTGCATAGTTGAAAAATTAGCTGCACTGGGCATAGAACTTCAAAATCTTAGTTACTCTTGACTAACTCGCAAAATCTGACTCAAATCAGAGGGGGAGAAATAGTAAGATTGAAAGTTATGTTCAATGTCTGCTCCGGAAAATTTTCACGAAAAGTAGTCCAAACCTAAAGGCGTGATTCTATCACAACAATTTGAGGGTTGTCGCAGAATCGCATCATCATTTAAGCAATATAATAAATCAAGCACAGCACTTCGTGAATATCAAACATCGAGTTCTGTAGGAATATGGTTAGGCTTTGGTGATTTTGGAGCTCGTCCGTCATATCAGCAATTCAAAGTTTGTAAGAGCCTTCTTCACTTCTTTTGTCAAGAATGCTCAGAAGTTTTCAAGACTTTTGCGTGGCATGTATACTCAGGCAATCGCCGGCGGCAGGCGGGTACCGGAAAAATAGATTGCTGATCTCTCGCACCCCGCTCGCGGATTTTTTGGAAAGCAATCAGGACTTTTCGGAAGACCGCTTGCTGAGTTCTCGATTCCTCAGAGATTCAGCAATATATTAAATCATTCCTAAAGTAATTTCGCTTTTTTTCAAACGGGCGCCACATTTGATGGAAGAAAGGTTCTAGGAGATCTTGGAAGCATTCGGTGCAGCATTTCACGCCACATATAAATCCAATCCACTTTTCTAACCATACATACAGACAAACAGACATTCAGCTTTATATATAAGATTTTGAAATCAATGTAGCGTTAAATCTGGTACAAGAAGCTTTACGTCTTGCTAAGCTTGGTTTGCAGTAAGATTACAGAAAAAATTCTCTAGCACTTATCAAAGACACTTTGACCTGCTTAGTCACAGTATGGCGCAAAATAGACCACACTTTGAGATAGCATCAGAGTTTTGTATTTAGTCAGGTATGGCCACTGAGAACTGCAGAACAGCGGTTTTTGATAGCAAGTCTACTGAACCATCGTTCACCTCACATTTACTTTCTAGAAGGCGTAAGCTTCGAAGAGTAATACAGTGCTAAACACTATTATAATCCACTCCTAATATCGCCATGATTTGCCTTTTTGTCGGTGGAATCTATTTGAAGTTTTGCTGCGTTGTATACTTGCAAGCCGACCATCATTCATCAAAACCGCTTCCAATCTCGTTGATTCGAAACAATGAAAGAGAGAAATTTTCAAAAAGCCCTGATCAGGCTGGACACTAAAGGAATAAATCTAAGTCATGTTTATCCCTCAAGTAATCTTTTGAAGTCGAGGAATGCAAGAAATGCAGTGGCGGCTAAAAAAAGCAAGTGGGTTTATACTAGTGTCCAGTCCAGCCTGAGGGCTTTTTGAAAATTTCTCTTTTTTACCGTTTCAAATCAAAGAGATTGGAGGCTGTTGGGGGAGCTAATGGTATGCTTACATGTATAAAACGAATAAAAACTTCAAATAGATTTCTCAAAAAGGCAAATCATGGCGATATTGAGAGCGGATTACAATAGTGCTTAGCACTCACTGTAGTGCTCCTCAAAGCTTACGCCTTCCAAAAAATAAATGTGAAATAAACGATGGTTTAGTACTCTTTTCATAAAACACCGCTGTTCTTCAGTTCTCACGGGCCATACCTGACCAGAACATTGTTGCTATCTCAAAGTTTGCTCTATTTTGCGCCATACTATGCCATGACTAAGCAGGTGATAGTGTCTTGATGATTGCTGGAGAATTCTGTAATCTTACTGAAGACCAAGCTTAGCAAGCCGTAAAGCTTCCTGTACCAGATTTGATGCTTCATTGATTTCAAAACTTTCGATAGAGTCGTCGAAAAAAAACTGTCATGATATATTGTGACAGCGGTTCCTTGCCTTAAACGAGATTAAAAAGTCTGAGACTTATAAGCATACTGCCATGACAAGAGTACAATGAATCATCACCCACTATAAAACCCCCTCAGATTAGAATCTAGTTTTATATTCATCAGATGTTTTCGTTTGTGTCCGTTGTTCTCCTTGTGGCTATCATTGCCCACACGCAAGCGCTCGAATGTTACCAAGGTGAGTCTGTTGTATTAAATCGTAAGCCCACTTGAACAAACAAGCTTGCAAGCCACGTCTTCAAGTCTTGAAATTTTTGCAATTTCAAAGAAATGAAAACCCTCTATAAACGTATATTTGCTCGCACCATATTTCTTGAAGGCCGTGCTCCGACAAATTTTGCACTTCCACATTTCTGCATGTTTCAGGGCTTTTTGACTCGTAGAATCTGAATTTGAACTTCATACCGGGTGAAAGACGGTCTTGGAGCGTTTACACACTTTCCAAAAGTCAGGTCACACGAGAGTTTCAACGAAAGTTCGGAGACTCTGGCACGAAGACCCTGTCGCCTTTAGTTTTTGCTTTGGATAGCATGCACAATACGGGAGAGGTCATACGTCCCCCGTCGAACAGGTTGGCGAAGCCGTTCGCGCGCGCGCTGGTCCGGCGCAGGGAACATCAATCAGCTGGACTAGGAGTAGAGATTAGTGGGGAATAACAAACCTCACCATAGCTATATCTCCCAAAATGCGAATCTGCTAGGAAACTGCCTTTGAGACCGTCCTTTTGAATCCTCATGACGAGTTATCTGCTCTGCTGCGGTTCGTTCACGCCGGCAAGGAGGCGAAAAAAGTATCGGAACTCCAAAATTGAACGAGCCTAAACACCCTTTGAATGCACTCTAATTAAGAAATGGCAACTGATCTGGCCCGAAGGGAGATGCATGCCACCAGGCGCGCCTTCAAACGCCGATTCCAAATCTGCTTTTCTTTTTAACGGAGCAGCTCCTCAAAAGAAAGAATAAGCTTTTGGAAGTCCAAAATTGTCAAGTCTTATTGGCATAAAAGTAGCGAGAACCTGTCCAAAAACGCCTTTATGTGGGTAATCAATTTTGTATCACTTATACTGACTACAAGGAAGGATCACAGTCAGTAAAAATTCGCATAGATGTTTTTATACACACTGTTTTTACGGCACTTGGAATTTGAGAAATTTGAGTGAAATGATCTTAACTTTTCAGAATGTTGTTCGCAGAAAAAATGCAGATTTGGAGTCAGCATTTGAAGACGCGCCTAATGATAAATTCTTTTCAATTCATTAGATTTTGTTGTACTTTTCCTTTGTAAGTGACGCTTTATTTGTTTGAAGACCCAAACGAACTGGACATGGCAGATTTCTCTTAATTCAGTACCTGAACTTGGTGAGGCACTGCTCTTGGACGTCGACAGATAAGGGTAGAAAGAAAAGGATGTCGTTTTTCATGCCAGAGCAACAGAACGAACACTGAAATGTTTGTGGGGCGCTATTTGATAGGGCAAAACAAGCTTTGAAAGACAGCTGTTGAGCATTTTTGTGCGACGTGATCTAACAAGGTTTGGATTCAATCCTTTGAGAGATTCATAGCGTTGCAGATCGGATCTTTGCTCCTTACTCTATAAGCTTCTACTTGCTATTGCATGTAGTAGACGTACGCCCTTATCTCACTCGCTATACTCATGAAAGGAAAACGAAAAGCGGAAGAATTCCACGTCCAGCAGTACTGGGCTCCTCCCATGTATGCAACTGTGTACCATCAATGCAATTGTGTACCCTCACAACTTGGCTTTCAAATGCTCCATTTCCTAGGAAATATCAATTTTGAACCAGGAACTTTATAAAAAAGAACACTCTTCTTTTTCTAACCTAATATTATACAATGTTGTTCAAAATTTTGCTAAGAACTCTTTTGCCCTTTTTATGTATCATTCTGTAGAGCCAGCTTAAACTTAGATTTGCAGCAGGGAGCGGCTTATCTCGCTCCCCATTACTATAGTATTACGAAGAGAACCACCTGCATAAGGCGTCTGTGCAAAAGCTGTCGGCTTGCGAAATTTCACGAAAAAAAAAACTGAAAGGTTTCGAGGGGTTTCATCGGCGCAGAGTTTGATACTTAACTTTGTACAAAATTGTTAAACTTTTTTCTAAACAGAAAAAAGTGTACAGGATTGTGAAACTTTTTTCTAGACAGAATAATGTTATAGAATGCCGCCCATTACTGTATTGCAGATATTAGGTCGTAAAGAAAGTTCTGTCAAAAGACTTTGAGCTAGATTGTTTTGTTTATATCTTCATCATCAGTGGCTGTCAATGAGCGATATTTTGGTCATGTGTAGCGGCAACCTTAGACTACTGATTAGGCATGTCATGAATGCTCTTTTTTGAGAAGCGCACCGGTTGCGTTTCGAAACAGGTGGAGAGATAGAATTTTTTACCCTTGAATTCAATGAGTTATTTCTTGCTTGCAAAAAGGCCCAAGACTGCGGCAATAATGGTCCGATATCGCTTCATCCAGACTATACAGGGTTCAAAACGGATTTTCAAATCAAGCTTTCAAAAGTTTTGCGCGTCCATAATCTGAAAAATGTGCCTTTCGCGGATTGAAGCGAACGGATTTTTCGTTTTTTTGGGCATTTCTTCCTAGTTGATGGTCATTTTTTTTGAGCTGAACAGCGTATTGGGTAGCTGAGACCATCGCACACTTACAACACATCTCAAACCATTCCCTTGCGTTCGCATTCATTTTTGTTAGTTATGGGAAGAACTGGCAGACCTTTCTTTACAGCCTAATACATCGACGATTGTTTCATAATCTGCTTAACTCAAGCAGAAGTTGACAATTGCTTTAGAATACTCAACAAATCATCTGCATACATTAAGCTTACCAGCGAAAGACCCAGCGATGAATGGTTGCCATTTTTCAATGTGCAGATCAGTATATCCTCAGGCGCGCACGTCACAAAATGGTATCGCTTTAGGCTCATCCGCGTCAAACAAAGAAGGCAATCATTCAAAACATGTTCCGTAAAACCCTTCGCGTTTATAGTGGACAACAAGAAAAAGCGGAATCACTTGCGCTTGCGCTGCCTCTAATGAAATATGAAAATATTTCATTAGAGGCACCCCTCGATATGAAAATCGTGCTAGAACAGCGAGGAGGGGTGGAAATCGCCACAACCAGGTGGACAGAACGTGCGAGGAAAAAATCCCCTTCTGCATTCCCTATATTTCCGATGAAGTAAGCACTGCATTTCGACAGAGTCTGAGGAAGTACGGGCTAGAAAATACAGTTACGATTGTGGAAATACTCTCAAATGATCTTGAGAGCATTTTGGTGCGCAATCGTATCTATGATCGCGGCTGTAATACGCCCAATTGTATCATCTGGCTTGGGGCAGGAACGGGGATTGCATGGCGAGGGGGGTCCTCTATCTTATCACCTGCGCGAGCTGCGGCGACGAGTAATAGGCAAGACAGCGCGGTTGCTATGTGTCTGCATAAGAGAGCACTTATACGGCAAAGATAGATCACGAAACTCCGCCCCACTAGGCACTCACAGGGCGCTAAAACACGCGGAGAAAATTTCGAAGTCACAGTGAAACTCTTAGCGCATAAATCACAGACATCGGCTCGCAAATGTTTAAGGGCATTTTGGATTCACGCCGAAAGCCCTAAAATGAATCGTAAGGAAGACTGCCTAGCCATCACACGTGAGCTCGCTCCCTACTTGGGTCAGATCTTCTGACTCGGCGGAGACGTTATAAATAGCCATGCATATGCGTTCAGTTATTCAACTCTCACTCTGGCATTAGAACCCTATCGGCGTTTTCAAAAAGTGAGTGCCTGATTAGGCAGCTAATTGGTAATCTACCGAAGCCTTAGAGTTTTGTTTGCATGGCTGCAGAGACGTTTGATCAAATAGCTTGCGAGTTGTACTGTCCATTCCAGCCTCTGAAGAAGGCTACTTGCCGAAACGTCAGCCAATAAAGCATTAACGATCTCGGGTCAAGGCTCAGAACCACAATTACAATTTTTCTAGACAGTTAATTACTAAATTCAAACATATCGAAAAAACGGCTATTACTGCTTACCTGGCATAACTTCCTAACGGAACCAGCAACATAGACAAGTGCAAGAGTTTTCAGGTGGTTTTCTTTTCTTTTAGAGGCAAGATATGGCCCTCCAAGGCCCAAACCGTCTTCAAAGTTCTCTCTGTAATCCTACAGCGATGAAATGCGATCGATAAACCCTTTCACATGCAAATCCAAGCTAAAGCCAGCTTTACAAGGTGGTATCTGGAAGTAGGCAAAAGACTTCCGTGGAAAAGAGATATGAGCGATCAAACGGTGGAACATACTTTTGGGATATCCCTGTATTATGTCTTTCATTCTTCCTCCACTTGCAAATTACAGGAGAAGCAAACGCTAATCAGCCAGTGACAAAACAGACGTGCCCGCCCGAAACGAAATATTGTTATACGTATGATTTATTAAACTTTCGCATAAAGCACCCGTGATTAACGCATATTTAGAATCAAACATCTCGGAAGCAGATACGGCTGTGATGACGTCGGTTTATGCAAGGTAAGCATTACGTTATTTGAACATGTAATTACAGTCACTTCCTTAGTTGACGTCCAAGAACTTCATTCGCTATTCATAGGGTTGCACGATAGAAAGGAGAGCTCGTACTTGCTGCAGAACAATTTCTGAAGATCCTTTCTTTGTTCGCACAGTATGCTGCTGTGCTTCTGATCGTTGCAATAGAGGCTAAGCAAAGATACTACAATAAGTTGTATCAGTACTCTCCCAATTTTGGGCTTTTTTGGGCGGAATAAATTTGTTTGCAATGTATTTTTCAAAAACAGACTGACCAATCTATTCAAATCTGGGTGATCGCAAGTGAAAAAGCATTTAAAGCTTTTAAAAGCATTTCACAAGTGTACACTTAGAAATGACAAGCTTAGCACTACTTACATGGCATGCTAAAGCATATGTAGACTTGACCCTGCGGTAATCAGGAATGTGAGCTTTACTAAAAGAAATTCAAGCCCAGAGTTCATCTTTCAGTAATGAAGAATGTGAGCAGCTGCAAAGACAACAGACAAGTGTAAGCCTTCTAACAAAAAAAGTCACTTGATTTAGGTCGGCCTTTTGGAAAGCAACACCTATAATCAGAGTCAGCTCAAAACGCTGATTTTAAATCTGTTACCCACAGCTGCGAAGCACTACTCTGAAGCGAGTTATGAGCTTTTTCCTGAGCAAAGCTTACGTGTTGACCGACTTACGGATGCTACGATATCATCATCTAGGTAGTATTTCAAACGTATAATACACCCTATCAAGGCCAAATAACCCATTTTAGAGCAGAATCCATCTACAAGCCTTATTCCTTATTCAGTAGCATGTCAATGACACTTGCTATAAAACCTCATAACTCGCTTCAGAGAAACTCTTCGCAGCTAAGGACGCCATATTTGGAAGCTTTCCGAGCTGATTTTAAATATATGTCTCGTTTCAAAAAGCCGACCTAAGTTAAGTGACTTCCCTTGTAAGAACTATAAGATATCACACATCTATGCAACAGAATCATAATCACTTCATCTTCATACAATTCATAACCTCTTACAATGACGTGTTTTACTGATGTCGCTCGTTGAACGATGCACAAACTCTCGCGGTTGTAAACAATTTGCAAATACTGCTGCTTTATTTTATGAGATACGGGGTGTTCAAAGGTAAGTACGCACTTTTTGATCGTTGATAGATCTCTTCCCACTGAGTCTTTTCCTTAGCTCTAAGTACCATCCAATAGAGGAGGCTTCAAAGGCAGCGGCTCGCCAAAACCGAACATCCCGAGATTTTGACATGGGAGTGTACTTGCACCCCAAACATGAGAAAAGAGCAGGTCCGAGCGCACAGCACGCTGCCCTTGCCTAGAAAACTGCCCCTAAATCAGTTACGCGCAAGTCATTCTAACACGCGCGGACGAACTTGCAATTCTACCTGAGGGTTGAGCCAGACTTCGCGGGGAAGCGGCGTACGCGGCGTACGCAGCGTACGCTCGGTATATTTCATCATAGGAGCATACGCGGCGTACGCTGCGTACGTCGCGTACGCCGCGCAGTCTGGCCCAACCCTGTTTCTCCTACGGGGTTGGGCCAGACTGCGTAGAGAAGGCAGCAATGTTATAGCGCGAGGGTCCCGCAACGATTTTGCCTTTTTAACCATAACGGGATGTGCTCCATTCGTTCAAATTCAAAGTGGGAGGCCTTGAAAAATGGTGGTTTTCGCTATTTTCGAGCTCATCAAGGATTATTTTTAGATCAGCGCCCTCAAATTACCCCAGGCAAGGGAATAAACTTCAAGAGAATCTTCCGAGCCGCTACCTTTAACTTGGATTGACTCTACGGAGCGGATCACCCAACTCTTTGCTACTTTGGGATTAATAAGAACTTTGAAGAGGGTTTTGAGCCATTGGTGCTACATATCGCCCAAGAACAAATACTCAATCTCTACCATCGAACTAAATTAAGTCGCTGATTACTAAAATGAAATCCGCACTTTATCGTAAGGCTTTTTCATAAGTTATGTCAAGTAAGTCGCAGCAGTAACGCTTTTTTTTCAAAAATGCGATTAGACCATTTGAAACTCGTCGACTCACGAATAGTTCCTGATGAAGTCAGCATGTACGAAAACACTACAACACATTTCCATTTTTTTGGAATTTTTCTCAAACGGCGTATTCACGAACCTTGTATGCTAAAAATCCTACCGTAGTCTTACAGTAATGAAGAAAATGTAAAATTTGCTCCGTAATGTAAACCTAAGATGAAGAACCCTCTACTGAACGGTATTCAAAGCTAAGGAAAAGACTTAGCGGGAAAAAAGTCATTAACGATCAAAAAGTGTGTAGTCATTTTTTATTCTGTATACAGTCAGTATTCGCTTAGCACAACTTTCACTGAGAATGGAGACAATTGAGACTCTTGATCCTGTTGCTTTTGTACCACGAAAGGGGCGTGGATAATCTAAATACGAAGTGAGTAGAATTGGTGACTGAACCACATGATAGGGAGACTTGTCCATAATCGAAATATCAATGTGCAAGTATTAGATTGATTTCGACGACAGTAGCTCTTTGAAATAAGTAGAAGAAACTAGATCGTTAAAGCCCTGCTCTAGGGCCAAGTATATAACACGCGATTTCGTCCCGACTCCAAAGTCGGGAAAAAATCGGGTTCAAAGGAAGACAACCTTTTTTCACGATTGTTTTGTGAGCGGGATTTTGCGGTATTCAACCACGAACGCCTAAGTAGGGTGTCGACCGATTCGTCAACAAAATCTGTTAGGCACTTCCGTGCGGGACACTCCCGCGCAGCACACTTTGCGAAGGACTTTGCCCAAATTTTAAAAAAACAGTAGGAGAGGGGGAGAGGTTGCCGCATGGCGGTGTTTGAGTCAAGCAGGGTTGTTGGTTGTAAACGTTTATGCGAAAGGATATTCTCCAACATTACTATCCTTCTCGTAGTGTCTTCCATGCTTTTGCAGAACAAAATCTGAGTAAAGGAATTAAATTTTAAACCGTAACCCTTACAAGGGAAGGATGACCAGTCGAAGAAGTGGCCTTTTGGAATGAGCTCTAGACTAGGTAAGCATCATGCGTCGCTGGCTCAACGAATGTCAATCGATTCTACGGTTAACCGACCTACCAGAAATGGTGGTACTTACAGATATACATTGACATACATTGTAAATGAAGATTATCCATGGGGTCAAAATTCTGGTGCCTTACTCTCATTAGCTCTGTCTATAAGTGATTCTTGGACGTGTATTGGTATATATGCTTGAATGTGCTGTGTAATTTAATGATTCCGGTTAACTGCAATACCTCAGATATGGAGTGCCATAGAATCTGGACATATAACGTTGTCTTATTCACTTTCTGATTACTCATTTCTGTTGTACCTTTAGAATTATTTTCCTTATTTGGTTCCAGCGAATCATGTAGTCCTTTGCAATGTACTAACGAAAAAAGGTTGATAGGTCTGAGCTCTGTACTAGGAAACCCTTCTTTGTAAGACAGTTTCGAAACTACTTTCGCTAGTTGCCGAGCGGTTTTGTGGGGGAGTTATGAGGCCAATTTTCTCCGGCGCAGCCGGCGCGGCTACTAATGGGGAGGCGCTAAAGCTACACAGCGTGTGTGTCAATGCTGCAGTAGCAAGGCAGCGTACTCTGAAGCGGATGGTCGAATGCTCGAGTCTCGTTGGCGCAACTTTATTTTGCAGTTTTGTAAAAAGTCTATTGGGTGAAGTAAACGAGAAATGCTCAGTGCTGCGCAGTTGATACGAACTATTTACTGCAAAAAGCCACTATTTCTACAATCATTAAAAATCTTCTACAATATGTAAATCTGTGGGGATTATCATGTTGCAATAATGGATTACAACGATATATTAACAAGTGTGGAATACAATCAGATAATGTTCAAAGCAGAAGAGCTTCTCGCAGCGCGCAGACTTGCAAAAATGCAATGGGTAGGGGAACGAAAGCCGCCAGTTTAGGCGGCCTCCGCGGACTGCCGGTCCTGGAACGACATGCACCGACACTGCGAAAGGACCAGCTGGCCGCGAAAGGCGGCTTAAACTGGCGGCTTTCGTTCCCCTACCCAAATGCAATCGGCAATCAGCACCTTTATTACCTATCAAGGCAGGTTCACGCAGATGAATGCAAATGCCAAGTATGTGCATATAGCAAAAAGCTCTGCTGCCAATCATTACAATGTTTTCGTCACAGCTTGTTGTTTCGTGCCTTTCGGAAGAATTCAAAACGTGCGACATTTCTCAAAACGACATGGATGGAAAAAACCGAACAAAACCGAACATTTATCCGATGTGCACGCTGCGAAAAGTTCTTCGCTTTAATCATTTTGTGGTTTTATTCCACACGTGTTAATATTCAAAATCCACTATTGTAATATCACAATTCCCACAGATTTACATACTGTAGAAAATTTTGGTTGATTGTAGAAATAGTGGCTTTTTGCAGTAATTACAATACCGCTCAAAATTCGTCAAAAAAGTCGCCGGAGTGCGGCGCAGTCCACTAGAGTGCAGCGCAGTGCGCCGCACTGCACAGCAGTGCGCCGGAGTGCGGCGCAATACGCTAGAGTGCGGCGGAGTGCGCCGCACATCACTAGAGTCCGTCGCGCGTCGCATCGTCATATCTCGCTTCAAAATGGACAAATTCTGATTCCGAAAAACCGTTCGATTCAGCTCGGCGAGACGCATCATACGGTATGTAGAAGTGCCACAATCTGTCAGGTACGGTAGTTACACGGTAGACAGTAGGTTTTCGCTCAGTTTTGCAGATTTTTATTTGGTTGGATTGTCCAGTGTGCTGATAACAATGCTGCCATTGATTTGTCGCTGATGACATATAGTAGGTATACTGTAGGAGCATGGTAGAGAGTCACTGATCGAATCTCATATATAAAGCTGAATGTCTGTATGTCTGTCTGTATGTCTGTGTGTACGTATGTTCCGAACAGAAAATTTTATTTCTAAACGGATCCGAAGCAAACTTTGCATACATCACTTCGGAGCGGGGCGGGTGCAGGGCCCGGCACGATTCGGTTTCTAGGGTTTCTGAAAACGAAGTCTCCCCTGACATTCGGAAGGCTATACGAAGTCCCGTTGACCTACCTACTAAGGAAAAGATGAAAACAAGAAAGATTTACTAGTCTGAAAGAAAAAACGTAAGATAAGAGTCCAGATTGGAGCTGAATATTAGGCATGCACTACAGTTTGGCATTGGAGCGCAGTATTTAACAAAGCGATTTATGGAGAAATTGAGGCAAAAAAAGGAAACAGTGCTATGAAAATGTTTTCATGCTTAGGGATAGATTTTTGACCGGGGAATCCGTCCATAATAGAAAAATCCAAAACTTATGTGAAGTGACCAAAATATATGCTCCAGAGGATCTCAGAACGTCTGGTGACCGTCTGGAGACGGACTAACTTTGAAAAAGGTAGTACTTCACACAAGTTTTCAAATCTTTTTGCATGGTTCTTTTGCAAATAATATTCTATGTATGGAGTTGAATTTTGGTGTCATATGATTCTGTGTGCATTGTGAACAAGCAATTTGTTTATTTTAGCGTTGCTTTCAAATCGCGCGCACTTTTCGCAATACACGATAGAGCATGTCAGTCGTGTGAAAACCTGTCCGAAAAGCTTGTGTTCGACTGAATGCTGCTTATTCTTGGTGCTCGTCCCCGACTCGTCAAAAACGATATCTCCTTTGCTTGCTCCAAAAACGAAGTCCAGCCTGCTTCCAGACGATCTGTGCCGGGCCCTGGGCGGGTGTCATAGGCTATTTTTAGTCATCGATCGACATCGATTCTATTCTATCGATTTTTATCGATTTTTTGCAAAGTTTGAGCTGCGGGGCTTGGAGTTGGCACAGGGGGTAATCGAGCATGCTGATTACGAAAACAATATTAGTTTTTGAAAGTTTCCGTCACTATCGATTTTATCGGTTTTTTGCAAAGTTCGACCTACGGGGTGGTATTTCGCACAGTGGTTTAAATGAGCATGCTGATCACTAACACAGTGGAAAGGGAATTGGCATGTAAAAGTGAGCACAGGGAAAGGTTGTACAGGAATAGGGATGGGACCTTTATGACAGTGTTTTTACAGGACCGGGCGGAGCCGAGTAAACCAGGTAGTTTGTCTAAAATTAGCTCAAGGTATAATACTGCTCACAGAATGTGCAAAATTTCCGTGAACCTCGCGGTATTCCGGAAATTCCGCAAAAGTCCGCGATAATCCGGGAGGTTCGCGACAATTCAGGATCTGCGGAATCACGGGCCGCAGACTGCGCAGCGCCATAACTTCCCTCGGAATGAAGATATTCTGAATCCGAAAGCAGTATCGTGTTCAGCTCGCCCAGGCACATCTTTTAATGTACATCATGCCCTTGATATTCCGATTCCAGTTTTCTCAAATCTTCCTGTGAACGTCTTTCCGCAAAGGCGTAAGGCAGCGCGCATTGCCACAAGGCTCCAGCAAGGACCTTTCAATAGTACTTCTTCTGTAGTTTACGGAGCGTTAAAAATAGCCGTAGATGCCCTTCCAAAAGAAATAGATGGGGTGGTGAATTGTGAAAAATTTTTGTCGTCCCAAACTTTACTCGTCATAATCCTAGAATACGAACCTATCTTGCTAAGCGGTTATGAATTCCTTAATGTGCCGGTGAAGTGTGCCGGTGCACATATGATCACATGAGATGATTCGACCGCAGTTGTGTTGACTCGGTGAGCCCTAAGCACCTAGACTTACCCGAGATACCCGCGCGCTCGCCTGCTTATCATATACGACGCGAACTAGCCTACCCTTGACCCTAGCGAGTATAGAATCAAATTAAACCTACTAACAATTTATCCTAATGACATCAAATTACATGAAAAGACAATACCTAAAAACTACCATAACTAAAATACTGAAGTGAAAAACCCCAACACGGAACAGATGCCCTAGCCGTGCTACCGATGGTGCGCGTACCTAACATCTAAACATAACATAATGCTCCCGACGCTTCACAAACACAGATCCGCTACGCGTCGCTGGATAACATGGACATCTCTCCGCTCTCAAAGTTTATGAGGTCTTCAAAGAGCGCTCGCATCGCGGAGCCGCGACATGAGTCAAGCAGGGTAATTGGTTGTAAAATTTATGCGAAAAGGTATTCTCTAACATTACTATTCGTCTTGTAGTGTCCTTAACGCCTTTGCAGAACAAAACAAGAATAAAAGAATCAAAGTTTAAAGCGTAATCCTTAGTACATTACAAATGACTACAATGATTCGCTGGAGACAAACAAGGAAAAAAAATCCCAAGTTATAACAAAAATGAGTAATTATAATGAGATTAAGACAGTACTATATGTTTAGATTCTATGGCACTCCATAATTGGAATATTGCAGTAAGCGGGAATCGCAATTTCTGATCACATAACGCAATTAGGCATATATACTACAATACGCAACCGAGAGCCATTAATAGACAGACTGCCCATGAGAATATGTGAACAGCAGAGTTTTGACCCCATGGATAATTTCCATTTACATCAAGACAATGTATATCTGTAGGTTCCACTATTTTCGGTAGGTCGCTTAACCATGGAAGCGATTGACATCCGTTGATCCAGCAGCGCAAGATGCTTACTATCTGTAACGAAAATGTACATGTTCATTTGTCAAATTATAGCATCTCATTCTTCCCCTAAAGTTTAGAGAATATCGTTGGAGAAATATTGTACTTCAATTTATTTCACTAATTAGATATTAGAATTCACGAATGTGCATAGTGCAATTCAGAATGGCACAAATTGCACCAACTCTAACTTTATGACCAATACTGGAAGTGAATAGCTTGAAAAATACAATCCTACAATGCTGTTGAAAGGGTGCAAAGCCTTATTGTACAAAGCAAAAAAGGGAAACTGTGAGTTTGCTAAATCACTATTTCTAAGTACGAAAAAATACTGCAGATATTTTCAATTATAAAGAGCTCTCTAGCCTTTGCCATTTATAGTTGTGGATATCACACTAGCTATCTGAGACAAATAGACTCGGTATTGCGACTAACTTTGTATTCCTTTTTCATTCAGAATTATATCAGGTTGTCCGGAAATTGATGTCTGTTTTGAATTTCAACCGCAACAAGTCATACATTTTTCATTCCTGAATAGCATTCATGGCACCATTCGATAAAGCAAAGCAAGCTCTACAAAATGGCAGTCTTGCTTTAGCAACAGCTCTGATCCACCTCGAGTTCCGAGCCAAAAAACTAAAAAGATTCAACTGCTCGAAAAATCAACAAAAACCATAATTTATTTCGTAACAATACTACAAAAATTCTAACTTGCTGACGTAAACACTATCCTCATAAGACATATATGTACGCTATTGCCCTATTTTTTCCTCTGTTGGAAATCGAAAATACGAACATTTTCTTACTTTCGCGAAAGTGATGCTGTGTCGTCCCCACATAAGTAGATGTATACTACAAATCTGTAGAAGTAAAATCGTGGATTTTCAGCTTTTTACAAGCTTTAGTTCTCGAAAAATTTGAATTTTAGTTTGGACCACCTAACTAATGAAAGCTATATTCGATATTTCTCGAGAACGCTTGTAAAGAGCTGAAAATTTACGTTTGTGCTTCTACAGATTTGTAGTACACATCTACTTATGTGGGGACGACACAGCATCACTTTGGCAAAAGCATGAACATTTTCGTTTTTTCGACTCCTAACAGAGGGAAAAATACGGCAATAGCGTACATATATGTCTTATGTGAATAGTGTTTACGTGAGCAAGTTGGGATTTTTGCAGGATTCTTATGAACTGAGTTATGATTTTTCTCTATTTTTCGGGTAGTTGAATCTTTTTAGTTTGTGGCTCAAAACTCGAGGTGGATCAGAGCTGTTGTTAAAGCAAGATAGCCATCTTGTAGAGCTTGCTTTGCTCTATCAAATGGCACCTTGAAAGCTATTCAGGAATGAAAAGTGTATGACTTATTGCGGTTGAAATTCAAAACGGACATTAATTTCCGGACAACCTAATAGTTCTGGCAGTAATCCGAACATCCAAGTTTCGACCGCAGAAAGAGAGGCCGTTTGGTAGATAGATGCACACTTGTGGCAGGAAATTTCGGCATATAGCATACCTTCGATAGTCTAGAGACAGGGCGCCAAATGAAGGTGTTTGAACATCTGACGTCATAATTAGTGAAGGTTGTTCAAAGAAGATCAGAGAAGAGAAAATGACGTAAAACAAATATAAAAAGCAAAATAAACTACTGAAAACCGGATAAAAACGCTGCAATAAGGTTTGAATTTTTCATTTGGCGGCTTTTCAGAGTGCAAGTTTTCACTCCAGGATTGGCAATTCGCAACACGGGGTTTTGATTTTTGATGCGTCCTTTAGATTTTTAGCCCCCCCCCCCGCATTGACGTTCCTGTTTCCTAACACGTTGTCTGGATTGTTGCGCTTATTGTTCTGAGCAATAATCGCCCAAGCTGGAAGAAAATTGATGCGAAAGCACTTAAACAGAACAAGGTAAAGAAAAACGCACTTTCTACGATTTTTTGCAAAAAATTCCACCATATTCGAAGAAGTAAGGGTTGGGTGGATGTCTGCATTATGAACGGAAGCAGGATCTATAGAATGCACGAAAAAACCGCGTGAAAAGAGTTAAACTAAGAGAAAAACAGAGATTTTCGAAAACAAGGATGCCGGATTTCTTGATCAAATCAAAAAATGTGATTTTGGAACATTGTCATCGTGAAAATAGAGATCAAGAGCTTCAAAATGATATATAGCCTGCTAAATTTCGGTTCGAAACAGCGAAGAAAAGGGTACCAGAGCCAAATGCCCCGCGCCCCCGCGTTTGGGTTAGCGAGATAGCGCGCAGCGCGCGGAGACGCAGACGAGCAGCGGAGACAGACCAGAGCCGACGGGGCATTTGGCTCTGGTCTGTCGTAGATCTCCGAGGGTCTCAAAGAAACCCTGCAACATTATATATCATTGTGATCGTCATGACACGACGAGGAGAACTGACAACGTCCCAAGCTCTAAGAATCACTCACTAACGAGATAGACCAGCGTTTTCGTGCACGTTTCTCTGCGCAAGAATTGAGTGCAGTTTCTCGTTTTTATTCAACTCCAAAAGCTTTCCTAAACTTCTGAAACTCTATTTTGGTCAAATAATCCTGAATTTTCACGAAAATTCCGCAAAACCTTCTTTTTAACGTAAAAAAGGCTATGGAAACGCAAATTCTCGGTTTCGCTGATATAATCTAAAGATATTACCCTAATTTCACGCGTACAAGGCGCGGGGGATCTTATTCTAAAATCCGCCAGCCCAAACACGCCACAACACTTTGCGACCAAAGAACCCTATACCGGGCTCCGTATTGCCTGAGAGAATTGAACAGTTTAAGGTTCGCTCTTCGAAACACATTGAAGCGATTGAGCGGCTTGTTTGAAAAATCGAAAAAGGTGCGCCTTGTACGCGTGAAATTAGGGTATTTCCTATATTCGCTTCATTAACATACGTTCCGATATAGTCAAGATAATAACATCCAGGGCGAAGCCCCGAATGACTTCTGTTTTTTTCCAAGTAAAGGTTGTGTACCCCTATAACCCTCAAGAAGGTTACTAGAGTAGTGGCTCTATGTATCGAGGGTATGCGTTCCTTTACGAAGAAAAACAAAGATTGGAAAATGTGACTGCATTTGATAATAGAGCTTTCTAAGAGCTACAATCATCACATTACTCTTTCTGAAAAGCATGCATTTTGTCAAAAAGGCTCGTCCTAGGCCACATTACAATGCCGCGGACAACAATTCTTCAACAGAAAATTTTTTTCAAGCAGGAAACAAGTAAATCGAACAGGTGAACATGCTATTATATAGAGTTCATTAGGGACAATAGCTTATGGTCTTCTCAAAAACCCAGTTTGAATTTTATTTTGCATTTTAAAGAAACTAACTTCAATTCCTTCTTTCAAAGTTGATCTCTTCACATGGAAACCGATTCAAAAAGTCCTAACAATGCAGTTTTGAAAAATTGGATGCCCTTTGCCATCGGGCGTGTGCTAGTGAGTTTCCTTGCCTGAAATGGCTCGTGGCAGTGCGTGCACATGACCCCACTCTATCACGACTGACTTGTACCGCTTTGCAGGCTTGTAGCTCAACCAGCAGTCAACCTGTGAGCCCCTAAGTTAGCTTATTCGAAAATACAAGACTTCAAGAAATTCTGGAAATTTGAAGAATGGGTTGAAAAAGCGTAACCTTATTGCTAATAGGAGCAAAGGCTCTTATAGAAGACAGCACATCCTTGGAAATTCGAAATTAAGTGATAACATGAAAGTTGTTAGTTTTGGACTTTCAGGATAAAACTGGTATTAGGTTGTAACAGAATTAATGCAGGTTTTTCGCGCACTTTTTAAAAAATGCTGGTTTAGAAAGGGAGAGTATTTTCTCAGAAGAGTTTTGCATATCATTTGAAAGCTCTTTTCTTCTAATTTCTTATGCATACCTTCGTTTCAATGGAGTTGAACTTGTCTAGAAGTTCTGAGCCCACGAATTTGAGAAACCAAATCTCGAAATTTCTTCCTTTAATATACCTGGCTCTAAAGTCACCAAAAACAATCGGAACTCGCTGCAAATTTACACGATATTTTTGAGTGAGCTATGTTACAAAATGCATGTTGAACCATGACTTCTAAAAATATCTGAGCCGAGAAATTTCAGAGCAAAAACCAACGATCGCTGTGGTCCGTCTGTCCTGCATAAAAATCCTCAAGGCGAAGCGACCACGGAGCTTCCACTTTATATGGGAAGAGTAGATTTTAGACATTTAAGGTTGAAAAAAATAAGCCGTCCTTCCTATTCAGCTTTGAAAAAATTCAAAAGTTTCAAAAAAGCGATTTTTCAATTTCTCAGAAAAGTCGAAAAAACGAGTACTTTCAGAATTTTTTCAAATATCCTCTCGCAAAGAATTCTTTTTCAATTCAAAATTCTTTTGTGCCGTACAGGTTTGAGAAGTGGTCTTTATTTCTTCCAATCACGGCCTTACGTTTCGACGCCTTTCGTCTTCCTCAGAGGCCTGAATGGTTCTAAGTGTCATCCGTAATTCCAGACCACCAAGCGTTTCCTCCAACTCTGCTAGTTTTCGACCTTCTCACAATCTCGCTACCAAATAAAATGTCAGTGTAGAGGACATACCGGAAGACCACTGCAACTCGAGTAGTCTGCACCGGATATAGGCAGTCGCGGCAGACGAGTGAATCATACTGTAGATACACCAAGATGATCTACAGTTATAAATCACATAACGATACGAACGGGAGGAAGTCACTAGTTATTGATAAACACTCGTTCTTATTCTTCATCTCAGGATTCTTGGTAGTAATCCAGAATGCTTCCAAAGCTTTTCTAGCCGAGATCTCTGTTTCATACGCAAGAATTTTACACTTGACATTAAAGTCTTCTCCACCGTGCGCGCGTCTCTATGCCTGCCAAGTGCCGAGCCCAAATTTCTGCGCCTTTTATCGGCCAAGTGTTCTTTCATGCGAATACCCAAAACTCTACCCGTCTCTCCTATGTATATTGCTTTGCAGTCAAGGCATTCAATTTGATAAACGACTCCCACTTTTGCACAGTCCCCAACTTTACCGTGCGGGCATACTATGCATTGCTCGTTGTACAGTATCGGTCGTAGAGCCTATTCCGGACTAGTTGCTTTTTGATATTATCGTTGAGGATGTTAACTAGAACAACATCATTTTGCAACTGGGCTCGAAAAATGCATCGCTGAAACGCCGCGGTAATCTTATCTGAGATGAAGGGAAGGCAAAGTGGGAGCTTGTTGGTACTTGAATGTTGGCACCATTCCTAGATTGTCGACAACGAGGTAAGTCATGGTAACCATTACTGCAAGCAATTCGAGAAGCCAAATTTCGTGATTTGCAGCGTTCTTTCTCTCCAGAGCGCATCTGCATGGCCGTCTTGTACATATTGGTGACAAATGCGCGTTTTACCGATGCAGGATGTGCGGACTTGACATTTATTAAGATGTTCTTAGAGCTTTCCTTGCGGTACCATTTTACCTTAACAATGCCATTGGATAAATTCACCTGTGCGTTAAGATATGGCAGCCAACCGTCGTTCGGTTTTTCGCGTGTGAGTCTAATGTACTGCGACTGCTGGTTCATGATTTTAAAACACTCGTCCATTTCGGACTGTGTTGATGTAATGACACAGCAGTCGTCGATGTAGCGGCAGTACATCAGAGGCGTACGAGCTAACACCGGTTCCTCAACTTTGCTCATAAAACAAATAGCGAGGACTGGTGCTAGTCTTTGACCCATAGCTAGTCCGCGTATCTGGGAATAGTATGTCCCAGACCATCTGAAGATGTTACATTTCAGGCACTCGCTAATTAGGGCCATCGTTCGCACTTTGCCAAGTCCGTACATGTTTATGGTACCAGCGCACGTATCCAACATTTCCGATAACGCTTGTAAAGCTTGATTGTTCTGCACATTTGTATAGAGTGATGTTACATCGAATGACTCTATAACAGCGTTCGTGTCAAGCTTGACGTTGTAAAGATTTTCGACGAATCTTTGTGAGTTGGGTAAGTGTGCTGGTACCCTAGACAGCAACTGGCTCACAATTTTGTTCAAAAACCATGAAATTCTATCGGTTGGACCGCCAACGCAACTGATTATAGGTCTTATTTTGTAAGTATCAGTTGACATTGAGCTCATGTCCTGCAAGGAAAGCTTGTGCGTCTTTATAAGGCTGTAGAAGACCGGACAGCTTAGATTTGTAATCTTCAACTTGTTAATAAACCTGTCTTCAAAACCTGCAGACTTCCCTATCGTAGTCCAAGCGTCGTTGAGTCTTCTATATTGGGCATGATATTCTTTCTCATCAACTACTCTATAAGTCGCTGTGTCTGCGAGGTGGGCTGCTGTTATACGGCGATCCAGTTCTTGCGGCATTATCACAAATTCTCCCAGTACTCTGCGTTGATACCACTGCTTCGGAACCATTCGAAATGAGCTCACGTATCTCTTTGAAACCTCGCCACTCTTCAGGTGACAAATTGTTCTGGTATTGTCGTTTTGACTTAGTCAGCACTTCTAATATACCAGAAGACAAGATACGGAACTTCATGTCTACGTTCAATACTGGCTCTGGCTGTCTGTAGAAAGATGGAGGAAATGGAATCGCCGGTAACGATTTGACTCTTGAGCAGTTTGTGTGTTACCTTCGCATCGCTCTTTCATCCTGAGAGAGTCTCTGAATTTGTGCAGGCTGCCTACTACTTTACGGCATATTATAGCGTTGACATTTTGTGCAGGGGAGGAGGGATCAAGACTGAGAAGCTTTATAACATCAGATGCTACGTGAGTGTTACCAACTGTGACTCTCACCGGCTCTTCATTGCTTCATTCACACTTACCCAACTCACAGAGATTCATCGAAAATCTTTACAACGCCAAGCTTGGCACGAGCGCTGTTGTAGAGTCGTTTGACGTAACATCACTGTATACTAATGTGCAGAACGACCAAGCTTTACAAGCGTTATCGGAAATGTTGGATACGTGCGCTGGTACCATAAACATGTACGGACTTGGCAAAGTGCGAACGATGGCCCTAATTAGCGAGTGCCTGAAATGTAACATCTTCAGATGGTCTGGGACATACTATTCCCAGATACGCGGACTAGCTATGGGTCAAAGACTAGCACCAGTCCTCGCTATTTGTTTTATGAGCAAAGTTGAGGAACCGGTGTTAGCTCGTACGCCTCTGATGTACTGCCGCTACATCGACGACTGCTGTGTCATTACATCAACACAGTCCGAAATGGACGAGTGTTTTAAAATCATGAACCAGCAGTCGCAGTACATTAGACTCACACGCGAAAAACCGAACGACGGTTGGCTGCCATATCTTAACGCACAGGTGAATTTATCCAATGGCATTGTTAAGGTAAAATGGTACCGCAAGGAAAGCTCTAAGAACATCTTAATAAATGTCAAGTCCGCACATCCTGCATCGGTAAAACGCGCATTTGTCACCAATATGTACAAGACGGCCATGCAGATGCGCTCTGGAGAGAAAGAACGCTGCAAATCACGAAATTTGGCTTCTCGAATTGCTTGCAGTAATGGTTACCATGACTTACCTCGTTGTCGACAATCTAGGAATGGTGCCAACATTCAAGTACCAACAAGCTCCCACTTTGCCTTCCCTTCATCTCAGATAAGATTACCGCGGCGTTTCAGCGATGCATTTTTCGAGCCCAGTTGCAAAATGATGTTGTTCTAGTTAACATCCTCAACGATAATATCAAAAAGCAACTAGTCCGGAATAGGCTCTACGACCGATACTGTACAACGAGCAATGCATAGTATGCCCGCACGGTAAAGTTGGGGACTGTGCAAAAGTGGGAGTCGTTTATCAAATTGAATGCCTTGACTGCAAAGCAATATACATAGGAGAGACGGGTAGAGTTTTGGGTATTCGCATGAAAGAACACTTGGCCGATAAAAGGCGCAGAAATTTGGGCTCGGCACTTGGCAGGCATAGAGACGCGCGCACGGTGGAGAAGACTTTAATGTCAAGTGTAAAATTCTTGCGTATGAAACAGAGATCTCGGCTAGAAAAGCTTTGGAAGCATTCTGGATTACTACCAAGAATCCTGAGATGAAGAATAAGAACGAGTGTTTATCAATAACTAGTGACTTCCTCCCGTTCGTATCGTTATGTGATTTATAACTGTAGATCATCTTGGTGTATCTACAGTATGATTCACTCGTCTGCCGCGACTGCCTATATCCGGTGCAGACTACTCGAGTTGCAGTGGTCTTCCGGTATGTCCTCTACACTGACATTTTATTTGGTAGCGAGATTGTGAGAAGGTCGAAAACTAGCAGAGTTGGAGGAAACGCTTGGTGGTCTGGAATTACGGATGACACTTAGAACCATTCAGGCCTCTGAGGAAGACGAAAGGCGTCGAAACGTAAGGCCGTGGTTGGAAGAAATAAAGACCACTTCTCAAACCTGTACGGCACAAAAGAAATTTGAACTTACGACACATGCCCAGGTTTCATGAAAACGGGACTTGGAAGCTCTTTTTCAATCCCGAATTTAGCGCTGCTGCATAATCGACCATAGGCTACACAGTGAGTCATATTTGCGCTATCTTACTATATTTGATAGTAAGTTATGGTTTCTCAAAGTGAAGGTTTTCCGAAAAAAATTCTTGCCAGAATTGAAGCTATAAGAATTTTCTCAGTGAAGCTACAACAACGCAATAATGCATACCGAATAGAAAAAGGTTTGCTGATTACAACAATTTTTGTTGCACACTAAAAGACTATTTGTATGAAAAGTTATAATGATCCAAACACAAAATCCAGAAAACCTGCATTAATTCTGTTACAACCTAATAACAAGGAGCTCTCCTTGACCTTCCTGAAAAGTTTTCAATCCACCCTGAAGCTGCGCTTTTTAAAACCGTTCTTTGCATTTCCCAGTATTTCTTAAACTCACCTCATTACATATATCTGTGCCGTAGAAATCTCGCTCTTTTAAATCAGCTTGCCAGAAGCTCAGAGATTGACTGCTGGCCGAGCTACAGCTTGCAAAGCTGTACAAGTAGTGGTGAGGTGCCAGTGGGATCATGTGCACGCACTGCCAAGAGCCATTTCAGGGAAAGAAACTCACCAGCACACGACCGATGCATAGAGCATGGAAAACAGCATATTTTATCAAAACGGCTTTGTTAAGACGTTTTGAATCCGTTTCTGTGTGAAAAAATTTGCTTAGTAGGAAATGATCAGAACCGGGGTCAAGCGTGGGGTGTGGCACGCCACACCTGGGGGGGGGGTCTTATTGAAGAGTTACAACGGGAAGGGGGTCGTGATTGAGTAAACTGACATAATAGTGATAACATGTTGTTTTCAAGCAGTTAGAGATAACCCCATTATGCGAAATATAAGCACGTGTATCTTGACTCGTCATACCTACTGTAGCATGATAAAAATGCCCTACCAATCATAGCTAGTAATATGTTCATAATTAGCATTTCAAATAGCTGTAGATGAAGTTTGGGCGAGTTCTGAAATTCCCAGATATTGGGCGGCCTGAGTGAGATGGTCATTTTCGAACATGACTGACTTCGTTTCAAAGATGAATTAGATGCCTCTTTTTGCACTCACAAGGGAATGGTCAAAACCCAAAGTCAAAACTTTCAGAGCGAAGAATAGAAAAAACGAGATTGTGGTTGGCTTCTAATTCTACTTGAAGGTTTTTTGAACCGGGATTTCTGAGGTGGGCAAAGAAGGAGCAGCGCTTTGTAGTGAGTGCAAATTGAGGTAGCTAATTTATTTTTGAAACAAGTTGATCATGTTCGAAAATGACCATCTCACTTAGATGGCCCAGTATCTGGAAATTTCATTTTTCGTCCGCTTCGTCCACAGGGGTTACTTGACATGCTTACTCGCTATGCTTGTGGCCTTCAAGTTATGCCCATTTTAGGAATGCAGTAGTTTAGAGGGGGGCTTACTATGATGGCCACTAGGAGGAGGGGGGGGAGGGTCTTACTCAGCGATCCTGTGCCACACCCCTTGCTTGACCCTGGTCAGAACTAAACTCAGTTATTTCAAACATGCTGTATATCATCGGGCTTGTCTTGAAACGCTGATTTCAGTTATATGCTTTCTTATCTGCAACGCGATTATTTGGACCGAGTTATGAGTGTTTGGATATGAAAAATTATTTGAGTTTCAACGAATATAATTGGTTGAAAGACAATTTTGATGGCGCGGATTTACAATGGATATAGGTGCTCTAATTACAAGAAAGATACATTCACCGAAAACCTAAGCTGATGTTTTCGAAACGCATTTTGTGGTCATGCCTCACAGAACACTTGACAAATCGCACATTCAAAGCTCATGATTCCGTCCAAATAGTCGCTTGGCAGATAATAAACATACAGGCTGCCTCAAAAAGTTGTGCAAACTGTTTGATCGTTAATAACTCTCTTTCTTTGATGTCTTTTGCCGAGCTAGAGGTACCGTTTTGTAGACCGAGGATAATCAGATTTACAGTATGGAGCGAATCACCAATCACTTTTCACTACTGTAGGATAACGGTGTGAAATTTTAGCATACAGCGGCACTGTGGAATAGGCCTTTTGACGAAATAATTCTAAGATAATCTGAAAATATGTGCGGCAAGGTTTTCCGGCGTCTTGATTTTACTAATAACTTCCCACCAGTTTTTCGAGCTTTTTCGATGGCATAATCACATTTCTGACGAACATTGGAGAATCAGTTGTCACCCTAGTCTGAAATAACTCATGAATAAAACACTGTACAGACATGCAATTTCATTGGAATCAGCGACTTCGATTAACCCATTTCAAGAGTTTCTGGCTTGCTTGGCTCTCTTTCTAAGATAAAATACTGCTTTCAATGACTTAAAAACCTCCTCGAAATTCCTTCCGTAATCCTACGGTAATGAAGAGCGGCTGATAATTTGCTTCATACTGAGGATCTAAGTTGCACCTCGCTCTATGGTGCCTCAAGCTCGGCAAAAGACAGGAAAGCAAGAGAGTTATTAGCGATCAAACAGTGGCACATCTTTTTGGGACACCCTGTATATATATATATATATATATATATATATATATATATATTTGAAATCAGCGTCTCAAGTCAAGTACGACGATATATAGCTTATTTGTTATGGCTGGGGTTAGTTCTGATCGTTTCTGCTTCGAAAGTTAGTCTCTAAAATAAAATTTAAGCTGGTGATTTTTTAGGCAGCTAACTACACTGTAGTTCCTGATGAGCTGTATGTAGTATCATGCTTACCTGTGTACTTACCTGTTTTTCCGCTTCAAAAAAGAAACTGGAAGAAGATTCTCGCGTTTGATGAGATGTTGCCCGCGATATTGTGACGCAGCCCTTTTTGGACTTTTTTGATAAAAGATTTTCAGTTCTTATAAACCCATGTTTTTTGAGAATTGCATTGTGTGCACTGTAGCTCTTGGAAAGCTCCATCATATCAACGTCCGATAATTTTACATCTTTGTTTTGAATTGGAAATTAGCGATGAAAAAAGGAAGGCGATTAGTCCGCACTTCTTGGCGGTCACTGTATTTCTATCATACACGGCTTTAGTGCTGATAACTACAAAGGTGATAATTGATGTCCCCATCAATGCTAAGACAACTTCAAAGTAAATTGGTACAAAATTAACTAATTCGATAGTTGAAATTTCCAATAATGCATCAAGTAATGACTATATTGCTAGAAAAGTCTTAAAAGGCTGAGTCAAGGCCATTTCGGTAGTTCAGCTTATAGAAAGCATCCCATGGGCTCCTTCACGCACCTGATATCTGGCGTTTGCAATCGTGTTGGGATCACAAGTATTTGGTGTCCGCAAATCCAAATGATGTGCTGATCCAGGTATCTTCATTACATAGATGCCTCGGTCTTGACTAACTCCTGGAGAGTTTGTGGCGTAACCTCCTCCAGACCATGGATCCAGCTCTCCTTGTCTAAATACAGCAAACCGAAATAATAAAATGGTAAATTATGCAGCAAAGACGAAATCATTTCTTCCCACGTCAAAATAATGTTGCTAACGCTGTTGAGGGATAGTCCATATAGCAATGGTACAGCATTGATGTTCCACACATCTGTTGTCCAATGATACCTGCGATTTCGCCATATTTTGGTCTACAGTTGAAGTTTTGAACTTACGATGAAAAGGTTGCATTGCATTGCTCTATTAGCAAAGCCGTGGAGTCTGTCTGACACTCATCCCAGAAGAAATCGTTTTTGCCTCCTCTTGAACACATGTCTATAACGATCTCGCTGCACTCCTGAAACAAAAAGTAGCGATCAGAATGGAGTGAAAACACTGGAATTATAAGAAGGAAATAACAAGCAAGTTTTTGCAACACGGCTAAAGTATAATTGCAAAATGTAGACATGAATCTCTGTAGATCTCTGTCATCCCAGCTCAGCTGAAACAGCCCTAAGTTGAGTCTACGGCGTGTTAGCTGTAAAAGCTAATTTTCACAACACTGATCGCTTTGTCGACATTCTGTCGTCTCCCTAAGGGCCGCATGCATCAACATCCCCACCGGGGAGGAAATCGCAGCTTCGGAAAAAAGCTTCATATCCTTATGCTCCAGAAATCTGGACTTCACGCTGTCTATCTATTCGTAAGTATTCCCACCATCCTTCACTATGAACATATTGAACGGGAGCAAGAAGCTGTATAAGCCGCTTCCAGCTTTTTGTGTGATCTCGTGATGATTCGCGGCCAAACGTGTTTTCTTCAAAGTCATTTTTCTTCCTTTGAAGTTAACGAAAAAACCTTCCAGAATTGTGCTAATTATCAAACCTAACATAGCTAAGCATGTTACTGACAAGAACAAATGAGTTTTTGGGATGTCAATTTTTTTGATAAACCCCAACTTTCGAGTTGCGGTTCGTCGCAAATTTCATGACTTCGAAACATCACTAGTTTTTACCAAGAACATCATTAGCACCGTTGGGTGGATAAACAGCACAACTTTGAAATGTTTTATTGACTTTGAAAAAAAAAGAATTACTTTGAAGAGAAGACGGTCGGCCGCGAGAGATCATCAGGGGAACATACAAAAAGCTGGAAAATGCGGCTTGTACAGCTTCTTGTTCTCTTTCATGATGTTCATAGTGAAAGATGGTGGAACTACTTACGGATAGGTAGACAACGTGAAATCAAATATCTGGAGCTTTAGCACGTGAAGCTTTCTTTTAACCCCTCGCCGGCGGGAATGTCAATGCATGCGGCCTAAGAAAGACAGCTTTACCATCTCCATTTTTGGAGTGCACTGCGATTAGATCTGCAAGGATCGTGGTTGCGTAAACCACATTATAGGCAGTACAACTATAGTTCGGCACAAATAATAAGGCATAAATATTGTAGGTTAACTTACAGCAGCGTGCTTTTGCTATCTTGAGTTGTAAAAAAGAGAAGCCCAGTAGCCCAGTAGCCCAGCGCGGAAATGACGCTTGTCTCTCGCGATGCAAGGCAATCCTTGAGAAAAGGATGCCGGGATCAGCGGTTGCCGCGCTATCCGGCGGCCACCGTGATCCGCATCTCGGATTTTGGTAGCCGTTACGCGTATTGCCCCCGAACCTGATGCGGCACCCTGGCCTGCCATTCGGCACCCTGGCCTGCCCGCGAGCGGTCGATTTGTGATCCCTCTGCCGTGCTCCCGTACGTCCTTACGACTCTGGCTAAATTCTTCTGTTAATCCTGTATTCAAGCCCTTCTACCTCCCCACGATGGCGACAGAAACCCCATTTATTCCCTCAATCCCATCGAACGGCAAAAGAAGCGCAGGATACAGTGCGACGCCACACCTCCAGACTTCAACCAAGCCGCGTAAGAGTTACTAAAAGACGAGAATCTCCCACTTTACACAAGAACCATCGTGGCGTTTTTGATGGAGAATCGGAAACTCTATGAAATGGTCGCCGAACAGAATCGTGAGTTACTTGTTCAACTTAAAACAATGAGTGAGGAAATCAATACATTGCGTAAGGATAATGAGCGCCTAAGATCTTGTAGTGAGCGATCTCCGCCGCAACCTTTGCCCTCCACTCAATCTTCTACATCTACATCAAATTCCAGTTCAGATTCCGGTTGTACGTGTGAAGAACGTGATCGTCTCCATTCTTTAGTGATAAGCGGTGTTCCAGAGAATAGATGCCCTAGTAGTTGGCTGAGAGTAAACCATGATTGGGATTGTGTTAATCAGCTTTTTGACTACCTCTCTATTGACTGCATCCCCATTTCCGTGTATAGGATGGGAAAACCTCATCCCACTTATAATAGGCTCTTAAGAATAGTAATGTCGTCCCGTTTTTTGTAAACCTTGCGCTGAAGAGGGCACCTAAGTTGAAAAGTTTCCCATATGCACATGGGATCTACATCCGTTCCTCTCTTAAAAAAGAAGAGAGGGACAGATTACGCAACGAAAGGGGCACTCGTTCCAGCGCAAGGCATTTTGATCATCAACAAAGACTAACACAAGGTATCGATTGTATTGGACAAAATGGTTTATCCGAAAACGCGCAACATGGTACGCCGGGGCGTGTGCCTTTGAACAGTCAATGATTTCCCGGATTGAAGGTAGCTTCTTGAAGTGTATGCTTGCTAATGCGCGCTCTCTGTGCAAGAATATGGATCATCTCAGGTTTATTTTTACCAAACATAAGATTTCTATAGTAGCAATAACTGAAACTTGGTTGAACGAGAATATTTCTAATAGCTCTCTTTTCGGAGGTTTGCCTCGGGACTATGATATACACAGATGTGACAGGTTAGACAAGAGGGGAGGAGGGGTACTACTGGCCATTGAAAAGAAGTTAAATTCATTTTTAGTGTTTAGAGAGTCTGTGTTAGAGGGTTACGAAATTTTGTGTTACGACATTATGGCGTTTACCACTCTGCGACTTACCGATCTATTAGCCCGTCAAAATTCGGCAGTCCTTATGGGAGATTTCAACCTACCAAAAGTGAATTGGGAAGACCACTCCACCTCAGAACCAGCGTCCATATCTATCAGAAACCTCATCCAAATGTGTAGGCTTTACAAATTGTGCAGCAAGGTAAATCCAATACATGCAAAGAACACTTATTGGATCTCATATTCACAAATAGGGATAATTTGGTCAGTGACATAAGCGTGGAGTCCCCTCTTGGTAGCAGCGATCATTCCTCGCTTAGATTTCAAATAAGCCACTACGAAATAAGGGATACTGAGTATGTCAGGTACAGGGATTTCAGAAATGCAGATTTGAACGGGATGAGGCAGCACCTAGCCAGTGTTGACTGGTATGGATCCTTCATGACCGTCACCACGGTGAATGAAATGTATGAACTATTTCTAACAATAATTAACCATGCGATTGATCTCTACGTACCCTGGTCCTTGCGCCCTATGGGGCTGGCAAATATGCCTGATTATCTCCTTAGACTCTATCAAATGAGAGAACGAGCTTGGTTGATTGCAGCTGATAGTGACAGCGTTAAAGATAGTTTCAATTTCAATACCTTAAATGCTAAATTTACTAAACTGCTCAGAAAATACAACGCATCTTTTGAGAAAAAGGTAATCAAGTCTGAAGAAAGATCAGCGTTCTATAAAATGATTAATTCACGGCTTAGAAACAGAAGCAAGCTGGGAGTTTTACGTAGAGACAATGGTGTGGTTATAAGTGATGATAAGGAAAAAGCTGAATTTTTTGCGGATACTTTTGCAAAGACTTTCGCTGAAGAAAAAAGCTTTGATGAGTCTGAGAGAGAATTGCCTCCAGTATTCCCAACAATGAAAGACGGGGTTTGTTTTAAAAGTGAAGACATTTATCTCCTCCTAACTAGGTGGCCTAAATCAACATCTCTAACACCTGACTTTTTGCAATTACAGTTTACTAAATCAGTTGCAGATAATCTTTCTGGACCACTGCAATATATTTTCAATTTGAGTATGATGCGAGCTGAAATTCCTGGACGATGGAGGGTCTCTTTCGTCACACCGATTCCCAAGAAGAAGCCACTGACTAGTCCTAAAAACTTTCGTCCTGTCAGCATAACATCCATATTCGCAAGCCTTTTCAAAAAATGTTAAAAAAACATATTGTTAAGCATTTGGAAGAGAACAATGTGATTTCTAATGCACAGCATGGATTTCAGCGTGGTAAATCGACGGTTACAGCAATGTTACAAACGCTTAATGATTGGACATTGCAACTAGATAGGGGACAAAACATTGACGTAATCTAACTAGATTTCACTAAGGCGTTCGATAAAGTACCACACACCAAACTGATAATCAAACTTAGAGCTGTAGGAATACACCGAATAATATCCTGGATTGAAGCATTTCTAAGAGAGCGGACATTTCTAGTTCATATCAATCAGATGTTCTCTTCTCCTAGAAAGATGGGATGTGGGGTCCCTCAAGGAGGCGTACTTTCGCCTATACTTTTTGACATATATACATACGAGCTCCCGCTTATACCACTGTCCAAAGATATTTCTTGCTACGCATTTGCTGACGATCTTAAATTGTACAGAACAGTCACGGATGAAGCTAGTCGTAAGCAGTTACAAGATCTTGAATGAAGTTTCTGGATGGTCAGAGGATTGGGGTCTGCCTATTTCACGTGAAAAGACCAAAGTATTTCCCATGGGCTCAAGCAATCCTGGATATAGCTACTCAGTGGGAGGAACAACGCTTGCAGCTGTTGACTCAATCTTGGGATTTCTGGCTAGAAGCAATCTTTTTTTTTTGACAAAACATTGTAAGACAATTGCGGATAAGGCAACAATGGCTACTTATAGCCTTTACAGAGAACTATCATGCAACGACCCTGAAGTCTTACTAAGGGCATATAAGACTTACATAAGATCTATATTGGAATATGGTACGATGATATATAGTCCGCACACGCGAAAAGCAATTGATTATTTAGAAAAGGTTCAAAATAGCTTTACTAAAAAACTGTTGATAAGAACGGTCGGATTCAGATACGATCAGATTCCAAGCAGTCGGGTTCGCAACGCAAATCTGGGCATTCCTACTCTTGCTTACAGAAGAAGAAAATTCGATTTGATCACGGCGCTTAAAATACTATTTGGAGAATGTAAGCTTGACGCAAAAAACTTTCTTGCTATTAGATGCTCCAATACTAGAGGAGGGACTAGGAAGCTTATACTACCAAGGGCAAGGCTAAATTTAAGTATTTCTTTATGTGCCGAGTGGCCCATGATGTGAAAACAATTTTGAGAAGAAAGATGTTCGTAGCGAAGTTATCACTGTTCGAAAAGGTTCTAAGAAGCTACCTTCAGTCTTCGTACTAACATTTTATCTTTCTGTATGTTGTTTAGTTTAGCAATGTCGTTTTATTGTGCAGTTTTACTTCTTTTTTTGTTGTTTGTTGTTCTACCATAGGAACTTCCCTATGCAATAAATAAATAAACTTCGCTGGCTTCTTGGCAGCTCGCTGACTGTATAAGACGGCGGCCTCAGTTCAGCGCTTGTTCGACTTTTGTCGCTATTATCTTTGAAAATGAATTGAAGCAGCGCGATATGCTCCTGCTTTTCCTTGAAAATAGTTGAGGGATGCTCTTCGGATTCGTAGATGTCTTGGATTTGTAGATATCTTGTATTAGATCAGTTAGTGAATTTGAGCCACGCTATAAAGCTGAATTGTGATTGAAATCAAGATGAGGTTGAACTCGAAAGCTAGGGAGCATTAAAGGCTCACGTTCAAACCTTGACGTCGCACACTGGATTTGTTGATTGACCTCTCAAGAAGCAGCGTGAGCCCACGGATCGTAACAACAGGTCTGTCGCTGAGGTCTCTGCGACATTATTTCCGCAGTCAAGCAATCACCGTTAGGAGTGCTCCAAACATCAGTGTCAACCAATTCCGACTTACATACACTTAATTTTTATTCCTAACATTACCGCAATTCATTACCTCACTAGTCCTTAAGTCATTTCATTTTTATTGGAAAAATCTTTGATTCAAAATCTCCGTACCTGCCAAGGCCATCCAAGCTGAGCGTCACCAAGTCCGGAAGTTCCTGGATCTCCGCAAACGTTTGGATCAATGCAGTTATATTTTAATGAGCCGGTGTGATTGTAGTAAACATAAGCATAATACATTCGCGCCGCCAAATCTCTGTCGCTGAATGAATCACCGGGAGTACTCATAAATGTACAGGCAACCTGAAAACAAGTTTACACTTAGAAAATCGCCAGAGTTGAAAAAATCCGTCAACATAATGAGGCATACTTTAACGGGCCACGCAGGAAGCGGTTCAAGAAAGCCGGTGGGATATGGATAGTCAACCATTGCCATGTATTCGATTGCTTCCCTAAAATCTTGTAATGATTAATGCTAGTGCGCTTCCCTATGGATGTTACCTGAAGTAGTAATTGAGATTCTATCCATCAGCTGATGAATTGATTTTTGATTTAGGATCAATATTAAACTGAGTATTGAGGAAACCTCGTCCTTCAGCTGGAAGAATTGGAGACACATTTAAGAGGGTTTGAACATACAGTCGAGTAGATTTTCTGCTTAATATAGTGTGCTTGCACAGAAGGTGAAATGCGGTAAAATTTGCGTGTGAAGAAATAGCTTCGACTGTGACGCCGGCTAATTGCGCGCGCAAGATGCCCGCAGTACTGGCGTGGCTAACTGTTCACGCGCAAATTTCACCGCATTTCACCTTCTGTGCAAGCACACTATATTAAGCGGGAAAACTACTCAACTGTAAATTTATTCAAGTAAAAGGTATTCTGGTCCAGTGAGATTTCTGATAGTTTTTTGCGAGGCAACCAAAATTTTCACTCAAAAAATCCACAAATTTTTTCGAGTACTTCCGAATTCTTAGCTAACCAGTACTTCGCATTGAAAATGAATGAATTGAAATTAGTAAGGGACTATAGTGAAAAGAGTAAATGGTTGATACAGTAATGCGATGTACAGGGTTTCCCAAAAAGATGTGCACAGTGTTTGATCGCTAATAATTCTTGTTTTCATGTCTTTTGCCGAGCTTGGGGTGCCATTCTGTAGAGCGAGGTTCAACTTAGGTTTATAGTATAGAGGAATTTTTCAATCGCTCTTCATTAATAAAATGTGGAATTACTGTAAAAACTTCGAGGAGGATTTGAGCAATCCAAAGTATTCTGCCTCGGAAAAAAAGCCAACCAAGCCAGAAACTCTTGAAGTGGCCTAATTGAAGTCGCTGATTCTAAATATGAAAATTTTACGTTAGCACACTGGTTTTTTATGAGTTATTTTAGATTTAGGGTAACAACTGATTTTACAATGTTGGTCAGAAATGTGAATACGCCAACAAGAAAGCTCCAAAAACTGGTGGAAAGTTATGTAGTGATTAGCACGCCTGAAAACCTTGCTACACAAATTTTTAGATTTTTTCGAAATTGTTTCATCAAAGGGCCTATTTCATAGTGACGCTGTATGCTGAAACTTCATACCGTAATCCTACAGTAGCGAAGTGATTGATGATCCCTTTTATACTGCAAATCCAAGTTGAACTCTACAGAATACCTCAAGCTCGGTAAAAAACGCAAGAGCATGAAAGTTATTAACGATCAAAAAGTGTGATATCTTTTTGGGACACTCTGTATGTCTGTCACCTTGATTAACTTACAAGGAGCTTAATTGCTCAGCACCATTGTCTTGTACTTCCATGGCAAAATTGTTGAGGAACCCATTTGTCTAACACATTGGATTTTATGCTATGCTGGTTGCGATTCTAACACTTCAGTCTCTACAGTAGCTGGACAAGTTTTTGTTGTTGGAAACTGGACATCAACACGCTAGAATGCAAGCTCATAATCTCGTGAAATCGATAATGATACTTATTATTCCGGTACAGTGACGTAAATTGGAGATAATATCCTCTTTTCCACTTCGTCGAAATATCTTATCATTTAAGCAGCGTCCAGAGTTGTATTTGTGCTCACTGTGCCTGCGCCGCTCCAGCATCGGTGATCGATATGGCACTAGCACAGCGCTGGAACGAAGCTGAACGGCGCTGGCACAAACAATTCAGGACGCAGGTTTTGCAGTAACTTCACCTGTTGATGAGAGATTTAGAATAGCATTCCAGCTATGTGCTACGATGTATCTATTGCAGCCAGCATTCACGAATGTATTCGTTGTTATGGCATCGAAAGCTCCTTGGTCAACATTTCCTCCTCTAAAATAGAGCAACGGCGCTGACGCAGCCCAGGCACTAAAAAGATTTTTTGATGTCTCCTCGCCATGAGTGATGTTTCTACTCAAAACTCACCCGGTAACGACATGAGGGTACTTAATACGGAACCATGCCGACAACATTCCACCGTAGGAACCACCAAAAGCTATTACTGTTGTGTTTTTAGGATATGATACCGACATACCATTATTGGGTGTCTAAAGTCACCCTGACATTTAGTTTGTCAACATTGCAATCGCTCAAGACCTTCAAGGCAAACAAGAGAGCTGCGAAATCTGCGAGGGCTTGCTCTGACGTCAAATATCCCATGTTTCTAATGCTCTGAAGGATTATAAGTCTGCAATAAGAACAAGTATTCATTTCCGGCAACTGACCGAGTACGATTCGTTCCCGAATGGTAGACTTGCACCGTAAAAGCGATGTTCGGCAAAGATTATTGCAGCGTTGAACATTGGGGCAAGATCCCACATCATACTCTCAAAATACAACACTTACCATTTTTGGAAAAAAATATGTGCACTTACAGTAGCTGTTGCGAAACCTTCAACATCGCCTTCGTTTCCCGTATAAAAGAATATTGGGCCTCCAGGCTTATAGCAGGTGTTGTTCAAGAGCCATCTGTAGTAAATGAGGTTGTCACCTTTTACCATCTGATAAAGTAGCTTATCAATTTTTCATGTTAAAGTTGACTGTTGAGATACAACTGAGAGATCGTTTCATCGCCAACTCGCTACAGCTCAACTCTAGAAACGATAATGTGTTCAAGTATGTATGCTAATCAAATTCATGCAGAATTTCATCCTAAATCTAAATTCTGAACTATCAGCAGCCGTGTTCCAGAAATTCAAATGTATTGCAGCTCTTTGCATTTATTACGGATTTCTTAACTACAGTATGTATTTGGAATAAAGGAGCTTAGCATCAAAATAGTTTACATTGAGAGGTTTGAGTCGTGAGACACATCAGTTTCAAACTTCGTAGGCCTATGTCGTAGGCATTCTCCCTCGTTTTTGTTACTTTGAATTTGACTAGAATTTGTACATGATTAAAAGATCTGATGTAATCACGTAGTTCAGTCATTTTGGAGTTGATAAGCTTCGGAAGACATGATAAAGAAGGCTGAGTCAGCTAGAATGCCTGTCTGTTTGCTAAAGGCTAACAGGTTTGCTAACATATTACCTTATTTGCTCAAAGCCAGGAAGACTTTCCGTAGAAAACAAATGACAGTTTCCTCAAGCAAAATCGATAGAAACTATTATGTTTCCGAAGTGATTCTTAATTCAGCCTAACGGCCTTGTTGTTTGTTGTGCACCATGCAACCTACATTGCTTTCAGAGAGATATTAAGTTGTCCCCCAAAGTTTTGTCGTTTCATTTTTGAAAATTTCTAGCTTTTTGCTATCTTGAAGGATTGGCTTTTTTTAAATTTTATTGGGAGGAAGAGGTCTTCCCCTTCTAGATGTGTTTTGGCGAGCTTCTACTATGCACTAGTGCAGAAATAAAAAAGTAAAAGGAATATCGTTTAGGCTTCTCATTTTGAGTTAGATCGCAAACAATCTGAAAAGCGGCGGAAAAATTTGACGTGAGTGCATAATTTTTATAACCTCTTTTTGTAAGTGAGAAATTGTGCTGTCTTAACGTTTCTGCGGAAAGTTATAAATTTCGGGTTCACAATAGAAAACGTCAGAATTGATTAATTCTTCACTTTTGAGATCACAACTTCTCGCAGAATTGCCCAAACGGCACAATTTTTCCTTGCTACAAAGAAAGCATCATAAACTTATGCAATGACGATTTCAGATTTTTTTGCAAGATCCTAGATTCTTTGCGACAGCTAAAACGATCGAAGCTTGGGTGGTCTTACTTTTCCATGCATCTCTACAATGAGGGTATAGTAAAAGCTCATTAAAATACAACTACTAAACAACTACAGGAAAAAGACCTTTTCATTTTAACAAAATTACAAAAAAGCAAACCCGTCAAAATAGCGAAAAGTCGCAAAACATTTTTTAAAAATGAAATGGCAGAACTTTTGGGACAACCTAATAAAGCTGTGCATATTATGGACAAAACCGCATTGATGACAATTCAATTCTAACACTGAAAAATTACTCATTCAGACTTAAATTTGGATTAACCTTCAGGAGTTGATTTCAAATACGAAGATTGCTAGCCGTTGAGCATCAATCTGGCTTATTTATGTAAAAAATGTGCTTTTGTCGAGTTTTAGATATTACGGTACCATCGTTCTGTGCTTTTGCCCTTGCGTCAAATTCCTCTTTTAACGAAAAGACTCAAATGCTGATATTCTATCAACCCATTCCCTTTTCCTACTGATTTCTGGGAGCGGAGCTGCCTCATAATAAGCAATATTTCATTCATAAATTTAAAAAGTATAAGTCGCTTCAGAATGAAGCTCAGCAGCTACGAATGGCATATTTGGAATTAGCTTTTCGAGCTGAAAACGAGTGTATGCGTCGTTTTCTAGAGATTGTAAGTTGGAATCTTTCCCTTGTGAGCTATTATATTATTTAAACAGCAAAATGATTGAATTTGGAGTTTTCAATCATAAAGCAAATGACTTCACCCACTTCATCTGGAAAGTACGAGTGTCGGAATATGTAAAATGATCGAGCTTGACGTCAAACCAATTGACCGTCCAAGGCGTCATGGTGTCTCCATTCGACACAGCCACGCGACGTCGAGCTGCTGGATCCAAGAATCTTCGCTTCCAGTGGTCCGGGTAAGAAAAGTAAAAGGACGAACAGCATTCTGAACAAACGTGTGTAGAAAAAAAAATGAGTTGCGCAGCCGTAAATTTGTTCAGTGTTCAAGGTGATAGGTGGGGACACTAAATCAATGTCGAAGTTGCGAAGTCGGTAATTTTACTGATAACGCCATCTGGTAGCAGATAAAGGGTAATGAGCGAACGCGATAAAGTTTGTCCAAGGAGTATGACTGTTTCTGGTCACATCGAATTCAATCTTAAATTGATGCCAATGAAGTCAAAGTCAGTAATGTGCATTTTTACGTGGCCAAAGGTAAAGATGGACATGCTTGCTAGATAGTAAAATTGCTAGCGCATACAATGAGAGTTAGAGCAAAAACGGCTATTTTATTTTGGTTAAAACGAATGTTTTGTTGCACCATTTCCGAAAAATATTAAAGAGTACACCTACTTACATGATAGCTTAAAATGAAAGAAGGAGATCAAAACTTGGTATGAGCAGGCCCTTTATAAGTTTAAAAACTGGACATTAAACCAAAACAGTCAGTGCCGCACAAGCTTTCTGACTTTCTTTCTAACTAAACAGGTTCGTGCTATTCTAGCTTTCATCGGAAGTAATAAATTTTGAGATAAACGCGGAAAAATCAATTTTCCTGTTTTCTGCTGTTCTCCCGAAGCACAACTTTAAACGGAAAAGCCCGATCAACAGACTTCGCCATCAGAACAAGGAGTTCATAACACTCATGTTATTTGCTGATTTGGATTTTACTGCTAAGTTTTTAAATTTTCAACGGATCTGTTTCAAATCGGCACACTTTGAGTGATTGTTTACATTTTTATCTATTCGCTTTCTCCTCTTTTTGTCTCTTTCTTTCTGAGGACTTAGTAGAGAGTAAGCAGGAATGGTGAGAAAGTACATGACTTTCTCTTTCAAACAATATTATCGCCAAGAACTGTCGTGACAGGAATGGGCTACGTTTTTTTGAATAGATGCAAGAGACCTTTCGGTTCGACCAATGCAAGTTTAAACAGTAGCGGAGGGAAAAGTGGTCGGGGGGGGGGGGGGGGGGAGAGAACGAAATTTCTGAAAAAAGTTCACATGCGGAAGACTCAGATGAATTGTTTTCCTTTAGAGGTGGTTAAGATAATTTTATGAATCGTTGAATTAATTTAAAAGATCTCTTTTCACGGTGAACTTGAAAAACTCCACGAGCACCATAGTTTCTTGTAGTATGAACGTGCCAAAGGAGTAAAGTGTAATACGGCTCACAGACTGGCAGTAAGCGTAGAGATCGTGTTGCTTTCGATTGTGTGATTTCTGACCTAAAGTTCTGCAGCAAGAGAAGAAAAGAACCGGATTTTAAGCTACGATTTCATGGCATAAGTGTGATTGTACTTGATCACCCAACTAGTCTTCAACTTTATATATTTGCAAAGGTTTTGGGTTAAGAGGTGATTCACCAAAAGGCATTGCTCTTCCTTTTCATCTGTTCTTTTGTTATCGTCTGAAAGTCTTGAGCAACAACCTCTTTTTTCTTGAGCAATCAGCAGCGAAAAATCGTTGGGTTAGAAGAACGAGCTCCGCCATTTTGGGCCGCCTCCGTGGATTACTGGTGCTTAAAGACATGCAACAACATGGCAAGAAGACCAGTTGTCCGCAGAGGCTAAAAAATGGCAAATTCGTCTTCTTACCAGAAGTCTTCTAACAAGGGAAGGATAGTTGGATGCCGCGGCCATTGCTAATGATTTGTATACTAAAAAATGCGCCTTCGAATGCAGATTCTGAATCTGTGCTCGAAATCTGCGAAACGATCTTTTGAAGAAAGTTATGAACTTTTTTCCTTGAAAATTTAGCCTACCTCTGGATAGTAAAAATCACCAGATTTGATCTAGCCTACCGTTTGATGCTACTGAAGAATATTTCAGACGAGTAATATTTATTTAGACTATCTGGATCATACTCAGCATTTGGAAAGGAGAGAAAAATTTTTTGTTGATGACTTTGACCCTCCGCAGGAACGCAATTTTTTCAATGAAAAAAATCATAACTCCATTCAGATTATCGTTTCGCAGATATGAAAGACAGTCTACGAACCAGTATTCAAAAGCGCATTTTTTGGTATACAAATCATTATGAATGGCTACGGCATCCAAGTATCCTTCCCCTGTAAGTCTTCTATTAGAGAGATGTTTAGTAGGGGGCACTGTGCTTATGATATTAGAGATTTTTTTTCAGATCGTGTTATAAAGTATTAGGTTGATGCAAAAATAATGGCCGATTTGCGATTTCTCACTTTGACGTGCTATAACTTTCTGGGAAATCCATAGAAACAGTAAGAAGCAGCAAACCTTTCGCTATGCAGCGCACATTTACGTATACTCATATCACAAACGGGCAGCAAAATAGGGATTGTAATTGTAACGAACGGAAATTTTCATTGAATGAACGAGTATCGAATGATTGATTTTTGAAAATTTTGTCGAACGAATGAATATCGAATGATTGATTTACGAAAATTTTTCGAATGAACGAATATTATTCAATTTCCGATTTTTATATTATTCGGATCCGAATATTCGAATATGGGAGCATTTCAAGATTTGAATGAACGAATATACGAATATCTGAACTTGATCGAATCGAATAACTGGATATCATGGAATTTTTGAATGCAGTCTTCGAACACTCGCGTGCAGTATTCAAATATCCAAACGTAATAGTCGAATTAATTAATTCGGATATTCGAACTGCAGTTCTCAAAACTTCTCGAATAATCGAATGTTCGAATAAGTTATTTTTCCAAATCGTCGAATGAACGAATCATTCGAATGAAAAAATTATCCACCTATAATCGAATAATCGGTTCCTCTCGAATACTCGACCACTCAAATATTCGAATAGTCGAATATTTCCAAATTATTCGAATACAAATATTCTGTTCCAACTATTAGGTTTGTGCAAAAGTTCTTTCCCACCAAATTCAAAAATTCATAACTTGTTGAATTTCCAATGAATATGCAAGATCTAAATTTTTCTTGACAGAGAAACTCATGCTCTTTGCAAATATACTTGAACTGTTCGTTAATGTGTACAAATGAAGGAGATAGAAGCTGAAAACCAAAATCACTCAAAATTTGAATTTTTCGTGTAGGGTCATAAAAAATCAAAAACTTGCAACAAAAATCGGAGCGGTTGGTGTTGCAATTTCTTTCACCAGCCCTTTTGAACAGTGCAAAGTTTGCGCCGATTGAGCGTTTCTGTGAAAAGTTATGATTTCCCTGAAAAATGCCAAAATGAATCAAATTCGCCCTTTTGTATTGCTTGCTCGAAAATCAAAACTTCTCATAGAGACGCTCAATCGGCGCAAACTTTGCGCTGTTGGAAAGAGCTGGCGAAAGAACCTACAACACCGACTGATCCGATTTTTGCTGCAAATCTCAGATTTTTTATGACCCTACACGAAAAATTCAAATTTTGAGTGATTTTGGTTTTCAGCTTCTATCTCCTTCATTTGTATACATTAACGAACAGTTCAAGTATATTTGCAAAGAGCATGAGTTTCTCTCTCAAGCAAAATTTAGATCTTGCAGATCTTGCAGATTCATTGGAAATCCAACAAGTTATGAATTTTTAAATTTGGTGGGAAAGAACTTTTGCACCAACCTAATATAATAGGGATCAACAAACAAAAAAGGTTTTCTCTGAAACCTTGTTTTTGGCAGTTCATAACTCCCTTCAAAATTTGTTGATATGAAGGATAAGTGTCCTATCTTGTAGCCGGAAGCCAGTAGTACAAAATATTGTGAAAAGGGTTTGGAGGAAAAAATCTGTAAAAGGAAAAATTTAAAATCTAAAATTGTCACTTTTTTCAAATTTTTTTCAGTATGCCTCAAAACCCCGAATATAAAAATTTTTTGCTTACCAAACAGCTGGATGTTTTTGCAAATATTGCTAGTAGGATGCACTAATACTACGCTTACAGAATTGGGTGAAGCTTCGGCGATTGACTTCTTCAAAATAAACTTATGGGTCATAAAATGACCGCAACGACTACTCATATTGCGCCGATATCTCATTCTGGATAACATCAAAAAATGAAGTAAGGTGTGCATAATGTAGACAAATTTCACTAAATACGATAGCTAAATTTTTTGAAGTAACGCCGTTCATACGCGCTCGAATCTGGCCAGAAAAGTGAATTCAATAAAACTCTGAATTTAAAAGCGATTATTTGAAGCACACGATCAGTAACTTTATAAAGATGAGGATGGAAGCCTGCTTCGACCACCATAGATAGAGCATGAAAGCAGCTTTTCAATGATTTGCTACACATACAGGTGTCCCAAAAAATGTTAACACTGTTTGATCGTTAATAACTCTCTTGCTTTCATATCTTTCGCCGAGCTTGAAGCACCGTTGTGTAGAGCGAGGATAAACTTAGATTTACAGTGTCGAGCGAATCGTCTAACTCTCCTCGTTAGCGTAGAACTACGGTAGGAAATTTGACAAGAATTTCAAGCCATTAAAGCCCATTTTCTGCTTTGTAAGAGCCAAACAAGCCAAAATTTCTTGTGCTATGGTAACGAAAGCCGCTGATTTCGGATATGAAATTTCCATTTCATTATGATACTTCTTTTCAAAGTTATCCTAGGTAAAGTGTAATAACTGACTTCCCAGCATGTGTCAAAAATGTGATTACACAGTCAAAAAAGCTGAAAACACTCGCAAAAAGTTGTATAGTAAAATCAGCGTGCACGAAACTATTAGGTTGTCCGGAAATTAATGCAGATTTTGATTTCCAACCGCAATAAGTCATACAGTTTTCATTCTTTAATAGGCTTTAAAGTAACATTTGATAGAGCAAAGCAAGCTCTACAAAATGGCAGTCTTGCTTTAGCAACAGCTCTAATCCATCACGAGTTTCGAGCCAAAAACTAAAAAGATTCAACTGCCTGAAAATTTGAGAAAAATCGTAACTCAGTTCATAAGAGACCTAGAAAAATTCTAACTTGCAGACGTAAACACTATCCACATAAAACATCTATGTACGCCGTTGCCCTATTTTTTCCTTTGTTAGAAATCAAGAAAACCGAAATTTTCATGCTTTTGCTAAAGTGGTGCTGCGCCGTTCGCACATAGGTAGTTGTATACTGCAAACCTTTAAAAGTACAAACGTAAATTTTCAGCCCTCTACAAGCTTTAGTTCTCGAGAAATACCGAATACAGTTTTCCCTATTCGTGTGGTCCAAGCTAAAATTCAAATTTCTCGCGAACTTAAGTTTGTAGAGGGCTGAAAATTCACGTTTGTACTTCTAAAGGTTTGTAGTATACAACTACCTATGTGCGAACGGCGCAGCACCACTTTAGCAGATGGACGAAAAATTCCGTTTTCTTGATTTTCAACAGAGAAAAAAATACGGCAACGGCGTACATAGATGTCTTATGTGGATAGTGTTTACGTCTGCAAGTTAGAATTTTTCTAGGTCTCTTATGAACTGAGTTACGATTTTTCTCAAATTTTCAGGCAGTTGAATCTTTTTAGTTTTTGGCTCGAAACTCGTGATGGATTAGAGCTGTTGCTAAAGAAAGATAGCCATCTTGTAGAGCTTGCTTTGCTCTATCAAATGTTACTTTAAAGCCTATTAAAGAATGAAAACTGTATGACTTATTGCGGTTGGAAATCAAAACCTGCATCAATTTCCGGACAACCTAATAGTACACGATTTTTCAGATTTTTTGAAAAAGTTTTCGTCAGAGGGCATATTTCATGACGGTTCCACATGCTGGAATTTCCTACCGGAATTCTACAGTAACAATTCTACAGTAGTGAAGATGAGGAGCGTTAGATAATTCTCTCGATGCTGTAAATCTAAGTTTATCCTCACTCTATAGAATGATACCTAAAGCTCAGCGAAAGACTTGAAAGCAAGCGAGTTATTAATGATCAAACAGTGTTAACATTTTTTTGGGACACCGTATTTCAAAGAAGATGTTTTGATGGAAAAAGTTGCTCTAAAAAAGGCCTGAAAGATCGGCCATTATTTTGCATCAACCTAATAGATGAAATAAAACATTAAAAGCAACGTGTTTATTCTTCACGAAATTTTTCTTACAAAACTAAAAACGTAAAAATAAGCTCTGAGGAAGGCATGTGAAGTGACGATTACTCTCAGCATTGATATCACAGAAATATTGCTACACGACTGAATAGGGATAGATACTTGGTGGACGATTATGAATCTTTGTGATGAGATTCGTACCATCACACGCGTACATGACATGCTGAATGAAGATCTGTCCTTGAAAACTGCGAAACGATTTTCCTATGTAAGTTTTTATGTGCCAATTTTATAAACATAGAGAATTTTGACCCGTTACTTGATTACCTAAGCGGCTAGAGCATCAAAACATGAGTTTGAAGCAATGTCGGATTACTTCTGCGATTCGAAACATTGAAAAGTTTGTATATCAAGTGACATTGAGTCAGCATTTCTAGTTGCGTGCACTGGTATAGATCTCAAATTGAGCGGCCTCTCACCAAACGTCAAAATCTTCCCTTAAAGCATTGCACAAACCAGCATTATTCGAGGCTTACTACACAGAATATCTACACTCGCAGCACCCTTATGATAAGTGAAATTTTACAAAGGGACCAGGAAAGTGTCGGCGTGCTGGAACCCTGAGCCCAAGGATTGTATGCTTCGGGTCATGACCCCATTCCGTACCGATCGGTACAGTCAACATTTGGAAGGATAACCATTTCAGGCAGATCCGCAAGTTTTAGAAGCGATTCACACCCATTGAGCCAACAATCCAAGATTTTCACTATCTGAAATGAACTTGGCAGTAATTCAAATGCATTTTCATAATCATTTTTTTGGCTAAGCAATGTGTTTATGTGCCCTAAGGGGCATGGGCGTAAGAGTCTCTAAAAAAGAGTATAAAACAACAGTCATCCTATAGGACACAGTAAAAGGTCACCATTCTTTAGAGTATCAAGCAGAGTTTTTTTGATCAAGGTATTCCTTTGCAGTGGCTGATTGAAACGAGAGAATGAGGAAGAGAGAAAAAGAATGCAAAAACGTATTGAGCACCACCTCCATTCGGTAAGATACCTCGGCTTTGCATTTGAAAACATACGCGAAGCTCTGACACTTTGCCAAAGTATATGATTAGATATTGTAAGTTGTAGCAAACGCAGCAAGACTGGCTCACGAAAAGTGCGTTTACGACCAGCTACAGAGTCGTTGCAGTGTCAGATCGCGCAGCTACTATCGCTTGAGGTATGCCTTAGGCCAAGGGCACGGCACAGGTGGCTTACCAAGCAAACTGGTTATCGTTTTTGGGTTTAAAAGGAAAGGGGATATCGTTTTTGCGGAAGAGCATACCGCTGTCATTCGATCTGCCGCCGGCACGCTGCCGGCATGCTGGCAGCATGCTCTCCCAAACAAACAAAGGGCTTGTTTACGGCGAAATGAAGATGAAATGACACCAAAATAGGTGTATAGATGGGCAATGGGGAGTTAGGACTAAGTATGAAAATTATGAAAAAACTATGTGAATTAAAGGCATGCTCAACTTTTTTCGGAGTTAGGTGGCTTTCAAGCCACCTAACTTGGATAGCCACCTGAGGTGGCTTAGGAAAGAAAAAGTCATAAATTTTCCCTTCCTCACAATTTTTTTACTTTCTTTATATAAATTTCATCTACATCGCAAACCCTACAAGTTCGTTCCTAAGCTGCCTTAAACTTAATCTTTTCCGCTTAGTTACAGCCCCTTGAAATTTTGAATGGCGGCGTAAACGCTGCTCCAGGTGCGTAGTGCTGCTCGCTGGATACATCATGCCGCCAGTCCGGTGTCGTTTTTTCTGTTTTGCTTTGTTCGGTTCCTTCTCATGTATTTTTTCTTCTAATATATCACGCTGGATGTCGTACTTTCAAAGTGAGGTCAAGAGGGACTTCGTTTTTTTCATTTTCAACTACCCACCTCGTGCCAAGCCCTGCTTAGGCCATACTTCGCGCGTTGGTCTCCGCGCGATTCGGACTGCAACGATCGTTCATGATACAGCGTAGGCGCAGTCTGTATAATAAGATTTGGCATATACATACGCGTAAACAAAAGCTAGGCGCCTATGCGCTTGGGTTACACCGCGTTCGGATATTTAGATAATTGCTAGATCGCGCCTCCCTATCTTTGTTCCACGTACTTTTATGATAGGTTGAAAAACGGACAAAACTTTCGGGACGACCTAATATATTAGGTCGTTCCGAAAGTTCTTTCCGTTTTTTCATCATATCGTAAAAACACGTGGAACGAAGAAAAGAAATGCTTCAGGCAATGCCCGACGCAACTTTTCTTCCTCTTTTCAACTATCATATTTCTGCGCCGCTCGCTCTTGTGGTCAGTGAGATAATGGCCGAAATCTCGGACCTATGGTTTTTACCATGTCCAACTTTGGCAATTTTTCACTATCTTCTTTTTTAACTTTTGGAAAAGCTTTGATAGCAGTCGGATAGAGTAAACAAAGTGCAATATCTGCAATTCTTTGGCAATTTCAGCTGGCTTCCCATTATTTTTTTTGAGATAACTTTTTTAGAAGTCTTCACTTTTCAGAGTCACAAAACACAAACGTTCCGAACTTCAACAAATCTTCGGTTTTCCAAACCTTCAGAAGTCGTTTATGATTGTGCACTATTTTTACAAAGTAACCGAGCATTTACCACTTCGAAACATAAGATTTCGCAATTCACGGGCACATCATGAGGCGGATACGAAATAAAGATTTATGGAAATTTCATCGCCAAAGACCCCACAAACTAAGTAGAAAAAGCGCTCATCAGAAAGACGAAAAAAAGCTGCATCGAACAACACCTTGACACCTTAGTTGTGGGCCGTTTTATGTTCTATGGCTTCTGGCATCCCCAAAAGTGGAATTTGATAGCATCAGAAAAATAATTCTAGAAATGTTTTGAGGCTAGCCATAGACGCCGAAAAATTGCATGATATTGCACTTTGTTTACTCTATCCGACTGCTATCAAAGCTTTTCCAAAAGTCAAAAAAGAAGACAGTGAAAAATTGCCAAAGTTAGACATGGTAAAAACCATAGCTCTGAAATTTCGGTCATTATCTCACTGACCACAAGAGCGAGCGGTACAAGAATATGATCATTGAAAAGAGGAAGAAAAGTTCGTCGGACAGTGCCTGAAGCGTTTTTATTCGTTCCACGTGTTTTTATGATATGTTGAAAAAGAAAGAACTTTCGGAACGACCTAATATATTAGGTTGATGCAAAAGTTCTTTTGCACCAAATTCAAAAATTCATAACTTGCAAGCAATTTTTATGTCTTGCAGATTCGTTGAGAATTAAACAAGTTATGAACTTTTGAATTTGGGCGAAAAGAACTTTTGCACCAACCTAATATATTAGGTTTGTTAAAAGTTCTTGCGCCGGATTTTCAAAAAATCATAATTTCCTTTCTTTTCAATGATTTTTCTCAAAATTATTTTTATGTGAAAGAGGGTACCTTTTTCTTTATAGCATGCCTTTGCCATGAATTAGCGTTGGTAAGTTCGAGAGTTAAAAGCAGTTGAATGGAATTAGTCAAGATCGACATTTTTCATGCTGGATCACGAAGAATTCTGGAAGTATTTTTATTAGATAGAGAAAATTTTGCGCATTACAGTGTACTTTTTTCATGAATTAAAACGAAGTAGATCGAGAGTTAGTAGCAAATAAAAAAAATTTCTTCATTTTTGATTTTTTCAGCATAATCAAAAAAGCTTGAAAACGTCAGAAAACGTCACAGAAAAGGCGAAAAGTTATAAACATGGGTTTTGTAAGCTTCTCTTTCTAGCTGAGCAAAAATCGTGCCAATCGGGAGCAATTTCGATTTTCGTGGTTTATTCGGATTTTCGGGCCTGTTTTTTTCACAAAATGAAAATTGCTTCTGATTGGCACGATTTTCGCTCAGTTAGAAAGGTGAGGTTACAAAACCCATGTTTATGACTTTTTCGCCTTTTCTGTGACGTTTTCAAGCTTTTTTAAGCATGTTCAAAAATGCAAAAGTGAAGAAATTCTGTTTATTTGCTTCTAACTCTCGATCTATTTCGCTTTAATTCATGGGAAAGGTACCACTGTAATGTGCAAAAATTTCTGTATCAAATAAAAATACTTCCAGAATTTTTCGTGATTCAGCTTGAAAAATGTCGATCTTGACTAATTTCCTTCAATTGCGTTTAACTCTCAAACTCACCAACGCTAATTCATGGCAAAGGCACCGCTATAAAGAAAAAGGCTCCCTCTTTCACACAAAAATAATTTTGAGAAAAATCATTGAAAAGAAAGGAAATTATGATTTTTTGAAAATCCGGCGCAAACTTCTAGGACAACCTACTGTTATTAGGTTGTTACATAAGTCTTGTTACACTTTAACTTATTACGGCGATAAGTCAAGCATCTCACATTTTTTACAGGGCTCCAGGGTACCATTCGATAGAACAAAGCAAGCTCTACAAGACAGTGTGCAAACTTCGCACTAACTTCGACCCACTATAAGTTTGCATCCAAAACCTGAGCCGTACTAAGGGCTCAAAAATCACGAAAAATTCATATTTTCGCTCAAAAAAATTCTACAAATCTCCAGCTTGCTCACAAAAATTACACATTGTATCAGACACTTATTGCACCGTTCCTGGATTTTTTCCTCGTCTAGAAATTGAGAAAACGAAGATTTTCTTGTTTCCACAAAAATGGAGCTATGCTGTTTCTGTTCATGTAGCTGTATACTACACGCCCTTACAAGTATAGCCGTAAAATTTTAACTTTCCAGAAGCCCTATTTTTCGAAAAATACCTGATTTAGCATTGAACCTCCGAGCGAAAAAAGCTAAGTTCAGTATTTTTCAAAAACTAGGGCTTCTGAAAAGCTGAAAATTTACGGTTATACCTCTAAGGGCTTGCAGTATACAGCTACATGAACAGAAACTGCATAACTACATTTTTGTAAAAACAAAAAAATTTCGTTTTCTTAATTTCTAGACGAAGGAAAAATCCAGGAACGGTACACATGAGTGTCTGATACAATATGTAATTTTTGTGAGCAACTCAGACAGTCGCTGGGGGCAGGCGGGCACCGGAAAAATAGATTGCTGATTTCTCGCACCTCGCTCGCGGATTTTTTGCAAAGCAATCAGGACTTTTCGGAAGACCGCTTGCTGAGTCAGCGGATTTTTGAGAGACCGCCTGTTGAATTTTTTTTGCTCTTATCTTTTGCAGATATATTGCTGAATCTCTAAGGAATCGAGAACTCAGCAAGCGGTTTTCCGAAAAGTCCTGATTGCTTTCCAAAAAATCCGCGAGCGGGATGCGAGAGATCAGCAATCTATTTTTCCGGTGCCTGCCTGCCCCCGGCGATTGTCTGAGAAGTTGGAAAGTCGTGGGATTTTTTCAAACAAAGATACGAATTTTTCGCGATTTTTTGAGCTCTCAGTACGACTCAAATTTTGGATGCAAACTTACTGTGGATCGAAGTGAGCGCGAACTTTTGCACATTATCTTGTAGAGCTTGCTTTGCTCTGTCGAATGGTATCCTGGAGCCCTGGAAAGAATATAAGGTGCATGACTTATTGCCGTAAGAAATTAAAGTGTAACAAGACTTATGTAACAACCTACCCTATTTTTAGGTGTATAAGCCGCTAGTTCATGAGCATGAGTTCCTCTCTTAGGCAAAATTTTGATCGAACAAAATCGTTGAGGATTTAAAGAGTTATGATTTTTTGAAAATGGTGCGACAGAACTTTCGGTGTAACCTAATATTAGGTTGAACCGAAAGTTCGTTCGCACCTTTTTCAAAAAATCATAACTTCTTTCTTTCACGACGATTTTGCGCAGCTTAAATTTTGTTAGAAAGCGTAAAGCATGTAGTTTTCAATAGTCCCCTGATGGCTTTCCAGCTGTTCAGATTGGAAAGATAAAAATGAAAGAGCGAAAACAACCGAAATTCGGAATTTTTGAGAAACAATTCCAAAAATCTAGAAACTACGCGATAAAATCCAGAAAAGCCATTATCCTAATTTTTCTTATATTTGATTACTAACTGAGTTAAGTTTGTGCTGATCGAGCATTTGTTTCAAAAGTTATGATTTTTTGAAAAAAAATGCCGAAAAATCAATTTCCTAAGAATTCCTAAGAAATTGATTTTTCGGCTTTTTTTTTCAAAAAATCATAACTTTTGAAAAAAGTGCTCGATCAGCACAAACTTAACTCAGTTAGTAATCAAATATAAGAAAAATTAGGATAATGGCTTTTCTGGATTTTATCGCGTAGTTTCTAGATTTTTGGAATTGTTTCTCAAAAATTCCGAATTTCGGTTGTTTTCGCTCTTTCATTTTTATCTTTCCAATCTGAACATGCTGGAAAGCCATCAGGGGACTATTGGAAACTACATGCTTTACGCTTTCTAACAAAATTTAAGCTGCGCAAAATCGTCGTGAAAGAAAGAAGTTATGATTTTTTGAAAAAGGTGCGAACGAACTTTCGGTTCAACCTAATATTAGGTTGTCCTAAAAGTTCTTGCGCCGGATTTTCAAGAAATCATAATTTCCTTTCTTCTCGACGATTTTTCCCAAAATTATTTTTGTATGAAAGAGGGAGCTTTTTTCTTTATAGCGGTGCTTTTGCCATGAATTAGCGTTGGTAAGTTCGAGAGTTAAACGCAATTGAAGGAAATTAGTCAAGATCGACATTTCTCAAGCTGGATCACGAAAATTTTTGGAAGTATTCTTATTTGATAGAGAAAATTTTGCACATTACAGTGGTACCTTTCCCGTGAATTAAAACGAAAAAGATCGAGAGTTAGAAGCAAATAAACAGAATTTCTTTACTTTTGCAATTTTTGAAGATCTCAAAAAAGCTTGAAAACGTCACAGAAAAGGCGAAAAAGTCATAAACATGGGTTTTGTAAGCTTCTCTTTCTAGCTGAGCAAAAATCGTGCCAATCGGGAGCAATTTTGATTTTCGTGGTTTATTCGGATTTTCGGGCCTGCTTTTTTCACGAAAACGAAAATTGCTTCTGATTGGCACGATTTTTGCTCAGTTAGAAAGGTGAGGTCACAAAACCCAAGTTTATGACTTTTTCGCCTTTTCTGCGACGTTTTGAAGCTTTTTTGAGCATGTTCAAAAATTGCAAAAGTAAAGAAATTCTGTTTATTTGCTTCTAACTCTCGATCTATTTCGTTTTAATTCACGGGAAAGGTACCACTGTAATGTGCAAAATTTTCTCTATCAAATAAGAATACTTCCAAAAATTTTCGTGATCCAGCTTGAGAAATGTCGATCTTGACTAATTTCCTTCAATTGCGTTTAACTCTCGAACTTACCAACGCTAATTCATGGCAAAGGCACCGCTATAAAGAAAAAGGCTCCCTCTTTCATAAAAAATAATTTTGAGAAAAATCGTTGAGAAGAAAGGAAATTATGATTTTTTGAAAATCCGGCGCAAGAACTTTTAGGACAACCTAATATATTAGGTTGTCCCGAAAGTTTGTTCGCACCATATTTAAAAAATCATAACTTCTTTGCATCATGACGATTTTGCGCGACTCAAATTTTATTAGAAAGCGGAAAGCATGTAGTTTCCAATAGTTCTCTGGAGACTTTCCAGCATGTTTAGATTGCAAAGATAAAAGTGAAAGAACGAAAACATCCGAAGTTCGGAATTTTTGAGAAACAATTCCAAAAATCTAGAAACTGCGCGATAAAATTCAGAAGAGCCATTATGCTAATTTTTCTTATATTTGATTACTAACAGAGTTAAGTTTGTGCTGATCGAGCTCTTCTTTCAAAAGTTATGATTTTGAAAAAAAGTGCCGAAAAATCGATTTCTTAAGAATTCTTAGGAAAGTGATATTTCCTGCATTTTTTTTTCAAAAAATCATAACTTTTGAAAGAAGAGCTTGATCAAAACAAACTTAACTCAGTTAGTAATCAAATATAAGAAAGATTATGATAATGGCTTTCGTGGATTTTATCGCGCAGTTTCTAGATTTTTAAAATTTTTGCTAAAAAATTCTGAATTTCAGATGTTCTCGTTCTTTCATTTTTATCTCTGCAATCTAAACATGCTGGAAAGTCTCCAGGGGACTATTGGAAACTACATGCATTACGCTTTCTAATCGAATTTAAATTGCGCAAAATTGTCGTAACGGAAAGAAGTCATGATTTTTTGAAACTGGTGCGAACAAACTTTCGGGACAATTTAATATATACAGGGTGTCCCAAAAAGATGTGCACACTGTTTGATTGTAAATAACTCTTTTGTGGTGAAGTGTTTCAAGAAGCTTTAGGCACCATTTTGTAGAGCGAGGTTCAGCTTAGATTTACAGTGTAGAGGGATCGCCGATCTCTCATTCTTACTGTAGGATAACGGTAGAAACTTTAAAGAAGTTTTTGAGCCATGAAAGGCCATATTTTGTTCCAAAAAGAAACCAAAACAACCTGAAAACTCTCACACTGGGCTAACTAGAGCTGCTGATTCTAAATGTGAAGTTCGCAACTCTTCCTAATGCTTCATTAAAAAATTATGCGAGGTAAGCAGTCGCAGACGTTTTTTAAGTGTTCCTACAAAGTGCGGTTACACCGTTTAGAAAGCTTCTCCACCTTGTAAAGAGTTGGGTATTGAACTCAGGGTCCATAAAAACCCTATTACACAAATTTCCACGTTTTTTTGAAAATTTTTGGAACGGCCCTTTTTTCACAGTGAGCCATGTGTTTGAAGTTTCTACCGTACTCCTACAGTAATAATGAACGACCGGCGATTCGCTCTACACTGTAAATCTAAGTTGAACCTCACTCTACAAAATGGTGCCTAAAGCTTCTCGAAACACTTCACTACAGAGTTATTTACAATCAAACAGTGTGCACATCTTTTTGGGACACCCTGTATATTAGGTCGTCCCAAAAGTATTTTCGCTTTGAACTAGCGCCACAATCCACACAACAAAGGTTAACAGAAGCTTTTGGTAGAATTCGATGCAAAGATGCAGTTTTTTATTCTCTTTCAAGTGGTCATCCTTATTTGGCGGTTGAAACAATGTGCTATCAGAAAACTGCGATAAACTGCGACCCATGCTTTTTACCAAGGTCAAGTTCCACTATTTTTCTAAATTCTTATGCTGATCCCCCGAAGAAGTCCAAGTAACCAGCGAATAGAGCAAAGAAAGTAGGATACAGAACAGTTTCAATCTCCTTCCCAGGTTTCCCCATAACTTTTTGACAGAATTTTGAACAACACCGTCGAATTTTAGAAGTTCCATACTAGACGCAGACACGTCAAACTACGTCACTAAACTCTCGATTTTTGATACTTTCAAAGTGGATTAGGATTAAGCACTAATTTTACGAAACAATTGAGCGTTCCGGGTTTCGAAATATCTAATTTCTAGTTTGTCGCTTACAGCCTGGGGTTTCTTGAAAGACACGAATTTTGTCGATCTTATCCTCCAAGACTTCTCGAATCTGGGACAAAAAGCATGTCTAAGAAAGAGTAGAAAGTGCTGCTTCGAGTAGCACCCGAGTTGCTCGCCGCCTGTTGTTCTATGAGGTTTAAGTTAACCAAGTATGGAATTTCATAGCATCAAAAACTAATTTTAAAAAATTTTCTAAGCTATGGAATGAACAAAAATTGTATTGCATCCTACTTTGTTTGCTCTATCGACAGGTCGCTTGGACTTCTTCGGAAAATAAGTACAAGAATTTAGAAAAGTAGCTGAACCTGACCTTAGTAAAGAACATGAATTGCAGTTTTTAGCAATTTTCTGAGAGCTCGTTGCATCATCTGCATTATAAAGATGACCGTCAGAAAGAGCATGAAAAACTGCATCAAACCAACAAACCTATCAAGAGCTCCTGTATACCTTTGTTCTGCGGACTGTGGCGCTTGTTCAAAAAAAGCTAAAACGGGTGAGGGAACTTACATACACAATAAGGTTGCCGCCGCCTAGTTAACGGAGTTCATGAGAGGTCATGAACTGGCAGTAACGCTAAATTGCACTCAATTTGCACCGGATATGAGCTGATTCGGCTCACGGTAACTCCGTCATCATCCTGCAGCCTATGAAACCGAATTTTATTGGAATTTGAATCCGAAGTTTAGTAGTAAAATCAGTCCAATTAGGACAAAAACTTGTATTTAGGGGTATTCCAACACGCTGATTCGGAATATGTTAATCGTTTTACTTGAAACCTAGGATTTTTTCTTTTGTGAACTGAAACTTGTTTTCAGAAATAAAAATTTCAAAAATTCTATGTAAGGGTTTTCTGACATGCTGTTTCCTAAAAAGCTAATGGTTTCGCTCAAAACTTTGGATATTTCTTCCTTCGAAATTTTATTTATTTTCCACAAATTCTCTGTAAATCTGGCAAATTTCACAATAAGGGGTTTTTGACATGCTTTTTCCAAAAGTTTCCATTGTATTTTCTCAAACATAGCAGATTATTTTCGTTTGTTTTCCAGGTTTATCAAATTTGCAGTGAAATTTTCGAAAAAGAGTTTGAAATTCAAAATAGAAAAGGTTTGAGGTTTTAAGCAAAACCATTAGCTTTTTGGGAAACAGCATGCCAGAAAACCCTTACATGGAATTTTTAAAATTTTTGTTGGAAAATTTGTGGAAACAAGTTTCAATTCAAAAAAGAAAAAAATCCTAGGTTTCAAGTAAAACGATTAACATATTCGGAATCAGCGTGTTAGAATACCCTCAAATACAAGTTTTTGTTCTAACTGGACAGATTTTACTACTGAACTTTGAATTCAAATTTCAACGAAATTCGGTTTCATATGCTGCAGGATGATGACGGAGTTACCGTGAGCCGAATCAGCTCATATCCGGTGCAAATTGAGTGCAATTTAGCGTTACTGCCAGTTCATGACCTCTCATGAACTCCGTTAACTAGGCGACGGCAACCTTATTGTGTATGTAAGTTCCGTTCCCCAGCTAAAACAGTTTTGAGACAATACCTAATATTAGGTTGGAAACTAAGTTTTGCAACTGGCCTCATAACTTCCCTCTCACTCAACATGGCGCACTCAAATTTTGCCACTGCGTTAAATATTACGTGAGCTACAAGCGCAGCTGCTGTCCTTCCAAATTCTGACGTCGCAGTGAGGGTTACGGTAGGTGCATTGTATGAAGGGAAAAAATTCAAAGTTTGACGGATTTGGCTGAAACTTGGCATAGGGGCGTTATCCTCCATGCTGATCACGAAAACGATAGTGAAATTGCGTGATAAGGGTTTTTTGTAGGATTACTAGGTGTACGATATGGGGCTCACCCTAAACAAGGAAAAAGGCGTTGATGCAACAAATGAATGCGATATTCGCGTTTGGCAGGTCAAATCACCTTACTGCGTAAAGTCTCGGCGGAATTTGAACTTCGGACTCTTTAGTCATTGACGGTCGTCCCCAGCAGCTCTTGCGTACATCGACTCCTTCGACTTTATGAGGACGCCAAATCTCGACATGCCCTTAAATTTTGTTTCTTTCTTACTAGGCCAAAGGAGGCAACCTCCACCAATAATTTGTAGACGAGTCCGGATTACTGCGCATGGTCTAGGCTGCCAACGGCTTCATTTTAGCTTGAAACCCTAAAAATTCTCAAATTTTATTGGTTTTCGAAAAACGCTGAAACTTTTCTATTTCGTGTTCAAAATTTAGACAGTTTGTGCCAGAGTGGCAAAAACCCTAGTACACAATCTTCAGATTTTTAAAAAAATTTTGTCAAATGGCATACTTCACAATATTTCTACTTGCTGGAAGTTCTTACCGTAATCCTACAGTATAAAGAGCGATCGGATTCGCTCAATACTACAAATCTAAGTTGAAGCCTCCTCTATAAAGTGGTACTTAAACGGGGAAAAAGACCCATTGGGAAGAGAGATATTGACGATTGAAAAGTGTGTACTTATTTTTGGACACCATGTATATTAGGCTGGAAACCAAATTTTGCAACTGGTTTCATAACTTCACTTTTTGGGTATGGCGCACTCAAACTTTGGGATTATGTAGAAGGCAATGTGAGCTAAAAGGGAGCTGTCCGTCAGTATCAGCGATTACGCGAGATTTTTAGGAACGTTCTTCACCTCATATGAGAGCTCACGAGATTCTATGACTTCTGCGTGGCAAGTGAAAAAGCTCGTAAACTCTTGAAACCAGCTTTTCTTGAAAGCAGATTAACTCACAATGCTGTCAAAAGCAAAAACCTCACGTGATTGTTTATCTTCGATTACGACGAGAGATCGGAGGTGCTGCAAATATTTCATACTTCAAGATGTAGCTGTAGAAAAAATTTGAGAGTCAAAGAAGCAATGGTGGTTGAATCAACCAAGTGGATCCATAATAGTGTTTAGTTTGAGGCAGTGGCTCGACAATCTTTCACAATTTTTCTTGCTTACTCGGGGTAAATCGACACTAATCTCGAAAATCAACCTTACATACGGAAATGGCGTGAACTAGCCTTTCCGAAGGTCGTTTATACTCAGAATTTACAATCTAAAGGTGATCTCGGTTGAGTCAAAAGTTGAAAGCAAGGGATGGGGTGGCTCGAGAAATTTGAGGGGACGGAAGAAGGAGACATCGTACGCACTGTATTATCTTTTGGTTTCACAAAATAATTTGCTACTATCCGTTTATCAGGGTTCCAAATACTAGGTCCCAAGAGTTCTTGCTCTGCATTTTCGAAAAATTCCGTGAAGAGCTTGATTTGTGCTTCCATGAGGAATCCTCTTCAAAGAAATCCATTGAGACACGAAGAATTTATGTTTTTTTGTTTCCCCGTCTCTCAAATTTCTCGAGCCACCCCATCCCTTGCTTTCAACTTTTGACTAAGCCGAGATCATCTTTAGATTGTAAACTCTGAGTATAAACGACCTTCGGGAAGGCTAGTTCACGCCATTTCCGTTTGTAAGGTTGATTTTCGAGATTAGTGTCGATTTACCCCGAGTAAGCAAAAAAAAAATTGTGAAAGATTGTCGAGCCACTGCCTCAAGCTAGACACTATTATAAATCACTTGATTGATTCAACCACCATTGCTTCTTTGACTCTCAAATTTTTTCTATAGCTACATCTTGAAGTATGAAATATTTGCAGCACCTCCAATCTCTCGTCGTAATCGAAGATAAACAATCACGTGAAGTTTTTGCTTTTGACAGCATTGGGAGTTAATCTGCTTTCAAGAAAAGCTGGTTTCCAGAATTTACGACCTTTTTCATCTGCCACGCAGAAGTCATAGAATCTCGTGAGCTTTCATATGAGGTGAAGAGCGTTCCTAAAAATCTCGCATAATCGCTGATACTGACGGACAGCTGCAAAATTACCATAAGGTATAGGCCTTTTCTACAAGACTCGATGTTGTTGGATGTGCTGGGCTTGATTTGTTAGCTTGCCTATATGATGATGCTGTTTTGCGAAAACTCTCAGATTGTTTCGATGCAATGGCATCTCCAAATTCCAGGTACTTTTCATGAAAATTCGTCTAAGCATTAGATGGACATAAACTTAAATGCACTATTTCTTCTTCTTTTTTCTTGATAGTTAACGTGAAAGACGCCCTTATAGATAAAGACTTTGAGTAATCGTTGATGTGAAGGATAAACTCTAACGTCACCAAGTACTGTCACGCTTTCATCCCAAGGCTTGGTTTTAAAAACTCGTACAACAATGAAGTCGTGTGCATAGTTAGAAAAAAATAGCTGCACTGGGCATTCTGAATCCACCGCATAAATTTATCCTCCAAGATATGATTAGAGCAACCCGCACAAATACGACTGACCAGGGAAGACACTTTGGTCGAAGTGGCCATATGGAAAGTGATGCGTATGCGTAGACAGCCTTCGAATGCTGATCAAAACTGCTTTCGCTATCTGCGGAGCGTTTCTGTAAAAGGAGTTATGAGCCTTTGTTGTCTCCAGAAGCGGCCTTTTCTTTATCAAGGCGCAACAAGGCATTTCCATGTGGGAGCGTGGTGTACTGGTGAGTACCTGCGGTTTCAGGTAAGTGAGCAAGGTTCGAGTCCTGTTGTTGCCAGCGGTTTTATATTTTCCTAAAATTTTTGCTTGCCTCTGAAAAAGCCGCATACAAACAAGTTATCGCAAATCTCGCAATTGAAACAGTTCTTTAGCTACAAAAAGAAGCTGTCCTAAAATACTCCATAAAAGGCATGAAATGGTAATAGCCAAACTCTTGCCCAAACTCTTGCCCAAACTTCTGCCGATTTTACAAGTGCTGGCAAGAATAAAGCACGTGTTGGATTACCAACGCACAAGAATTGAAAACACTGTAATTAAGAGCATTTGCGAGATTTGCGATAAATTGTCCATATACGGCATTTTCAGAGGCAAGCAAAAATCTTAGGAAAATGCAAAACTGCTGGGCGAAAGCAGGACTCCCCTGCTCACTCACCTGTGAACCGCAGGCACTCACCACTACACTACGCCGCCACAACGGGAATGCTTTGCCGAGCCTTGATAAAGGGAAGGCCGCTCTTGGGAAAACAAAGGCTCATAACTCTTTTTATAGAAATGCTCCGCAGATAGCGAAAGCAGTTTCGAGATCAGCAGTCGCCGATCGAGCTAATTATAAATACGCATCATTTTCCATATAGCCACTTCGATCAAAGCGTCTTCCCTGGTCAGACCACCAGGTCAAATTGGAACGCTTAAAACTTCGAAATTTTGGCTACGTTTGACTAATTCGCAAAATTTGATTTGAAACAGAGAGAGAAATAGTGAAATTGAGAATTATGTCCAATCTCTGTTCAGGGAAAATTTTCGCGAAAAGTAGTCCGAATCTAAGCCGTGATTGCATCACAACAATTTCAGAGTTTTCGCAAAACCGCATTATCAGTTGAGCAATATAGTAAATCAAGCCCAGCACTTCTTAAATATCAAACATCACGTTGTAGGAATGTGGTTAGCCTTTTGTGATTTTGAAGCTCGTCAGTCAATATCAGCAATTCAAAGTTTGTAAGGCGTTCTTCACCTCGTTTATCAAGAAAGCTCAGAAGTTTCCAAGACTTTTGCGTGGCATGTATAGAAACTCGCAAACTCAAACCAGCTGTTCGTCGAAGCAGATTGATTAAATGCTTTTGAGAGGGAATGAATCCAGGTCATCTTTACCCTCAAATAATCTTTTAGAGTCGAGGAATGCAAAAAATGCAATGGCGGCTGAAAAAAAGCAAGTGGGTTTACATTAATGTCCAGTTTAGCCTGAGGGCTTTTTTGAAAATTTCTCTTTTTTACAGTTTCAAATCAACGAGATTGGAGGCCGTTGGGGGAATTAATGGTACGCTTTCATGTATACAACGCAGCAAAACTTCTAATAGATTCCTTTAAGAGGCAAATCATGGTGATATTGAGAGTGGCTTTATAACAGTGTTTAGCACTATATGGCTCCTTGAAAATCACGCCCCCTAGAATGTAAACGTGAGGTAAACGTTGGTTAGTAGATTTGTCACAAAACACTGCTATTCTACAGTTCTCCTTGGCCATACCTGACTGGCTACACAACACTGATGCTATCTCAAAATTTGTTCTGCGCCATACTGTGAAGTGGTCGTAGTGTTTTGATGAGTGCTGGAGAATTTTTTCTGCAATTTTACTGAAGACCAAGCTTAGCAAGCCGTAAACCTTCTCGTACCAGATTTGAAGCCACATTTATATTTATGCAGGGTGTCCCAGAAGTATGTATGCATTGTTTGATCATTAGTATCTCTCTTCCCAAGAAGTCCTTTGCCTTGCTTCAGGTACCGTTTTGTAGAGCTGGCTTAAACTTAAATTTGCATCATTGAGCGAATCATCCATCTCTGTTCATTACTGTAGGATTACGGTAGAAACTTGAGACATATGGTATCAAGTGGAAAAAGCTGCCAATTCAATATTTTTCAAAAATTTGTGAAAATTTGTGAAAATAGGATTTTTATGGACGCTGGGTACAATACTCAACTATTCACAAGATTGCGAAGCTTTTTAACAGTGTAACCGCACTTTTTAGGAACATTGAAAAAATGGCCACTACCTCTTACCTGGCATAACTCTTCAATGAAGCATCATAATAAATTGGAAACTTTACACTCAGAATCAGCAACTCTAACTAGTGTAAAAGTCCTGAGGCTGTTTTATTTTCTTTCTGAGGTAAAATATGGCCTTTCATTGCTTAAAACCCTCTTTGAAGTTTCTATCGTAATCCTACAGTATTGAAGAGAGATGAGTGATTCGTTTTATAATGCTATTTAAATTGAAGCCAGCTCTAGAAAACGGTATCCGAAGCAAGGCAAAAGATTTCTTGGGAAGAGAGATATCAATGATCAAACAGTGCATACATACTTTTGAAACGCCCTGTAGAATCGATGAAGAAATTGTTATGATACGACGTCGTGACAGTGACAGCAAGGTGAAAAAAGTTTGGCTTATAAGGATAGTGATATGGCAAGAATACGATGAATCATCAACCAGTATAAAACCCCCTCAAATTAGAATCTTGTATATTCATCAGATGTTTTCGTTTGTGTTCGTTGTTCTCCTTGTGGCTATCATTGCCCACACGCAAGCGCTCGAATGTTACCAAGGTGAGTCTGTTGTATTAAATCGTAAGCCCACTTGAACAAACAAGCTTGCAAGCCGCGTCTTCAAGTCTTAAGATTTTTGCAGTTTCAAAGAAATGAAGACCCTCTATCATTACTTATAATAACGGGCTAAGGATGTTTACGTGGCTTTGTGTGTGTGTGTGTGTGTCCGAGAGTGTGTCTGTTACGAAATTCGTAGAACGTGTTCCAACCAACCTGCTGGGCTCAAATTTTGCACAGCGCATGCTACCCGCAAGTCCAACAAGCAAAATTACAAGCAGATTCATTGAGTGTATTCCTCAGAAACTATGCGTCAACGGATCCAGTTTGCATTAGGGCCGCAAAATTGGGTCCGTAAGTCCACTTTTTGCCGAGTCGTGGGTATTTATGCCAAGTAAATGTGCAAGCCGTGAACTCAGACCCAAAAAAGTGATCAAAAGTCCATCACTTTACGAAACGGCGCCAAAAAGTATTGGTTGCGTAAATGGTCAATTTGCGAAGGTTTTACCAAACCATTTGACGAGATTTTTGCACAAAGATGTAGCTCATGGTGACTGCTATTCTCATTGCAACTGTCAAGACCATGGAAAAATCAAAAACCTCTGTAAATTTGCGTTTTTTCTCCTGCAAAAAGTCTCATCCACTCGAAATGACCGATTTCACATAAAAAAGCTTTCGAAATGAGTAGTTGTTTACATTTTGTTTGTGATAGTCGGCATTGCTAGGTAAGTTTCAGTGCCATCATTATGCGAGAATGAGTAGGGCCTAGATAGTAGAGCCAGTGCGAACCTCTGCGAAGCAGAGGTGACGCAATGGTAACCATATATTGGTACAAGCTCGCACCATATTGTTGAAGGCCGTGCTCCGACAAATTTTGCACTTCCACATTTCTGCATGTTTCAGGGCTTTTTGACTCGTAGAATTTGAATTTGAGCTTTGAACCGGGTTAAAAGACCGTTTTTGGAGCGTTCATCCACTTTCTAAAAGTCAGGTCACGCGAGAATTTCAATGAAAGTTAGGAGATTCTGGCGTGAAGACCCTGTCGCTTGTAGTTTTTGCACTGGATAGCATGCACAATACGGGAGAGGAGGTTATAGGGTCCCGCGTCGAAAGGTAAGCGAAGCTGTCCGAGCGCGCACCGGTCCGGCGCAGGGGAACATCAATCAGCCGGAGTGGAAGTAGAGATTAGTGGGGTAAGAAAACAAACCTCACCATAGCTATTTCCCCCAGGGTGCGAATCTGTCAAGATACTGCCTTTAAGGGCCGCATGCACTAACATGGCCGCGGGGAGGGGATCGCAGCTTTGAAAAAAAGCTTCACATTTCGAAACTCCAGATACCTGGATTTCACGTTGTGTATCTATCCGTAAGTATTCCTACTATCCTTCACTATGAACATGTTGAACAGGAGCGAGAAGTCGTGTGAACCGCATTTTCCAGCTTTTGTATGATCCCTGATGATCCCCGGCGCTTTTCTTTGAAGTCATTTTTCTTTTTCCGAAGTTAACGAAAAACTTCCAAAGTTGTGCAGATTATCTAACCCAACAGTGCTAAGCACGTTGCTGATAAGAACAAATGATGTTCTGAAGTCATGAAATTTTCGATGATCCACAGGTCGAAATTTGGGGTATACTCAAAAACTCGATTTTTCAAAAATTCATTTGTTCTCATCAGCAACATGCTTTGCACCGTTGTGTTAGATGTTCAGTATAACTTTGGAAGGTTTTCGTTAACTTCGGAGAAAGAAAAATGACTTTGAAGAATGGATATTCGTCCCCCAGGGATCATCAGGGGATCCTACAAAAAGCTGGGAAATGCGGCTTGTACAGCTTCTCGCTTCTGCCCAATATGTTCATAGTGAAGGATGGTGGGAGTACTTACGGATAGGTAGACAGCGTGAAATCCAGATATCCGGAGCTTCAGGATATGAAGCTTTCTTCTGAAGCTGCGATCCCCTCCCCAGCGGAAATGTTAGTGCATGCGGCCCTAAGACTGCCTTTTTGAATCCTTCGCAAGTGTACAACGAGTTATCTGCTCTGCCGCAAGTGCAATCACGTCTGCAAGGAGGCGTCTCTCTAAAAAGACGTAAAGAAAATTGGAGATTGAAATGTCAAGTCTAGGAAAATAACAACTGGTCTGCCCTGAAGGAAGATGCATGTCATTAGACGCGCCTTCAAACGGTGATTCCAAATCTGCTTTTCTTTTCAACAAAGCAACTCTCCGAAAGAAAGCATAAGCTTTCGGAAGTCTAAAATTGTCAAGTCTCAAATGGCATGAAAGTAGCGAAAACCTCCAAAAAATCCTGCAAGTGGTTAATCAATTTTGTATCACGTATACTGACTACGAGGAAGGATCACAATCAGTTGTTCGCAGAAAAAGAAGGCAGATTTCGAGTCAGCATTTGTAGACGCGCCTAATGATATATAGTTCTTTTCAATTTATAAGATCTTTTGTACTTTTCCTTTGTAAGTAACGCTTTTCTTTGCTTGAAGACTCAAACAAATCGGACATGGCAGATTTTCCGTGATCCCATACCTGAACTTTGGTGAGGCACTGCCCCTGGTCGTCGACAGATTGTAAGGGCAGTAAGAAAAGGATGTTTTTATGCCAGGCAACAGAACGAACACTGAAGAATGTGGGAGGGGCGTATCGATAAGGCGAAACAAGCTTTGAAACACAACTGTTGAGCATCTTCGTGAGACGTGATCTAACAAGGTTTGGATTTAACCCATTGAGAGAATCATAACGTTGCAAATCGGATCTCTGCTCCTTATTCTACAAGCTTCTACTTGCTATTGCATGTAGTGTACACCCTTATCTCACTTGCTATACTCATGAAAGGAAAACGAAAAGCGGAAAAATTCCACTTCCAGCAGTACTGGGCTCCTCCCATATATGCAACTGTGTACCATCAATGCAATTGTGTACCCTCACAACTTGGCTTTCAAATGCTCCATTTCCTAGGAAATATCAATTCTGAACCAGAAACTCAAAAAAAAGAACACTCTTCTTTTTCTAACTCAATACTATACAATGTTATTCAAAATTTTGCTAGGAACTCCTTTGCCTTTTTTATGTATCATTCTGTAGAGCCAGCTTAAACTTAGATTTGCAGCAGGGAACGGCTTATCTCGCTCCCCATTACTATAGTATTACGAAGAGAACTACCTGCATAAGGCGTCATTGTGCAAAAGCTGCCGGCTTGCGAATTTTCACAAAAAAACTGAAAGGTTTCGAGGGGTTTCATCGACGTCGAGTTTGATACTCAACTTTGTACGGGATTGTAAAACTTTCTCTAGACAGTTCAAAAACATCGAAAAAAACGGCTATTACTGCTTACCTGGCATAACTTCTTGAAGGAACCAGGCAAAACCAGGCTCTTCAGAGTCTCTCCGTAATCCTACAGTGATGAAATGCGGTCGATGAACCCTTTGACATTCAAATCCAAGCTAAAGCCAGCTTTACAAGGTGGTATTTGAAGGTAGGCAAAAGACTTCTGTGGAAAAGAGATATGAGCGATAAACGGTGGGAACATATTTTTGGGATATCCCTGTATTATGTCTCTCTTTCTTTCTCCAATTGCAGATTACAGGACTTGAACACGGTTTTCCTCCACCGTCAAGACGGCTATGCCCACCCGGAACGAGATATTGTTTTACGTATGATTCATTCACCAAACTTACACATAAAGTCCCGTAATCGACGTTGCATATTTAGAAGAACGTCAACAACAGAGTCCAAGCAGATAATCTCAACCCTATACAGCTGTGGTACTTTCGCTGATTGCAAGGTAAGCATTACAATTGTTTGAACGTGTGATTTCAGTCACTTCCTTCCTTGACGTTCAAGAATTTCATTCGCTATTTGTAGGGTTACTCGGTAGAAAATAGAGGCCCAGCTACGTATGTGAATTTTTTTTTCCAGAAAAAAGGCTGCGAAACACGTAAACTTAATCCGCCGAACTATGCTCGCTACGTAAAAATGTGCTGCTGTGCTTCTGATGGTTGCAACAAAAGCTAAACAAAAGGGACACCTACAATAAGTTGTGCCAGTAATCTCCAAATTTTGGGCTTTTTTTGGGCGGAATAAATCTGTTTGCAATGTATTTTTCAAGAACAGACTGACCAATCTATTCAAATCTGGGTGATCGCAAGTTTTTTAGAATCATTTCACAAGTGTATACTTAGAAATGACAAGCTTAGCACTCGCATTTACCTGGTGTGCCAAAATGTATCAAGACTTAACCCTGCGCAAAACAGAAATGTGAGCTATTCTAAAAGAAAGTTGAACCCAGAGTTCATCTTTTAGTAATGGAGTCACTGTGAGCAACTGCAGAGACAGCAGACAAGTGTAAGCCTTCTAAGAACTATAAGATATCACACATCTATGCAACAAAATCATAATCACTTCATTTTCATACTATTACAAATCATAACCTCTTACAATGATGTGTTTTACTGATGTCGCTCGTTAAACTATGCACAAACTCTTGCGGTTATAAACAATTTCGAAATACTGCTGCTCCATTTATGAGATACAGGGTGTTCAAAGATAAGTACGCACTTTTTGTACGTTGATAAATCTCTTCCCATTGAGTCTTTTCCTTAGCTTTAAGTACCCTGTTTTTGGATGTATAAGCCGCACCCTGTTCGCTCTAAGGGCGCACCCAAAAAGACTGCCTGTTACGATGGGGAGCGTTAAGAGAGAGCAATGTGCGAAAAAACGACCGCTTCGCGAGGCACTTGCGTAGCGGCACGCCTGGGTCTGCTCGCGTTACAGCAAAGAGGGTCCGGCTTATACACCTGAAAATAGGGTACCATCTGTCAGGTATAAGCTATTCCCTTACCTGATGTGTAGCTGGTTTACATAGTCTTGATTATTATATTTGTCATAAATACTTGTATACAAAAGGGAGAAAGGGTAGAAGGAAGGCAACCGGCTAGTGCCGGCGGCCGGAGGTCACTGCCAAAGGTTGGCTGTGACCTCCGGCTCAGGCATCAGCCAACCTCCTTCTCGAGCAGCTGTTGTAGCTAGCTGCATCTCGACACATCCAATAGAGGAGGCTTTAAAGGCAGCAGCTAGCCAAAACCGAACATCCCGAAATTTTGACATGGGAGTGTACTTGCACCCCAAACATGAGAAAAGAGCAGGTCCGAGCGCAGAGCACGCTGCCCTTGTCTAGAAAACTGCCCTTAATTCGTTACGCGAACCATTCTAACACGCGCGGACAAGCTTACGATTCTACCTGACCCGTTAAAGAAGGCATGCCGCAATGTTATAACTGCGAGGGTCCCGCAAAGATCTTGCCTTCCTAACCATAATCGTGCTCCACTCGTCCAAATTCAAAGTGGGATGGGAGGCTTTGGGAAATGCTGGTTTTTGCCACTTACGCGCTCTTCAAGGTTGATTTTTGGAATCAGCGCCTCGAATTACCCCAGGCAAGGAAAAAAACTTTCGGAAGACTTGCCGAGCCGCTGCCTTTAACTTATTTGACTCTAGCGGATCACCCAACTCTTCGTTACCCTGGGATTGGTAAGAACTTTGAAGAGGGTTTTGAGCCATTAGTGCTACATATCGTCCCCAAAACAAAAATCTACCATCAACAACCTCTACCATCAAGCTTTTTTTTGAAAAATGCGATTAGACCATTTGAAACTCGTTGAAAACTCATGAATAATTTCTGATGAACTCAGCATGTACGAAAATCACTATGACACAATCTTCCAGATTTTTTCTAAATTTTTTTGAAACGGCCTATTCACGATGACCTTGTATGCTAGAAATTTCTACCGTAATCCTACAGTAAAAAAGGGGATGTAAGATTTGCTCCGTAGTGTGAGCCTAAGATGAAGAATCCTCTACTGTACGGTACTTAAAGCTAAGGAAAACACTTAGTAGTTAATTTTGACTCTGTATACAGTCAGTATTCGCTTAGCACAACTTTCACTGAGAATAAAGACGGTTGAAACTCTTGAACCTGTTGATTTTGTACTCTCCCCCCCCCCCCCCCCGAGAATGGGTCGCGAAATTTTTGGAACTTACCTACATGGGTTATAAAAATGTGCAAATAACTTGTTTATTTTCGTAAATAATAAATAATTTTTTAAATTTTTTAAAAATCAAAATTAGCCTTGCAAAAAATGTCTTTGGGGGAGTGGCTGACACCACGCCCCCTTTTTCTAGATTTTAGGGGTCTTGGGCCCAAAAAATTTCAAGAAGCGCCCCCAGAAATTTTTTCCGCCTCCTCCCCCCCCCCGTCGGACGGAAATCCTGGGATCGCCACTGTTAGATGCGTACTATCTATTTTCCACTGCAGGACTATACGACGTTGTTAAGTAAGTGTGTGGTAAGCTGAACTGGCTGAATCGCCTAGAATTTCGCGACTCATTTGGCAGTGCCATCATGAATGCTGGCCGTTTTCAAAGGGATTACTACGGTGGGCATATACGGAATAATGGAGAAAATCTCAGATCTAGTTAAACTTTTTTTAGCAGAGATCCAATGATATTGGGTAGTATTTCAACTTTACTTCTAAAATTTTTTATGGTCTTGTTAAAAAAACCTCAAATTATTCGGAATTTGTTATATAATTCAAAGGTCCTTTGAAATTCTAACTTCGATTTTCAAATGACCTCTAGACTTTGTTTATTACTTAGAGTCTATTCTCCAAAAATTATGATCAATATTGAGATTACAAATTATAGATATAGATCATTTGAAAAAACTTGGGTACTAACAGAACTTTTGAATTTTATCAAATATAAAGCATGTCAAAATAGGGTGAGAGAGGAGGGGAACGGTTCGTTGGATTACGGCCTATGCCCATTTTTAAGAATCTTTAGGATACTCTATGGCCAGGCATCTCACAGGCAACCTAACGCCTCTCCACTTGTCTTAACATGTGAGATCTTGATTACGAAGATCTATTAAGCCATAGCAGTAGCAACATAACAGTGGCTGCGTAGCCTTGTGGTCTAGTGGTAGGCGCTTCACGCCAAGCAACGGAAGCTCGATTTCCGAACTAGTCGCAGTGTTTTGCGATGAAGCGTGTGGCGACTCCTCAACAACCATAGCGGCTACTACGAGTAGCAGAACGAAACTCCGAGTTTGAGAGACGAAACTCGGAGTTAACTCTGAGTTGACGCGCAGCTCTAAACTCGGAGTTTCGGCCAAATTACTACCGGTCCAGATGAAATAGACTTCAGTTGCAGCATGCATAAAGGTCTTCTAATTTACAGACCAACTGTTACGATATAAGATTTTTTCCATCTGACGACGATATCCAGTAGGCTCAAATTCTTGATTAGCTAGAAGCCAAGCTATTACACTTAAATTAGATTGATGGACTTTACAAGTTATCCTATGATCATTTGCAGAAAGATTGACTTCCGGAAGTATAAAGCCAAAATCTAAGGTCTAAATATTAGGTTGATTCATAATTAATGCACGTTTTCTATACTTCAACTTTCGACCAAGATAATTCTTTTTTCAAGAGACATAGGCCCGTAGTAAACCCCCCATCAGGGCGTCTCCCTCGACGCGGACCGAAGTTGAGGTCATCGCGCCTTAGTCCAGCATGCGTCGACCTATTGATCTGGATGCGGATCGCTTCCTAGACATTGTGATCAAGTGTGTTCTTGAGAAAGGAACCACTCAGTCCGATTTGGTCAAACGGGTAAGTGACTGGAATTAAACGCGCGCGGCTGTGGTTCGACTCCGTCGCGACACATCTTTTGCTGCATCGCGGGCGATCTTTGATAGCGGCCATTATCGCAATCGATGATGACCGCTATCAAGGATTTCGCCTAGCAAACGCACAGATAAAACAAAAATACACTTTGCAACGAAAATTTTATGGAAAAACGAAATGGTTGCGGCGTGAATTCAATGAAATAAATGAATGAGTTTTCGTTTTGGACAGCTTCTCAAAAAAAAAGTCGGTAAAGTTTACAAAAAAAGGAAAGTATTCGCTTTTATTGTTTTCCTCCAAAATCAGCTGTTCATCGATCCTCTCCTTTTCGGGCGCGGTTGTGCAGTTTTGCGCCGATTTTGTCTGCATTTTTTGGCAAAGCTGTGTGTATCGTAAGTTACTCAGGAGCAACTTATGTTAGATGCAGTCACCTCTTGTCTGCGTCTTCTCTTCTACACACTATTTGGATCACTCTAACATCCGTTCACGTTGAGGTGACTTGAACGTTAACTGATGTGGAAGAGTTGACTGCAGCAGGTGGACAGATCGTCAACTATCAGTTGACTTGACCATCTTATAGCATGGCAGGGTGGGCGGTCATCAGTTCACCTCACGTGCGGTGAACTGATGGGTTAAGTTGAGTTCACCTCAACTAATCAAGCTTTACTACGGGCCATATTTGGGCGCAATAAAAACTGCTGTAACCACCAAATCAGTGGCTATAAAACAGATACTTTTGCGTGACTGTATCTAACACAAAAAAAGATTTTCTGGCCCGAAGAGTGTCAACAACTTTTTTCAGAAGCCTTTACTTCGAGAGAGCATAATTTATGTTTAAATGAAGTAGGATCAAGCAGACTTCGCTCATCGTGTAGCCAAGGGTCTCTTGAGCAGTAATGCCAAGCTTGAATTTTGCGGAAAACATGTAGAAGAAAATATCGCAAAAAAGTCGAGAGTACTCATTTTTTCTGGCATCTCGGCGGTTCAAAAATCGATCATTTTTGAAGTTATTTCATTTATCTCCGCTAAAAAGTGGGAAAACCCTAGCGCTTTTCTACCAACAAATGAACTAGGTCTATCCTTGCTAAATAGTGCAAAAGACCTGCAATCGCCTTTTGCTTGAAAGTTTTATATGGCACGAAATGGCCGCAACCATTATTAAAGTGCGCAAATGAATTTCTCGGCTCAGAATTCATGGAAAATTTTGTTCAAAAAGCATCTTGTAGCGCAAAGTTCCCTAATCCTTATGCATATTTTCTATAATCAATTCGGCTATTCCTCATGGAATTAGAGCAAAAAGAGTGGAAAGCAAAATTTTTGAGATTTAGTCTCTTCTATTTGAAGGCTCAGAACATTGGAATGAACGGAGATGTACGAAAGCGAAGGCCCACATAAGAAACTAGAAAAAACGCCCTTTTACAGTGCATAAAAAGTTTTTGAGGGAATTGATTACACGTCAAATACCAGCTCTTGGAAGAAGAGGTACGAAAAACGTGCATTAATTATGAATCAACCTGATATATTCCAATGCTGCAGGCGAAAATTCAGGTAGTGGTTTACTTGAGTCACAAAACTACGCAAAAATTGGTTTCTTGGAAATATTAGGTTGTCCCAAAAGTTCTTGCTCCGCATTTTCGAAGAAAACCCGCAAAGAAGAGCTTGATTCGTGCTTTCATAAGGGATTCTGTTCAAAGGAATCCATTGAGATACGAAATAATTATGTTTTTTTAAACATGCGGCGCAAGAGCTTTTGGGAAACCTAGCATTTTTGAAATCTTGACAAACAGATAATAGCAAATTAATTTTGTGAAACTAAAAGATAATCGTTCATATGATGTCTCTTTTCCTTGCTCCCGCAAATTTCTCGAGCCGCTTCCTCCCATCCCTCGCTTTCGAGTCTTGACCCGATCGAGATCCTCTTTAGTTTGTAAACTCTAAGCATGAAGGGCCTTGAGAAAGGCTGGTTCACGTCATTTCCGTACTATGTAAGGTCGAAGTATGATATATTTGGAACACCTCCGACCTCTTGTCGTAATCGAAGATAAACAATCACGTGAAGTTTTTGCTTTTGACAGCATTGAAAGTTAATCTGCTTTAACGAAAAGCTGGTTTGCAGAGCTTACTAGCTTTTTCACATGCCACGCAAAAGTCACAGAATCTCGTGAGCTTTCTTATGAGGTGAAGAATGCTCCTAGAAACTTTGCGTAATCGCTGATAGTGACAAATAGCTGCAAAATCACCATAAATTATAGGCCTTTTCTACAAAACTCGATGTTGTTTAGGAAGTGCTGGGCTTGATTTGTTACCTTGCCTATATGATGATGCGATTTTGCGAAAAATCTCAAATTGTTGTGATGCAATCGCTTCTTCAAATTCCGGGTACTTTTCACGAAAATTCCCCTGAGCAGTGAAATGGATATGAACCTAATTCTCACTATTCTTCTTTTTTCTTGATAATAAGGTGAAGGACGCTTATTGTTAATGTTGAAGGACAAGTTCTTAATCATCGAGGACTGTCACGTTATATTCTAAGGCTTGGTTTTTGAAAACTTGTACAACATTGAACTTGTGTGCATAGTTAAAAAAAATAGTTGCACTGGGTATAGAACTTCAAAATCTCAGTTACTCTTGACTAACTCGCAAAATCTGACTCAAATCAGAGAGGGAGAAATAGTAAGATTGAAAGTTATGTTCAATGTCTGCTCCGGGAAATTTTCACGAAAGGTAGTCCAAATCTAAAGGCGTGATTGTATCACAACAATTTGGGAGTTGTCGCAGAATCGCATCATCATTTGAGCAATAAGTAAATCAAGTGCAGCACTTCGTGAATATCAAACATCGAGTTCTGTAGGAATATGGTTGGGCTTTGGTGATTTTGGAGCTCGTCCGTCAGTATCAGCAATTCAAAGTTTGTAAGAGCCTTCTTCACCTCTTTCAGAAGTTTTCAAGACTTTTGCGTGGCATGTATAGAAGCTTGTAAACTCAATCCAGCTGTTTGTTGAAGCAGATTGACTTTGAATGCTTTTGAGGGGGAGAAAATTCAGATGATTGTTTATCCCTCGAATTTTTTAGAGTCAAAGAATGCAAGAAATGCATTGGTGGCTGAAAAAAGCAAGTGGATACAGTGGTGTCCAGCCTGATTAGGGCTTTTTTAAAAATTTCTCTTTTTTACCGTTTCGAATCAACGAGATTGGAAGCGGTTTTGATGAATGGTGGTAGGCTTGCAAGTATACAACGCAGCAAAACTTCAAATAGATTCCACTGTCAAAAAAGCAAATCATGGCGATATTTAGAGTGGATTATGATAGTGTTTAGCACTGTATTGCTCTTCGAAGCTTACGCCTTCTAAAAAGTAAATGTGAGATGATGATGGTCCAGTAGACTTGTTATCAAAAATCGCTGTTCTGCAGTTCTCAATGGCCATACCTGACTAACTACAAAAATCTGATGCTATCTCAAAGTGTGGTCCATTTTGCGCCACTTAGCAAGCCGTAGAGCTTCTTGTACCAGATTCAACGCTACCAAACTACCGACCAAACTTGGCACACATACACTTCGAGACGGGTCGGATGTCATAGGCCACTTTTCGTCATCGATTAATATCGATTTTATCGATTTTTATCGATTTTTTCGCACAGATCACCCACGGGGCTGGGAGTTGGCAGGAGGGGGGGGGGGGGTGAGTGAGCATGGGGATTCCGAATACGATATTGGTTTCCAAAATTATCCATTACTTTTATCGATTTCTTGCAAAGTTTGAGCTACGCGGCTGGGATTTGGCGTAAGGGGTAATCGAGCATGCTGATTACGAATACTAAATTAGTTTTTGGTATTGCCTATTACTTTTATCGATTTTATCAATTTTTTTCAGATGAGTTGAAAGGCTGGGAGTTGGCACAGGGGGGTAAGTGGGCATGCTGATTTCGAAAACAACACAGGGAACGGGAAATGAAGTGTAGGAGTGGGCACAGGGAAAGGCTGTACAGGGATAGGGATGGGACCTTTATCACAGTGTTTTGACAGGGCCGGGCTAAGCCGGGTAAGCCAGCCATTATCGATAAAATCGGCCGAAAGAAAGAGCTCTTATGAAACGACATTGTGACAGCGCTTCCTCAGCGTACTTCAACAAGGTCAAAAAAGTGTGGGACTTATAGACAGCGCTATGACAAGAATACGATAAATCATCAACCAGTATAAAACCCGCTCAAATGAGAATCTAGCTTTATATTCATTAAATGTTTTCGTTTGTGCTCGTTGTTCTCCTTGGGCTATCATTGCCCGCACGCAAGCGCTTGAATGTTACAACGGTGAGCTGTTGTATCAAATCGTAATTCCACTTGAACAAACAAGCTTGCAGGCCGTGTCCTTAAGTCTTAAGATTTTTGCAATTTCAAAGAAATGAAGACCCTCTATAAACATATATTTGATCGCACCATATTCCTTGAAGACAGTGCCCCGACAAAATTTGCACTTCCACATTTCTGCACGTTTCAGGGCTTTTTGGCGTAGAATCTGAATTCGAGCTTTAAGCCGGGTGAAAAGACGGTTTTGGAGCGTTTACCCACTTTCCAAATGTCAGGTCACAGGAGAGTTTCAACGGAAGTTGGGAGACTCTGGCACGAAGACCCTGTCGCCTGTAGTTTTTGCTTTAGATGGTATGCACAATACGGGAGAGGTCATAGGGTCCGCGTCGAACAGGTAAGCGAAGTTGTTCGAGCGCGTGCCGGTCCGGCGCAGGGGAACATCAATCAGCCGGACTAGGAGTACAGATCAGTGAGGTAAAAAAACAAACCCCACCATAGCTATATCCCCCAGGATGTGAATCTGCTAGGACACTACCTTCGAGACTGCCTTTTTAAACCCTCTGCAAGTGTACAACGGGTTATCTGCTCCGCCGCAGGTACAACGTCGGCAAGGGGCGTTTCTCTAAAAAAACGTATAGAAAATTGAAAATTGAAATTCCGAGTCTAAACCTCTTTAAATGCAGTCTGACTAGAAAATGACAACTGGTCTGCCCCGAAGGGAGATGCATGTCACCAGGTGCACCTTCAAACGCTGATTCCAAATCTGCTTTTCTTTTCAAAGGAGCAACTCTCTGAAAGAAAGCATAAGCTTTTGGAAGTCTAAAATTGTCAAGTCTTAAGTGGCATGAAAGCAGCGAAAACCTGTCCAAAAACGCCTGCAATTGGGTAATCAATTTTGTATCAAGTATACTGACTACAAGGAAGTGTCTGTTGGTACTTTTCCTTTGTGAATGACCCTTTCCTTTGCTTGAGGCCCAAACAAATCGGACTTGACAGTGGTCTGAAAAGAAATCTGATAATATTCGTAACGCCGTACCTCAACTTTGGTGAGGCCCTACCTTTAAACGTCGGCAGATTGTAAGATTGGAAAGAAAAGAATATCGTGTTTCAAGCTAAAGCACTGGATAGCATGTACAATACGGGAGAGGTTATAGGGTCCCGCTCGAACAGGTAAGCGAAGCTGTCCGAGCGCGCACCGGTCCGGCGCAGGGGAACATCAATCAGCCGGAGTGGCAGTAGAGATTAGTGGGGTAAGAAAACAAACCTCACCATACACTCACCAAACCTCAGCTATATCCCCCAGGGTGCGAATCTGTCAGGATACTGCCTTTAAGACTGCCTTTTTGAATCCTTCGCAAGTGTACTACGAGTTATCTGCTCTGCCGCAAGTGCAATCACGTCGGCAAGGAGGCGTCTCTCTAAAAAGACGTAAAGAAAATTGGAGATTGAAATGTCAAGTCTAAGAAAATAACAACTGGTCTGCCCCGAAGGAAGATGCATGTCATTAGACGCGCCTTCAAACGGTGATTCCAAATCTGCTTTTCTTTTCAACAAAGCAACTCTCCGAAAGAAAACATAAGCTTTCGGAAGTCTAAAATTGTCAAGTCTCAAATGGCATGAAAGTAGCGAAAACCTCCAAAAAATCCTGCAAGTGGTTAATCAATTTTGTATCACGTATACTGACTACGAGGAAGGATCACAATCAGTTGTTCGCAGAAAAAGAAGGCAGATTTCGAGTCAGCATTTGTAGACGCGCCTAATGATATATAGTTCTTTTCAATTTATAAGATCTTGTTGTACTTTTCCTTTGTAAGTAACGCTTTTCTTTGCTTGAAGACTCAAACAAATCGGACATGGCAGATTTCCCGTGATCCCGTACCTGAACTTTGGTGAGGCACTGCCCCTGGTCGTCGACAGATTATAAGGGCAGTAAGAAAAGGATGTTGTTTTTATGCCAGGCAACAGAACGAACACTGAAGAATGTGGGAGGGGCGTATCGATAAGGCGAAACAAAACAGAACGAACATTGAAGATTGTTTATGGGGCGCTATTCGATAGGGCAAAACAAGCTTTGAAAGACAACTGTTGAGCATTTTTGTGCGACGTGTTCTAACAAGGTTTGGATTCAATCCATTGAGAGATTCATAACGTTGCAGATCGGATCTTTATTCCTTATTCTACAAGCTTTTACTTGCTATTGCATGTAGTAGACGTGCGCCCTTATCTCACTCGCTATACTCATGAAAGGAAAACGAAAAGCGGAAGAATTCCACGTCCAGCAGTACTGGGCTCCTCCCATATATGCAACTGTGTACCATCAATGCAATTGTGTACCCTCACAACTTGGCTTTCAAATGCTCCATTTCCTAGGAAATATCAATTTTGAACCAGAAACTTAAAAAAAAGAACACTCTTCTTTTTCTAACTTAATATTATACAATGTTATTCAAAATTTTGCTAGGAACTCTTTTGCCTTTTTTATGTATCATTCTGTAGAGCCAGCTTAAACTTAGATTTGCAGCAGGGAACGGCTTATCTCGCTCCCCATTACTATAGTATTACGAAGAGAACTACCTGCACAAGGCGTCATTGTGCAAAAGCTGTCGGCCTGCGAATTTTCACAAAAAAAACTGAAATTTTTCGAAGGGTTTCATCGACGCCGAGTTTAATACTCAACTTTGTACGGGATTGTAAAACTTTCTCTAGAAAATAAAACAATCGAAAACATCGAAAAATACGGCTATTACTGCTCACCTGGCATAACCTCTTGAAGGAACCAGGCAACTTAGACTAGTTTAAGAGTTTTCAGGTGTTCTTCTCTTTCTGGGCAAGATATGGCCCTTTGAGGCCCAAACCCTCTTCAGAGTTCTCTCCGTAATCCTACAGTGATGAAATGCGGTCGATGAACCCTTTGACATTCAAATCCAAGCTAAAGGCCAGCTTTACAAGGTGGTATTTGAAGGTAGGCAAAAGACTTCTGTGGAAAAGAGATATGAGCGATCAAACGGTGGGAACATATTTTTTGGGATATCCCTGTATTATGTCTCTCTTTCTCCAATTGCAGATTACAGGACTTAGAAACGGTTTTCCTCCACCGACAAGACAGTTATGCCCACCCGGAACGAGATATTGTTTAACGTATGATTCATTCACCAAACTTACACATAAAGTGCCCGTAATCGACGTTGCATATTTAGACAAACGTCGACAACAGAGTCCAAGCAAATAATCTCAACCCGATACAGCTGTGGTACTTTCGCTGATTGCAAGGTAAGCATTACAATTGTTTGAACGTGCGATTTCAGTCACTTCCTTCCTTGACGTCCAAGAATTTCATTCGCTATTTATAGGGTTACTCGGTAGAAAATAGAGACCCAGCTACGTAAGTGAAATTTTTTCCAGAAAAAAGGCTGCGAAACACGTAAACTTAATCCGCCGAACTATGCTCGCTACGTAAAAATGTGCTGCTGTGCTTCTGATGGTTGCAACAAAAGCTAAACAAAAGGGACACCTACAATAAGTTGTGCCAGTAATCTCCAAATTTTGGGCTTTTATTTTGGGCGGAATAAATTTGTTTGCAGTGTTTTTTCAAGAACAGACCGATCAATCTATTCAAGTCTAGTAGTCGCAAGTTTTTTAGAACATTTAACAAGTGTACAATTAGAAATGACAAGCTTAGCACTCACACTTACCTGGTGTACCGAAATGTACTAGACTTAACCCTGCGCAAAACAGGAATCTGAGCTATACTAAAAGAAAGTTGAACTAGTTTATTTTTTGGTAATGGAGTCAATGTGAGCAAGTGCAGAGACAGCAGACAAGTGCTTCTAAGAACTGTAAGATATCACAAATCTATGCAACAAAATTACACTCACTACATCTTCTTACTATTACAAATCGTAACCTCTTATAATAATGTGTTTTACTGATGTCGCTGTCGCTGAACGATGCACAAACTTTTGCGGTTATAAAGAATTTCGAAACACTGCTGCTCCTTTTCATGAAATACAGGGTTTCAAAAGTAAGTGCGCACATTTGTTTGTTGATGATCCCTTCCCACTGAGTCTTTTCCTTAGCTTTAAGTACCGTTTGTCAGGTATAAGGATTAGCTATTCCCTTACTTGATGTGTGGCGGGTTACATAGACTTGAATACTATATTTATTATATATAGTTATAAAAAGGGGGAAAGCGTAGGGGTAAGGCAACCGGCTAGTGCCGGCGGTTGGAGGTCACTGCCAGAGGTTGGCTGTCGTCGGCCAACCTCCTTCTCGAGCAGCTGTTGTAGCCAGCTGCATCCCGGTCCGCCCACATGTATGCTTCAACGTTTGTTTTGAATAGAGGCCAGTCTCCGAACGGGGCCTTATTGAGTGGAGACGCGACGGTGCGACGATGAGGTCAAGAGGACGCAGAGCTCCTAGCGCGAACGAGAGGTTACGACATGGGTACGCTCAGTTGCTGCAATAGTTATGTTGAAATACGCAAACGCGTGCCAAATATGTTGAAATATGCGAGATGGCGTTTTCGGTCAAATTTTGAGAAAGTCTGTGAAAATCTTGTTTTTGAGAGCATTTGCTCTGGGTGAACTCGATTTTTCTCTCCAAAATGTAGGCGTGAGTGCGAGAGTGACATTAAAAGGAAGCTGTACAACGGTGAGTGGGGCAAAACAGTAATTTAGAGCGATATGATCCACCTTCCGCCCCAATTTTGAGAAAATCTCCGTAAATGCTACTTTTGAGCGGTTGTGGCAATACATATATTGTTAATTTGGAAATTCACTTGAGATGATTATAGGTTTGAAATAACATTTATTTATGGGTCTGCCCTAACCCGCTTGTTAGCGACCGTTAGTAGCTAGTCTTATATTAGGTCGTTCCGAAAGTTCTTTCCGTTTTTTCCACCTATCATAAAAACACGAGGAATGAAGATAGGGAAACGCTTCAGGCACTCTCCGACGCAGCTTTTCTTCCTCTTTTCAACTGTCATATTCCTGTGCCGCTTGCTCTTGCGATCAGTGAGATAATGTCTGAAATTTCGAACCCATGGTTTTCACGGTGTCCAACTTTGGCAACTTTTCACAATCTTCTTTTTTCACTTCTGGAGGAGCTTTGATAGCAGTCAGATAGGGCAAACAAAGTGCGATTTAATGCAATTTTCCGGCGCCTATAGCTAGCCTTAAAAATTCTTTAGAATTATTTTTCTGATGCTATCAAATTCCACTTTTGGTAATGCCAAGAATTATAGAACATAAAACAGCGCACAACTAAGAGTCATTCGATGCAGCTTTTCCACTCTTTCTATTGAGTGTTTTTCTTCCCAGTGTGGGAGTTTTTGACGATAATATTTCCGTAATACTTGATTTTGAACTTGCCTAAGGGTGTGCACGCGAAAAGCGAAATCTTATATTTCGAAGCGGTAAACACTGAGTTACATTGTAGAAATAGTGGACAATCATAAACGACTTTTGAAGGTGTCGAAATTCGAAGAATTGTTAATGTTCGGAGAGTTTTTGTGTTTTGTGACTTCGTAAAAGTGAAGACTTCTGGAAAAGTTGTCTCAAAAAATACTGAAAAGCCAGATGAAATTGCCAAAAAATTGCATTAAATTGCACTTTGTTTACTCTATCTGAATGTTATTGAAGCTTTTCCAAAAGTCAAAAAAGAAGGATGTGAAAAATGGCCAAAGTTGGACACCGTGAAAACCATAGGTTCGAAATTTTAGACATTATCTCACTGATCACAAGAGCAATCGGCGCAGAAATATGACAGTTGAAAAGAGGAAGAAAAGCTGCGTCGGATAGTGTCTAAAGCGTTCGGTACCTTCATTCCCCGTGTTTTTGTGATAGGTTAAAAAAACGGAAAGAACTTTCGGAACGACCTAATATATAAAGGTGAATGTCTGTTTGTATGTCTGTGTGTCTGTATGTCTGTATGCTCGAGTCATTTGTAACTTAATATGCTTATTGCACACTATACGCGCTATTTGACGAACTCAAAAGATTGGAACCTGCTCATTTCAGCGACTTCGTCTTGTTTCTTTGCCTCTTTTGGTTTGAACGGACATTGATTAGTTAGTAGTATACACTTTTACACTTTGTTACGCTAGAAAAGATTTGATCGAGAAGTTAATGCTAAGGGTGCCGCCCGTTGAAACTCTTTGTGTGCAGGCTCACGTATTAAGTTACGAATGACTCGACGATACAAATTCCATTTCTGAACCGATCCGGACCAAACTTGGCACAACACACTTCGGGCCGCGGCGGGTGTCATAGGCTACTTTTCGTCATCGATCGATATCGATTTACCGATTTTTATCAATTTTTGCAGAGCTTACCTATGGGGCCGGGAGTTGGCACAGGGGGTAAGTGAGCATGGGGATTCCGAATACAATATTGATTTGCAGAATTATCGATTATTTTGGTTGAATTCAGTGTGCTGATAACAGTATTACCATTGATCTGTCGCTTATGACACATAGACAGTATACTATAGGAGTATGGTAGAGAGTCCGCTGATCGAATTTGTTCTAAGATCTGCTCAAGATCACAATACCGCCCACAGAATGTCAAAAAATCCGTGAACTTCGCGGAATTCCGGGAGTTCCGCCAGAGTGCGCGATAATCCGGGAAGTTCGCGACATTTCAGGATTCGCGAAACCATGCGAATCACGCAGAGCTTTGTGCTCAATATATCAAGGCAAGCCTTTCGATATACAGCTTATCCTTAATATATTCCGATTTCAATATTCTCAAATCTTTCTGTGGACGTCTTTGTCGCGGATTCGCGACTTTCTTCAAAGGTTGCCGCCGCCGCGCTGCGAAGGGGTCCCAAAACGTCGTCTCCGCGCTGTCCCGCCTCTCACCTCTCTCACCTGCGCAGCTTTTGAATAAGTCACGTAGTCAATCTTCGCTGCTGTCGCCATCATGAGCGGTCGGGTTCCAATTCGTCTCAAGAGCCATCGATCGATCAGCGCTACCCCATCTCACGCGTCGCTTCCATCAATGCCACGAGGACTGGCTCCTACGCTACGAGGTAACCCCGAGCGCGCTCGCGCCTGGCACACACGGGCGACACCGCCTCGGGGGGTTTCCGATATTGCCGACCCCTATGCTAACATCTGGTCGGTTGTGCTCATCCTGTATGTTTGAGTGTAGGGATAAGTTGCGGATAAATGGTGGGCATTGTACAGGTGTGATTTGTGTTGGAGCGGTGACCACAGCTCGGCTGCGGCTCCGGGATATTGTGTTATCATTTCATGCGTATTTGTAATTTTTCCTACTGGGAAACATCTGTAGCGTTGACACGAGACCGGTTAAGTGCCTCAGTTATGAGTACACGCCCCAGCTGTCGATGCTTGGAGGCATTGGTCGAGTCGCAAGTGACGAGTCGCTACTAAGCGCTGGTGGCAAGGGCCCCTAAGTGTGTGTGGAGTTCCCATGTGGCAGGCACAAGTAGCGTTTGCACCTCACACGTTACGCTTCACTATTCTCAAGGAGCGGACCCCTGGCTCCCCTCGCCGATGCAGGAGAGCCGCAACACCATGACGTTGGGAGCCGGGGGCCCAATCCGCGACATGGTGCCGTATCGGAATTGAGCATAGGGATAGCAAACCTATGTTCAGCTTTTGTGATCGAGCCCCACCTGTGTAGTCCACATGTGCACGCTTTGCACATTAGTGTCCCTATCTAGCAGTGCAAACCTTATCCCATTTTTCATTTCACATGCTTGGTGTATACATGTTGGTTGCTAGTTTGCGGTTCCTTAGAGGACTCATCTTTCGTTTCATCAATAAGATCTACCGCGACTAGGTTGACGCGAGTACGCGACTACCCACAGTTCCACTTAGATTGGGAGTAGGTGATCCCGTAGACCTGGATGGCAGCAGCAATTTACACCCTGCCTACTGCCCGGAACACTCTGGTGCCTTCTGACGGCCGGGTTTCTCTGCAGCCAACGAGACGTTCAGCTCTGTCTGCCCTGAAACACGCTATCAGGCTGCGAACGAGCCCTGTATGTCATGAGATGAGAGTCTCGCCCCTAATTCCATTTCCCCACATGCTCGCATTGCGCACTCATTCTTTTTCTCCTTTCGCAACTTGTGGCTAGGCTTAGCTAGTTGACGATTCCTTGCAATCGATATTGCTTTCGATCATCGGCACTCACATTCCGTAGTAACTTCTGGGGGTTTCAGTCGTTGCTTGTTGTTCATCGTTTCATGCATTTCGCTCGTGTATTGTGTTCACCATTTTGTGTGACTACGTCCGGAAGTAGTCACACCCCCATCGAACATACTCATGTAGCACAATTTCAGAATTTGGGTCTGCAGCTATTACCTCCTGCAAGTTTACGAGTCAGCGCGCTATCGATCGATATGGCTACCGTGCAATCCTATATCCCGAAGGTCGTCAAAGCCATCGAGGACCTGGAGGCGATTAGGAAACAGGTAAGTTCCGATCTGCTTGCCCCGTACGTGTCTGACGCCCCAGTTGCTGAGCAACTCCATCAGCTCCAGGCAACGTCAGGCAGCCACACAGTTCTCTATAGTGAGTCTGAGATCCGCACTTTCGCTTCTGCGTGAACGTCGCGACGTACTTCTGTACCACATTACCAACTCCAATTCGCAGACGGATCAGCAGGCGTACAGCAGGTTCGAGGAAGAGCACAGTGTGGATCAACATCAGGCCGACGCTGAAGCACTTCTCCGCACTTTGCAGAGTACCCAGGAAGCGGATAGTGAACACTTTCAGTCTCTTCGTATCCATCGACTCGCTAATTCCGTCAGTGAGGATGCCACTACGGGGACGATAGGAACAGTGAGGACGCCCAGCGACATGATCGCACAGATGCCCCACAGCCACATGCTGAACATACCCAGTTGGACGCTGTACAGTAGCTAGAACATCATCAGCTCATGTCCGCACAGACTGCCCCATCGTCGCACAACGTACCGATCCATTTGGAGAAGTTGACGTTGCCGCATTTCGATGGAGATGTCACCAAGTTCCAGCAGTTTTGGGGTGCATTTGAGCTAGCTGTCCACAACGACCCCAACATCGACCTCCACATGAAATATCTCTACCTCATGAATCTGATTAAGGGAGAAGCTCAAGTGGTGTTGCAGGACCTTGAACCAGGTCGGAACAACTGCCATCAATTAGTGCAATCACTGAAGAAGCGATACGATTGCCCGAGGAGGACCAGAACGCTACTCCATCAGCAGCTCAGGGATCTTCAGCCCGCAACCGAATCAGCTTCGGATATGCGAAACACTTGGTTCCGGATTCAGGGTGTCCTTCATGCCCTTAAGCGTTTCGAGGATTTGAATCGTGCCCTTTATATTATCGATCTCGTACGCACTATGTTTCCCCTGTCAATCCAGGAGCAACTTAACAACGTCGAGTTCGAAAAACGAGCCAATTTCGATCTTCGACAAGTCATGTCTCACCTCGATGACCTTATTCAGTCAAAGGCGAGGTTCGAGCAGACTTGCTCCCGCAGTAGTACCTATGTCATCAATAGAGATATTTCTCCAGGACGCCAGTCAACGTCTACCCCAAGATCACTTTAAGATCCAGCCGCATGTTGTTTCTGCGATTCCTTTGCACATTCTTCTCGTGGATGCAACCAACAGATGTCAGTCAACTCGTCGCAAGATCGTACAGCTTCTGGGATTGTGTTGGAAGTGTCTTCGTGAAGGACATCGTCAAGATCAGTGCAATTATCCCATCTGCAGGAATTGTAGAGGCTACCACCATCGACTCCTCTGTAGGTTTGCGCCAAGGAGAAGCCGATCCCCAGAGACTAGGTCACCCCATGGATCATGACCCGCTACGAGAAGTCGCCAATCCTCAAAGGACTATTCTCCTTCGAGAAGTCCAGCACGGGACAGCAGAAGATCCCGAGATCGTTCTCGTGATCGTGCTTATCAGCCCCGCGAACAGAGAGGATATCGCAGTAGATCGAGTTCCAGCGCTCACTCTCGACGTGAGTCATCCCGATCCCTATCTCCCGTGTACGTTTTGATGTACCCGTTAGAGATTCATCCCCCACGAATCGATGATCACAACAATCCCCATCACCGGAACGACGCAGAGGATGAAGATCAGGATCGCCATATCCTAAGGAGGCAAGGACGAATGATCAGCTGTTGGTACAGTCCGATACAGAGTATGAGGACTATCACCAGTGTTATCTACGTCTGCAGCTTCATTCGAACAACCCTCAGCTTCATCCAACTTTGATGCTGGTAAAAGCTAAAGCTCGCACAGCCTCAGGAGATTCCAGGATATGACGCTTCTACTCGATTCCGGCGCACAGACCAGCTTTATCACCACATCCGCAGTGAAACGACTAGGTCTTCATGTCTATGACCATCAGCCGATTACGTTAACGGCTTTCGGAGGACATCAGACCATGGAGATTTCTGGTAAAGCTGATCTCACACTTATCGACTCATTCGATAAGGAACTCACAGTCTTTGTACGTACCAAAGACAAACTCACAAGCCCCACTACCTTACCAGGATTGTCTAAGGAGGATATCGATTTCATTCGTCAGTTTGGATTCGATCTTCCGACTTACCATAAGGATGTATCGGTCAACGTCGACGTCCTTATAGGCAATGACCATTTCTGGGATATCATCACACAAGGATCGTCTGTATGCCTCCGTCAGGATTAGTTTTGACCCACACACGATTTGGTACCGTAGTCTCAGGTTCATCTTTTTTTCGCAGGTTCATCCCGTCTCAACATTCACCGGGATTGACCAGTGGCGAGGAGAGGATGAAGACGAGGACATCGTCGCCAGATTGTGGCAATTAGAACGTTTAGGTTTTACAGATCAACCCCACGATGACGAAAACGCCATCGCCAATTCCCATATCCTCAAACATTTCGAGGATACCGCATGCTTCGATAATGGGTTTCTCTGCGTGCAGTTTCCTTGGAAGGAATTTAATCCCCAACCGTCCGACAATAAGCAGTTAGCTTATTGCCGATTAGTCAGTCAATATCGCAGTCTACAGGAAAGACCATCTGTATGGAAGAGTTACTTTGCAGCCATCGCGCAACATCTGGAGTCAGGCTTCATAGAGGAAGTTAGTGAACGAGCTGTCGATAGTCATCTTGTTTACTATATTCCCCATCAAGCTGTCTTCAAGGAATCATCGGCTACTACTAAGTTGAGAGTAGTTTTCGATGCCTCATCCCATATGCGAGGAGTTCCCAGTTTGAATGACTGCCTCTACGAAGGACCATCGCTTTTGCCAGAGATAGCAGGAATTTAACTTCGAGCTCGGTTGTACAAGTACATTTTAATCGCTGATGTAGAGAAGGCTTTCCATCAGATTCGACTGCAGGTTTCTCAGCGAGATGTGACACGTTTCTTGTGGCTGAAGGATGTCCATCGACCTCTTGACAAGGGAAACTTACGTCATTTCCGCTTTACGAGAATCCCATTTGGAGTTAAATCCTCCCCATTTATAATAGCCGCATCTATTCGCATTTATTTGCGCCGCATTAGTACCCCACTTTGTCGAGAAATTGAAAGGAATACGTACGTGGACTTGTTGTTCTAGGTGCTTCCACGCAAGAGGAAGCTCTGCAGAAGTACGGATCAGCCAAGTCCATATTCAACCACATGCACATGAATTTGAAAGAGTTCTTGTGCTCCTCACACACAGTCAATCGCAAGTTAGACCAGCAAGATCGCCTCAGGGAACCGGAACACACGAGACTATTGGGAATTCCATGGACACCTGATCCGGATGTACTTACCATCCCGATCAGGACCATAGAACATCCAGTAGTTTCGAAACGTACTGCCCTCAGAGCTTATGCTTCCACATATGACCCTTTAGGTCTCCTCACCCCTTTTATTGTCCCGTTTAAGTTATTCATCCAGGATTTGTGGCTGAAGAAGCTTCAGTGGGACGATAGATTGGATGAGGAAACCCTCAAACAGTGGCGACGCCTTTGTCAAGATGTACAATACCCGTTACCACACCTCCCCAGACGAGTCATTCCGCTATCTATACCTCTCCACGTACATTCGAACTATGCGTCTTTGGAGACGCATCTAAACGAGTGTATGCCGCATGCTCATATTTGGTGAGTCGTGCTCACGACATTACCACCTCACACCTCGTTATGGCAAGATCGCACCTTAACGAGCCCGCAAAGCCTATGACTATTCCCAGAATGGAATTGATGGCAGCCAGAAATTGTCTCACTCTAGCCCAATACCTCCACAAAGAGTTGGATCTTCCGCTCTCCACAATTCACATCTTTTCAGACTCCCAAATCGTACTTCATTGGATTCATTCGACGGCCATTGAAGCAATTTGTCCATAATAGGGTAAGTTTCATCCGCAAGATCGTTAAGGAACTTCAGGATTTGGGTACCGATGTCAAGTTCCACTATGTTGCTTCGGAAGACAATCCCGCGGACTATGCGACGCGCGGATTGACGATGAAGGAAGCAGTGGATTATGTTTGGTGGACAGGACCATCATTCATCCTTCGGTTACCTGAGTACTGGCCCGATAAAGATATGGGCTTTACGACCCTGCCCACGATAACACCGGAGCAGGACAAGGGATTTGTACAGGTAGGTTTGGTTAGAGAAGATTCACATGTGTCAGTTATCCCATTCTACGTTACGAACAGTTATACGAAACTTCTTCGTATTACCGTTTACGTCCTCGGATTTTTACATCACAAGTTTCTTGGCCCCAAGTGTCCGCGCATAGACATCATCTCTATAAGGCTATCCCCATTCTTTCTCAAATTTCCTCTGCCGGTAACATCACGGCCCATGATACTGCCTTAGCAGAAATTTTGCTTATTCGCGAACATTATCGAGAGTCTGCCCATCTGTTAGAACGTTTTCGCCTTGAGCGATTCAACGCACATAGAGACGAAAACGGGCTCATCAGATGCTTAGCTCGCATGGAGAAAGTCCACCACATAGCGCCTATTTTATTGGTGCCCTTTTACAGACTTACATTTCTCATCGTACTTCACATCCACTTCGCATCGTACCATCAAGCAACGTACTCAACCATCACCCAGCTGTCACAACGCTTTCGTACCCTTCACACAGTGGCCGAGCCTAACGTTATCCGGACATACCCAGCTTGCCAGAGGAACGAGTCATGAGATCAAGACCGTTCCAGAACGTAGGACTGGACTATCTGGGTCCCATCCACTACAGGGATGCGAACGGCACAAAAGCAAAGTCATGGGTGTGCCTCATTACGTGCATGGCCACAAGAGCTGTACATTTGGAACTTGTCAGCTCTAACTCCACACAGGACTTCCTACTAGCTTTCCGACGATTTATGGGACGACTGGAACACTAGACGTTATCTACAGTGAGAACGCATCCACAGTCCATGCCGCAGAAGACGCAATGAGAACTTTGTTCTTTGCGGCTCAGTCATGGAACCCCATCCATAGTTTCGCAACGAAACATAGGATCACGTGGAAGTATCACCCCCATATCGCCGTGGAAAGGAGGCTTTTATGAGAAACTCGTTGCTCTCTTCAAGTCTGCCTTCAAGAAGACGATAGGAAGAACCTTATTCACATGGGAACAGTTGAGAACAGTGGTCGTAGAGATCGAAGCGATTCTCAACTCTCGACCTATAACCCCATATCGAGAGGGAGCTCCGTCTCGAGTACTACGCCCAGTGGATTTCATTTCCCCAGAAGTTCAGCTTCAACTTCCCTCCAAAACCCAGACATACGATGTCGTTGTCGAGGAACACAGGCTGTCGGATTGGTATAGGGAAGCGCAATCCATTTGGATTCCTTTTGGGAAATATGGCGCACCGATTACCTTTCCGCACTTGTTCAACGCCATCAACGTCGTTTGCGACAGCCCAGACACACAGCTACATATTCCCACGTTAACGATCTCGTGCTAATTGCCGAAGACAATTTGCCGAGAGGACAATGGAAGTTACGAATTGTGGTTCGACTTCATGGGAGCGAACCCAACAATGTACGAGTCGCAGAAGTACGGATGCCCAACGATAAGTTCCTCAGAAGACCGTTATCACGTCTTTACCCTTTGGAGATTCGCGCCCAGGACGATTACACCCCAATATCCAAGCCCAGAAAAACGTCTTCTAGACATTCTTTCCATTCTCCCACGAGGATTCAGCCCCGCAAAGCTAAACGCTTAGAATCGCAAATTTCGAACCACTGAGTATAAACGCGCTCCAATCCACATGCGATGCGTGTGCATAGAGTGCCCCATCATCACATTCCCCAATACTCGCCCCAATCGCAAGATGCGCTCGCTAACGCGCTCCACACGACTACGCCGACTGAGTGGTCCCGCAGGGAAGGCTACAGTCAGCATATACGAAATTGCGTCATGCCGGCACGTTGGTTGTAATTTTAACACCTTTCTTTGCGATTTCTTGTATGTTGCGTTCATCTCTGTACTTCCTCTTCATTCTTACCTCTCAACAAGCCTCATTTCTCATTTGTCGTTTGTTTTTTTGATTTTCTTCCTCACATTGTGCCAAAAAGGCTGTGGCTTGTCTTTCGCAACTTTCATACCTCATAATCTCTCACTCATCTTTCTCATATCCTTTCTCAGATTCCTCTTACTCACATATAACTTTTACACATTGGTTAGGCAAGGAATTCTTGTTTGTGCGCGCGTTCCCATTTTATCTACTCTTGTAGCTCATTTAGCCTCAATTTCACATCCACATTCACACTCTCTTACTTCATACTCTAATTCAACTTTCATACTCACACTCACATTTTCCCTCACACTCACACATTCTCTCACTCACACACCTTTCACACTCTCTTTCACACTCTCTTTCATTCTCATTCTCACTCACTGTTTCACACACATTCACACTTGTTGCTGACCCTATTTTAGGTTAGCCCGCAGTTGACGTCTATCCCAAGTACCTGCTTCACAACTGTCGAGTTTTTGGGGGCCACGGTGGGAGACCGTGTTACTTTTGGAATTTTCGGGATGCCCCCTTTCGCATGTGTCTTGCCCCAGGGGTCTTGTGTCGCGAAGTAATTCTCCCCCTCGCTTTGAGTTAATCCCCAGGCGTGAAAAACCGCGCCAGTAGGCAAATTCAACATCTTTTGCCGTTTCATCGTGCTTTTACATCATCCATGTCGAGCCGCTGTTAACGTCACGTCAAGCCGAACATCCACGTCAACGTCGTGTTCTATGGTCCATTCAAGCTGTTAATGCCGCAAGCGTCAAGTCAATGGTCGCCTCAACTTCCGTTCAACGCAACAATCGTCTCCACAACTGCCGAAGCCCGCCAGTATCAAGAGCAGAGCCCCCGACGACTCTTCATGCTTACCTCCGAGAACAACCGACTGTTATCACGACAGGCTTTAGGTCCAGGGTTCCACCTAGGGATTTTTGACTCGTAGGTTTGTATGTATGTTCAACTGTAGGGTGGTAGGTAACATGGCAGATCGGGAGCTACCTCGGACCCTTTCTTTTTTGTTGCCCGGAGTGTCGCGAATTCGCGATTTCCTTCAAAGGTTGCCGCCGCCGCGCTGCGAAGGGGCCCCAAAACGCCGTCCTCGCGCTGTCCCGCCTCTCACCTCTCTCGCCTGCGCAGTTTTTGAATACGTCACGTAGTCATTCTTCGCTGCTGTCGCCATCATGAGCGGTCGGGTTCCAATTCGTCTCAAACCATCGATCGGTCAGCGCTACCCCATCTCACGCGTCGCTTCCATCAACGCCACGAAGGACTGGCTCCCGCTACGAGGTAACCCCGAGCGCGCTCGCGCCTGGCACACACCGGCGACACCGCCTCGGGGGGTTTCCGATATTGCCGACCCCTAGGCTAACATCTGGTCGGTTGTGCTCATCCTGTATGTTTGAGTGTAGGGATGTTGCGGATAAATGGTGGGCATTGTACAGGTGCGAATTGTGTTGGAGCGGTGACCACAGCTCGGCTGCGGCTCCGGGATATTGTGTTATCAATTCATGTGTATTTGTAATTTTTCCTACTGGGAAACATCTGTAGCAGGTTGACAGAGACCGGTTAAGTGCCTCAGTAATGAGTACACGCCCCAGCTCTTAATGCTTGGAGGCATTGGTCGAGTCGCAATTGACGAGTCGCTACTAAGCGCTGGTGGCAAGGGCCCCTAAGTGTGTGTGGAGTTTCCATGTGGCAGGCACAAGTAGCGTTTGCACAGGTAGCCACCTCACACGTTACGCTTCACTATTCTCACGAGCGGACCCTTGGCTCCCCTCTGCAGGAGAGCCGTGACACCACTGACGTTGGGAGCCGGGGGCCCAATCCGCAACAGTCTTTTCGCGGATGTGTAAAGCAGCGCGCATTGCCCCTAGTAGACTCCAGCAAGGACCTTTCGATAGTATTTTTTCTGTAGATTACGTAGCGCTAAAAAGTTGTCACAGGCATCTTTCCAATGGAGGTAGAAAAGCTGGTAAATCGTAAGAAAATTTTGTTGTCCCAAATTCTACTCGTCGCAACCCTAGAATACGAGGCTATCTTGCTAAGCAGATGTGAGTTTTGTAATCATCAGGTCGGATAACCCTTACGAACAGGTTTTCCGAGATGTTCGGGGTGATTTCACTTTTTGTTTTACGCTCTGAAGCTGACCGTGGATTTCGGTCAAAATGTTGATGATCTTGAATTGTGAGAAACTCCGCTCATAGAGGTTTTCGAACATGCTGCTTATAAAAATCGTGTTCTCTGTCAAGTATAGGGTCTTTTTGCAGAGATATGGTGAGATAACTGCAACGGATTCACGAAAGCTCGTAAATTTGCCCGCTCTTCTCGCGTATCTGTCAGAAACCAAGCCTGCTTGCTTTTTTCTGTCAAAATTACTAGGAATTGTGCCATAGAATGGTGCATACCTCAGACTCCACTCTACAGAAATCGCCGAGTTACGAGCCTACGAAAACACATCCTCATGAATTTTGCCCAAAATGTAAGAATCGCAAATTTCGTCGAAATTCCTCCGTGAGCGCTTGTATGACGCTCGTTGCAGATATTAGGTTCGCTTTGTCTAACGATTCCCACTATATTGAATGTGGTGCTTGCTTGCTTCACTTCAACTAAATATCAAAGCTATTTCGTGGCTAGAGCTCAAACACCAAATCTATCACAATAACATCCATTAAGGATGTGAAAAAATTTGATTTCAGCGTGTTGTACAAGCGCTCAATGAGGAATTTTGACGAATTATGCGATCTTTACATTTTGGGCAAAATTCATGAGGATGTGTTTTCGTAGGCTCGTAACTCGGCGATTTCTGTAGAGTGGAGTCTGAGGTATGCATCATTCTATGGCACAATTCCTAGTAATTTTGACTGAAAAGAGCAAGCAGGCTTGGTTTCTGATAGATACGCGAGAAGAGCGGGCAAATTTACGAGCTTTCGTGAATCCGTTGCAGTTATCTCACCATATCTCTGCAAAAAGACCCTATACTTGACAGAGAACACAATTTTCATAAGCAGCATGTTCGAAAACCTCTATGAGCGGAGTTTCTCACAATTCAAGATCATCAACATTTTGACCGAAATCCACCGGTCAGCTTCAGAGCGTAAAACAAGAAAAAATGAAATCACCCCGAACATCTCGGAAAACTTATTCATAAGGGTTATCCGACCTGGTGATTACAAAACTCACATCTGCTTAGCAAGACAGCCTCGTATTTTAGGGTTGCGACGAGTAGAATTTGGGACAACAAGATTTTTCTTACGATTTACCAGCCTTTCTACCTCCATTGGAAAAAAGCCTGTGACCACTTTTTAGCGCTACGTAATCTACAAGAAAAATACTATCGAAGTGTCCTTGCTCGAGTCTACTAGGGGCAATGCGCGCTGCTTTACACATTCGCGAAAAGACGTCCACATAAAGATTTGAGAATATTGAAATCGGAACATCAAGGACACACTGTATATCGAAAAACTTGCCTTGATGAACTGAGCACAAAGCTTTCTTCGGATTCAGAATATGTCCATTCCGAAGGAAGTTATGGCGTTGCGTACTCTGCGTGATTCGCATGGTTTCGCGGATCCTGAAATGTCGCGAACTTCCCGGATCATCGCGCACTCTGGCGGAACTCCCGGAATTCCGCGAAGTTCACGGAAATTTTGACATTCTGTGGGCGGTATTGTGATCTTGAGTGGATCTTAGAACAAATTCGATCAGAGTGGCTCTCTATCATCCTCCTGTAGTATACTGTCTTGTGTCATCAGCGACAGATCAATGGTAATACTGTTACCAGCACACTGAATTTAACCAAAATAATAATCGATAATCCTAAAAACTAATATTGTATTCGGAATCCCCATGCTCACTTACCCTCCCCCTGTGCCAACTCCCAGCCCCGTAGGTGAACTCTGCAAAAAAATCGACAAAAATCGATAAATCGATATCGATCGATGACGAAAAGTAGCCTATGACACCCGCCGGGGCCCATAGTGTATGTGTGCCAAGTTTGGTCCGGATCGGTTCAGAAATGGAATTTTCTATTTGGAACATACGTACAGACAAACAGACAAACAGACGTTCAGCTTCAAAAACAGTATGATGCGTCTCGCCGAGCTGAATCGAACGGTGTCCTCGGATTCAGAATTCGTCTTTTTTTGAAGTTTTTTGAAATTCTGAAGCGAGATATGGCTGAATTGACGATCATTCCGACGGACTCTAGTGGAGTGTAGCGCACTCTGCCGCACTCCGGCGGACTCTGGTGGAGGGTGGCGCACTCTGCCGCGCTCCGCCGGGGCCCGCCGCAGTCCGGCGACTTTTTTGACGAATTATGAGCGGTATTGTACTTTTCGTCATCGATTGATATCGATTTTATCGATTTTATCGAGTTCAACTACGGGGCTGGGAGTTGGCACAGGGGGGTAATCGAGCGTGTGGATTCCGAATACAGTATTAGTTTTCAGGATTATCGAATACTTTTATCGATTTTATCGATTTTTTCGAGGTTTAAGCTACAGGGCTGGGAGTTTGCACAGCGGGGTAATCGAGCATGCTGATCACGATTACAATATTAGCTTTTGAAATCGTCCATTATATTTATCGTTGCGAAGTTTGAGCTACGGGGAGTTGGCACAGGGAGGTAATCGAGCATGGGGATTCCGAATACAATATTTGTTTTCAAGATTATCGATTATTTTTATCGATTTCATCGGTTTTTTGCGAAGTTTAAGCAACGGGGCTGGGAGTTGGCAAAGGGGGTAATCAAGCATGCTGATTACGAGTTCGATATTATTATAGTTTGGCGCTATTCGCCTATCCGAGCTCCAAAATTTTTTTGCGGTAGAGCTTGCTCAAAGTGTATAAGGGTTATCTTAAGGGCCGGGCATACTTCAAGCGATGCCAGAGCGCGACGCGATTTGGCAATATTCCAGATGTCCATAACTCATTGTAAGCACATTATAAATGTACAGAAGATAGGGAATTTTACAGTCTACGTAAGTTATACACACTATGCATGTGCAGTTTGCTAATGTTAGATCCGAAGACTTCTGGCGACTATTTGCTATGGAGACTATTCTGGAGTAAATTCGCGTGAAGTATGCCCGGCCCTTTACATGCTGATTACAGATTTCACACTTTCTCCTCAGAACGTCTTCCCGTGTGGTTAAGATAGGTGTACGGTAGGTAGTCAAAATCATGAATTCGGTTGGAGTTCGGTCCATATGGCCTATTCGACATGCTAATTACGAATATCATCTCTCTCTGCATATGGACCTTTTCATAGAGTTGTGGTGGTTATATGGCATGGGGTCAAAAACACAGATTTGCTTTGAACTTCGTCTAGGGTGGTCATTTAGCGCGCTGAACATGAATATCATGCTGATTTCGCAGGATAGTGCATTTTCTTGGGTTACGGTGGGTTTAGATGGGTCGAATTTCCAGATTTGCTCAAAACCTTACTTTAGCGGTTCACAAGTATATCGCTTATGAATATGATGCTTGCTCGCTGTTATAACGCAATAGTGAAGTTATAGTGAGTTGCAGGGTTTGAATGGACATTTTTTCGCCTTCGGGCCAATTCAGATTATTCTAGAGATGGGGAAACGGTGGTTTTGCATGGCGGTCTCCAGCGCCATCCTGATAACCTGTCCCAACGCGTATCGCACGCGGCAAATATCCCTCCTTCTGTTTTTGCTGAGGCAAAAGCCGCCGAATGGTGTATCGCGCGCGGCAGTGGTCCTACAAAGAGATTGGTGACCCGTCCCAACGCGTAACGCACGCGGCAAATCTTCCCCTCCCTGTATTTGCTTAGGCAAAAGCCGCCGAAAGATGTCTCGCGCGCGGCAGCGATCCTATAAGGGAAAGCATTACGGTCGTGGAAAACTTTCACACCACACGAATTGCCTTTATCTTGGGGATTGAGTACGATATTCTTGAAGCAGCACTTTAGGTGATTTTCTGCCAAGCTCTCAAGCAGTTTCATGATTTTTACCCGCTGCCACGCAAGATGACTACGTTATTCGTCATTAGCGGCTTTAATAACCCATGTACCGACTTTGAGCAAGATCCATCACAAAAACAATTTGGGGTCGGATAGCCGAATAGCGCCATCAGTTTTCAGAATTATCCTTATTTTTACCGGTTTTATTGCTTTGCAAAGTTTGAGCTACGGGGCTAAGGGCTGTTGAGGGAGGTAGGTGGATATGCTAAATACTAGCACAGCGGGAGTAGGGAATTGCATGTAGAAGTGGGCACAGTGAAAGGTTCTACAGGGATAGGGATATAACCTTGATCATAGCATTGACAGGGCCGGGCGGAGCCGGGTAAGCCACCTTGTGCTCCATAAAATCAAGTTTTGAATCAACGAAAACCCCAAGTATTTTACCATGGAACGTGGATTCAACTCAATTCCACCAACTTGTAATTCAGCGGGGAAACCTTTCCTAAATGCAAAAAGGAGCATTTATCAGGATTAACAGATAACCCATTCCTTAAAGCCCAGTCTCAATGCATTGATAGAAGACTGTAATCTCTCATGAACGCAACATTGGCTTTGTTCATCATAGAAAGCATCATCTTGATATCATCAGCATAGATTTGAAATTTGATTTCTTTAGAATTTAATAGATTAGGAAGTTCAAAGGTAAAAATCAGAAATATGCACGGCATATGCACGTAATATACGGCGAGAACATATATCGAAGTGTGTATATATTGGTGACATGTTAACTTCAAGGATACGGATCCAGGGGACCGCAAGCAGATACAACCTTTACCTAGGATATCCCAAGCTTTGAGTAAGGTCGTCCTCGAGCTTCAAAGGCAGTGTCTCTCCAAAATTTAGTTGCCGAGATTTTTGCTTTTTGCAAGCCTGTCGGACCCTGCCTAGCACCGTATGAGTTTAAAATCGCACGAAGTTTTCAAAAAACCCGTTTGGAGGCCCTGCGGAAGCAACATGGACGAGTTGTGCCTTCCAACTTCAGCCTCAGCCACAGTGGCAGCAACAGAAGGGAGGCGGATGCCAAGTGGAGGGACATGTTGAAACACGTAAGGAGGGAGACCGAAGGAGTGGTCTGCGCGTACCAACTCGCGTACCACTTTGAGCGAATTTTTCTCAACGTGGAGGGGGTCAAATTGAGTGGGATTTGTTGCAATGCCCTACTTAGGCAATGGCTTACTTCGCACTAACATTAGAAGTGAAGAACTGCATGTTATAACAGGGGCAAAACGAGGTTCATATGTTGATTTAGGCCCCGCACACTTGTCTTCATTCAACATAGGAGCAATTCTGTTGTTACATAAAGTTTGTTTTTGATTTATGCTGCTTAAGCTAAACGTTTCTTTACATTGCCTGTTCAAAGAGGTTATCTTGAGGTGGGTGCGACGTTGCGGCAAAACAGTAAAACAAACTCACCTTAAAGGTTGTAAGAAAATGGGCCAGTTGCCTGACATAATTTTTTTCCAAATGATATAACAATATATGGAGAAAAAACCGTGCCAACATTTTCGCATGCATCTATATGTCGGCTACCTACTGATATTTCTTTTATTTGAGGAAAATATTGAATGACATGAATCATCAGTAGATAGTGGTCATGCATAAATATATGAAATACAATGCATGCAACTTACAAGAAGTTAACATAAACGATTTCCATCAAGCTTTTTTTTCGTAATGACGAGATTAGGCATGACTTCTGATGGAAATGGTTTTCAACGAGCATGACAAAGCTACTAGTTGAGCTATGTAGAACTGAAAATAAGAAAAACCGCTTTTGGAGCTCCACGCTTAGATTTTCCAGAGTAAAAGTTTTGAGAGTTTATGGGTAAATGGCCGTATGTGTAAATGGCCTTATGTACTTACCGTTAACACTTCATAGAATCTTCCCAAATATAAAATCTCACTGCGAAGTGCGGCCTTTCCAGGACTTACAATTCATCGAAAATATTTTTAAAAAGATGCACTGATTTTGAAGGCAGATGTTCCTCTGCAACATTTTCATATCAATATTCATCAAAAAATATGCGCAAGAAATCATTCATCCTACTGACTGAAATTTTTATTTATTTTTCGAACATCCTAGTCACTTGATCGCTGCGAAAACCTTTGCTTTGCGGTGCTATGAAACTTTTTTATCGACTTCAATCGATAAACTTGATTGTTTCCGAATTTTTTTTCACAAATTTGAGGGGACTCGTACTGAATCACTTGTTTTCTTTCTTCATGTCAGATATATGAAGCTATGCTCCAATGACTACTCGAGTACCTTTAGTGATCGATGAAGAGGCAATCTATCATAGTGCTAAGATACTTTTTATTGTTAAAAACAGAAAAATCCGCTTTCACGCTGGCCTTTTACGTTCAGGCGTTGACTGGGAACATTAGCTAAGGCTGACTTGAAAACGTGGCAAAAGCAAGCAGCAAAGGTACGGTGTGGTTTTTGACAATTTACATATTTTTCGATGATAGTAATTCTGGCATAGAATCGCTGCTTTTTGAATTAAGACATTTCGCTTTAAAAAAACAATGCTTGTTTGTATTTGAAAACTACGGAACTGTAGATTAGAATATAGAAATTACCTCTTAAAAAAACGTTTTTTTAGAAATGTACTCAAATGGGTACTTTATCCGAAAACTGTAAATGTTTTCTTTTACTACAAGTTAGGTACATTTCCTTCGCAGTGTCCTTGATAAAAAAAACCTCCTTCTGCGTATTCTACTTCTCGAAAACTAGGAATATTTATCAAAGAAAATATCTGAATGTTGTTCCTGCACAGATTGTCCTCGAAAACGGTTTTCTCCGTAGAGAAAAACAAAGTGTCATTTGTGTGCATGGAGAGTCACGCTTACACAACGCGTTAAAGCCTTAGTTGTGGCAAATAATAGCACGTCGTTGAGAAAGAATGCGCTTTTTTATGTTCAAGGAAATGGACAGTCAACGAGAGCTTAGGTTAGGACATAGGCTATTTTTCACAGACTGTGACTTTTGCGAACGATCTGCTGAAATTTTGCTAGTCCTCTAGACGTGCTGCGTAGTAGAGATTATGATTTAAAATAGCTGATATTGCAAACTGAAGTAGAGATTTGCACTGTTCCTTTATTTTTCGAGTATCAAGAATTTACAAGAAATCTTCGACAAATGTATGCTTGCTTAGGTGAAGATAGATTTCTCCACTCTCGCACAAATCTCAAAAGAGCTACTTGATATAACCGGAAATTCTTTTTGAACTTGTGCACAGCTTTTTTTCCTGTCTTTTTCTAACAAGATCTCAACCATCATTATTAAGCATAAGCTATGCGTACCTACTTAGACAAGGCTTTCCGATGTTACATGCGTATAGGTAGGAAGATTTAGTCTCTTTTGAGCCTAGAAACTCTTTTAATGCTACCCCTGGTGCCATAGACAGTCATAATCTTACTTCCAAAAAAGTATTCTAAAAAAAGTAGCCGTAAGTGATTGTTAAATTGCGTTTCGGTTTATCTATCAAAATGTAGAAAACAGTCTATCAAAATGGTCGGTCTATCAAAATGTAGAAAACATGGCACAACACTTTTTATCACTATCGCATGTGAGAGCAAACTTTGACTTGATTTGTTGAGCGAGCGAGTAGGAAGATGAAAGCTAAATAACTCTCAGATTTCTTTGGATACTAACTAAGCTTGGTGATCTGGACTTTGTACTGTCAAATTTGCAAAACCTAATAGACGTTTTTACATCAAAAGTTCGAAAATAATATCTTTTAAAAATAAAACTGAACTAGGCTCACTTTGATTGCTTCTGTTTTTTCGTGACCCGTAATGTTACCTGAATGAGTAGAGGTACTTCTGAGTCGTAGAATTCTGATAGAAAAAGTGAGAGTCAAGGGCGATTGGAGATGAGATTCCGTTTGTGCATCCAAACTGTTTTTCTTATATTCTTCTTTGTCAAAAACGCTAGCTTTGATCAAAGGTTGAGTAAAAAATGGTCTCACAAAAGGAAAGCTACTAAGGAAAAGTTTGCGAAGCACTTTCAAATTTTCAAAAGATATTAAAAACTTTATTTCAGTATTACTTGTTTTTATCCTGAACCGATATTCACTGTTCACTGCAGCCAAGATTCACTAAAAAGTATTGAGTCTGAGATATCCTGCTACAGCCATTCTCTAACGCAGTCGTTCTCCGCTACCGTTTATTTGCGCGGTATTTGCACTTGTGAGGCACATGAGAATATTGTGTTCTAGCGAATCCCAAGTTCAAAAGATGAATAACCGCTTGATTTTTATTGTGCCGTACGCAGTTGTGTATTTATGGTGATTATTCTGATTGCTAAGCACTTAGCTGTTCCCTATGGTTGAGGTTGACAGCGCTATACATAGAAGTGATGCAATGCACCAGGAAAAGCATATATCAATCAATTCTGATAATTGCGATTAGCAGTACAGTTACTAAACTGATTCTCACTGAAGAAAATTACGATGTCAAAATGATCTACCGCTTCAAGTTGATGGGCGAAAAGATTTGATTTTTCCAACAAGCGTTCGAACTGACTTGTGGAAAACGCTCCATCTAATTGAATCCGTATGGATAGAAGGGGTCCTAGAACGGGAAGGGGTCATGAAACACACTCTAACAGCGATATTTCAAAAGTCTGAGCATCTCAACATCCTTTTTTCCAATGCAGTCGTATCTTTGTTAAAGGATAATTCAAATCTAAACGCAGCAATAGTCTGTCTGTAAAAGCGCTTGGTTATTTTACTTGCTGATCTGTACTAGACCTATCGGTGACAAAAGTGGGAAAATAGCAAAGTTTTGGCTGGAAAAAAATGATGCTGATTTTTGGAATTATGCTTGAGGTTTTTCCTGATCTGATTATATTCATAGGTTAGAAATATTCCTCCGAGTCCAGAAAGAATAACAAGACCAGTGGAACCTAGAGTTTTTGAAGAATTTTTTAGCAAGTACCAAAATACGAATTATTGAAGTAGGAAAATAAATATCTTGCAATGCAATGAGAATGATTTGTCTGTTTTGAAACAAAAGGTTTTCTCTTGGATTCAGCCAAGATCCCGAGTTTGCTGACTACGCCTTATCGCAATGTATGATCATCTAATTGAGCTTGCCTATGAATGAGGTGCTGATCGCAACTGTCGCTGTCATGCACAATTTTTCGGCATCGGAAGACACCTAGATGCGCCGTAAATCAAGTGTTGTAAGTATTATCCGCAAGTAAGGGTTATCCGCATATTCAACAGGCTCATAGCGATATTTGCGGCTTCAAAGTCAGCAGTTGCTAGCTTCTACAGTTGTCACCAAATTCATTGCTATGAATGCGCACAGACAGTTGCTGGAACGGATTAGCATAAAGGATTTGGAGCTTTAGACCATGTGTAATAGCCAGATATGTGGCAAGTCGGCAGATGCTACCTTTCCTGACGGGCTGTACTGCAGATTTTGTAGTGTAGCTACGACTGCAAGCAAGTCCATATCCAAGAATAAAAATTGCGCTTGCGATTAAGAGATCGATGCAATAAAATTCGCAATAGCCTAAAAATCACGGAAGCGTTATATGAAAACATCCTAAAGGGAAATGTAAACTGGAGCAATCAAAATATCTGCCCCAACAACTAAAATACTTGAAAAATGAACCGCAGAAGAGGACTTTCCCTTCCTATCCTGCTCAGAGTCTGAAGCCTACACAAATTTGCGGTTACACGCACGACTGCTTATATACGACAATTCGGTTGCGGCTACGCACAACTGCTAAAGTACCCGCGCTTCACGGTAAAACAGAGCTAAATAGTGCATTATCACTCAAGAATTATGGACAAATGGGACTGCTTGCTGGACTACTAGGATGGATCTTTGAGATAATTTAATCAAAGACCATCGATGTACAGGATGTATCTTGAGATAATTCACTCAAAGACCATTACTGTACTTGGAAATAAAAGATTTTTCCGGCCTATTTTTCCTAAAAATTAGTTCTCTTTCTAAAAAAGAGAAATTTTTTCACTATCACTGTCTAGGTGGCTGTAAAGCCACCCAACTCCTAAAAAAGTTTGCCGCGATTTTAATTCACATAACTTTTTCATAATTTTTCGCACATAGTACTATTCCCCCATTGTCCATCTACACACCCATCTTGGTTTCATTTCATTTTCACTTCGCTTCAAACAGGCCCTTTGTTTGTTTGTGAGAGCAGCTGCTGGCATGCCGGCGGCGTGCCGGCAGCAAATCGAAAGACAGTGGGATGCTCTGCAGCAAAAACGGTATCCTCTTTGCTTTTTACCTCCAAAACGATATCCAGCTTGCCCGGTAAGCCACCTGTGCCGAGCCCTGGCAGGGAGGCGTTTGTCTGAAAGGACCGAAACAAATGGGAACTCCGAGCCTAAACACCCTTTTAATGCACTCTGATCAGGAACTGATAACTGATTTGACGCCGGAGGGAGATGCATGTCACCAGACGCGCCTTCAAATGCTGATTCCAAACCTGTTTTTCTTTCCTACGAAACAACTTTCCGAAAGAAATCGTAAGCTTTTGGAGGTCTAAAAGTGTCAAGCCTTAAGTGGCATAAAATTAGCGAAAACCTGTCCAAAAACGCCTGCAAGTGGTTAGTCAATTTTGTATCACGTATGCGGAAGGATCACAGTCACTAGTAATCCTCGTAGGTGTTTTTGTACACGCTGTTTGCTCCACTGATTCGAAATGAGTGAAACGACCTTAACTTCTTTAACAAAGCTGTTCGCAGAAAAAGAAAGCAAATTTGGAATTAGTGTTCAAAGACGCGCCTATGATATACATTTCTTTTGAGTTTATCAGATCTTGTTGGTACTTCTCCCTTGTAAGTGACACTTTCCTTTGCTTGAAGGCCCAAACAACTCGGACTTGAACGTAAGGCATTGCCTTTAAACAGATTATAAGGTTGGGAACAGAGGTGCGATGGTGGAAGCCGGGCCCACCAAAAGTGAAGGTGGTCCCAGCTACCACTGGCCGGCCAAAAGTGAAGGTGGTAGTGTTGGCCACTCACCTCCCAAAAAGTCGACCGGGGGGGGGGGGGCAGAGGATTAACGTCTATCCTTATAGGTCGCTGCCGCCAGTGCGCGGAAAATAAGCAAAAGAAATGCAAGAGGGATTATTGAAAGCATATTTTTTTGTATACAGCGTCATAAATATCTGAAATAAACGTGCTTATCAAATAGTGTAGTTGGAAGTAAAACTCAGCGGAACTGTGCGTATTTTATCAACTAAATTTCATTATAATATACAGCGAAGAAAGTAGATCGATCCAGGCAGTAACCGCCGAGAACCAGAATTTCGAATGATTAAATAATGAAAAATCGTAAAAAATCATTCCACTGTTACAAATCTGCTGGTTGAAGACCTCCGCAGTTGCGACTTCACGGATTTTGAAGGGTAAGTGTTGTTCTACCAGAAAGTGAAAGAATCAGTTTGATTTGAGGAGTGGCCGCCGAGAACGATAATTTTGAAAAACCTTAAAAATCTTCTCAATTTAGGTTGCTCAATGACAACTGACATTTAAACTCTTATAAATCCGGACTTTGAAGGTGTGTGTTGCGACTTCATAAGTTTTGTAGAGTGAGGCTTGCCCTATCAGAATATGTCTTAGCTGTACCGATCCATTGAAACATCGCCGAGATACAGGCTCTTAAAAAAGCAGATAAAAAACCTTTTTCAGCTCATAACTTCTTCAGAACTGCATGAATCATGCTGCGACTTCATAGGCTAGATTCTCCTCTTCAAGAGCTTTCAGATATATAATATGTGGGGGATTCACGCCTCCCACAGCATATGCCTGGGGGTGGAGTACCTCTCTTCACTAATTCTCCACTGGCGGCCTCCCGCCAATACATTGAAATGGGCGGGGTGGAGAATTAGTGAAGAGGAGTACTCCACCCCGGGTTAGAGCCGCAAGAAACATTGAATCCCCCACATATTATATACCAGTTTAAAGCGCCGCTTCGCGGCGCTTTGAACTGGCTTGCGTGTAGAGTGAGAAGTGTTCAAAGGCTAGAACTTGTGAAGTTTTGTCTTCAAATCTTTTCGTAGCCAAAAGTATAGCATAAAAACTTTAGGTATATACGTGTAGAGAGTAGTAGTAAGTTACTTTCTAGCTCTCTAACTCTTCAACAACTCAAATAGCTCCATGCCACATGCTACCTTAGCTTCACTACAATCTTCCTAACTCGGATTGAGTGCCACTAAATGCTTGAATCCACTCCAGGGCTTTTATATCCGTGTCATAGTACCTTCCTCTCCCTCTCTTCCCCACCCCTACCCTCGTCCCATCCCCTCCCCCCTCCCCGGCCCCTCCCAGCCCCCCGCACCCTACTGGTACAGAATACAAACCCCATGTAGCATAATGCCTTTCAGGCACGCAAAATTTTTATGTAGAAAGCACTGAAGAGTGGTAAGTTAGCCCCTAGTTCTTTAGCTCATAAGAAACTCCAACAGTCCTTAACAGACTTGGACTCAAATAGCTGCACGCCACATGCTGCGTTAGCTTCATCAAAATCCTCTCAATGCTAGAGCTTTTACGGAAGCGTGCCACTAACTTGCTTGACTCCACTCCAGGCTTTTTCTGTTCATGCCAGGTGTGCCATTCCTCTCTCTTGCCTCCCCCTCCCCCTTCCTCCCCTCTCCTCAGCTCCCCGCACCCTACTGGTACAGAATAACGTAAATATCACTTTCATGTGTGCAATTTTCCTGCGTTTGAAGTTTTGAGCGGATTTTGCTTTTCTCTTTCCCCATTAGTTACCTACCTACGGAGAATAGAGAGGGAAGATTACGAACGGAATAATTAAACAGTTTCCAGTAGAGTTTTTTAGAAGGAAAACTTATTATCTTCTAAAACTTTTTCTAAGTAGAAACTCTTTGAATATTTCTGCAATTATTGTCCTACTTTTCGGGTTCTCCTTCTGCTGACGCTGCCATTACAATGCGTAACCTCAACGTTGCTTATCGAAAGTATGCCTACGCTTTTCGCCAAAATTCAGCTTTTTATACAGTACCACACAGAATTTGCTGGCTAAGGTGCAGGCTATTCTACTCTACCAAAAGCTCCACCTGCGGTAATTCCTCATGAGGAGAGACCGCATTTCCCTCTTCTTCCCTCTCAAATCGCACCTACTGCTCAAACATCCTTTACCAAGTTTTCGAATAAAGTTCGACTTCTACTATTGAGATTCTACGCTTAACCTCAAAGTCAATAAGTAAAATTCCATCCTACCCCGCCTCCTTTCCTCAGACTCTTCATGTAAGTGCTTACGATTTAACTTCCATTCACGAAACTTCATCTGCCATATTTCAATTTTCCCCATTTTCCTTCCTTGAAAGCCTTTCTAGCCTGTCACACTCCCTTTAGTTACAATGCGGCCAGAATCCCATTATTTTGCTCACAATATGAAATGTTAAACAATTACTAAAAATACGGCTGTTGGTGTATCAAAATCGAGAACTTTCATGAGGGAAAATCCCATCTGGGATTTCTGCTGCACCACTTACAACTTTGTAAAGCAGTGCTTTTGTACAATTAAGTTATAGAAATTGGCAACTAAAATAGACTGGTACCAAGTTGACACATCCTAATGCGCTAATTGAAATGAAGCGAGCTGTTACTTGGTGACAATAATGCTAATCGATAGTACTGTTTATGGAGTTGAGCACGAAAGGGCGTTCCAGTCAACATCTCGGAAGGCAGACATCCTGGGTGCATTGGGTGCATTCGAGACATAGCGACAAACGCATGAGTCACATGGTCCCCCCTGCGCTTTATTATAGAGTATGATCATCTGAAAGCTCTTGAGAAGCAGAATCTAACCTAAGTCGCAACATGTTTCATGCAGTTCTGAAGAAGTTATGAGCTGAAAAACGGTTTTTTACCTGCTTTTTTAAGAGCCTGTATCTCGGCGACGTTTCAATGGATCGGTACAGCTAAGACATATTCTTATAGGGCAAACCTCACCTTAGGAAACCTATGAAGTGGCAACATCATACAACCTTCAAAGTCCGGATTTATAAGTTTAAATGTCAGTTGTCATTGAGCAACCTAAAATTGAGAAGATTTTTAAGGTTTTTCAAAATTATCGTTCTCGGCGGCCACTCCTCAAATCAAACTGATTCTTTCACTTTCTGGTAGAACAACACTTGCCCTTCAAAATCCGTGAAGTCGCAAATGCGGAGGTCTTCAGCCAGCAGATTTGTAACAGTAGAATAATTTTTCACGATTTTTCATTATTTTATCATTCGAAATTCTGGCTCTCGGCGGTTACTGCCGGGATCGACCTACTACATAGATATATGCTCTTAACACTTTCTTTTACATTTCTTTTGCTTATTTTCCTTCTTTTGAGCTTTAGCAAAAAAAATCTTCAAACCCAAAAGTGAAGGTGGTCACCCTGTACCAGCACAAAAGTGAAGGTAGGCGGAGAATCTGGCTTTTTTAAGAGCCTGTATCTCCGACTATCGCATCTCTGGTCGGGAATAAAAGGATGTCGTCTTTTAGGCCAGAGCAACAAAATGAACACTAAAAATGTATGAGCGGAGCTATTCGATAGGGCAAAACAAGCTTTAAAAGACAACCATTGAGCATCTTCGTGCAAAGTGATCTAACAAAATTTGAATTGAATCCATTAAAAGATTCTTTACGTTGGAAATCAGATCTTTCCCCCTTATTCTACAAGCTTCTACCTGCTATTGCACGTAGCAGACGTACGCCCTTGTCTCACTCGCTACACTTTTGATAATTACAGTTCATGAAAGAAAAATGAAGTGCGGAAGAATAACCATACAACAGTTGTGTATGTCAACCCTCACAACTTCATCCTTGAAATTTGGGCTTTGAATGCTCCAGTTCTTAGAAGATATTGATTTTAGAAGAGAAACTCCAAAAAGCGACATTATTCTCTTTCCAATCTAATATTATAATATACAAGGTAATTAGAAATTTTGCTAATAACTTTTGTCTTTCTTCAGGTATCATTTTGTAAAGCCGGCTCAAACTTAGATTTGCAGCATAGAGCGGTTCATCGATCGCTCTTCATTATTGTAGAATTAAGGAGAGAAATGTTGACATAAGGTGTCACTGTGCAAAAGCTGCCGGTTTGCAATATTTCATGAAAAAAAACTGAAAGGTTAAGGGAATATCCCATGTTTTTGATGTTCTGAAAAATTATGTCTACAATAAGAACCAGTATTCATTTCCGGCAACTGACTGAGTAGATTCGTTCCCGAATGGTAGACTTGCACCGTAAAAGCGATGTTCGGCAAAGATTATCGCAGCCTTAAACATTGGGGCAAGATCCCATCATACCCTCAAAATACAACACTGTACCATTTTTGGAAAGAAGTATGTGCACTTACAGTAGCTGTTGCGAAACCTTCAACATCGCCTTCGTTTCCCGTATAAAAGAATATTGGACCTCCAGGCTTGTAGTAGGTGTTGTGCAAGAGCCATCTGTAGTAAATGAGATTATCATTTTTTCCTATTTATAATAAATTAGCTTATCAATTTTTCTTGTCAAAGTTAAATGTCGAGATACAACTGATTGTGAGAAATCGTTCAACTCCACCTCGCTACAGCTCAGCTCTAGAAACGACAATCTTTCAAATATGTATGCTAATCAGATTTATGCAGAATTTCGTCCTAAATCTAAATTCTGAACTATCAGCAGCCGTGTTCCAGGAATTCAAATTATTGCAGCTCTTTGCGGTTATTACAGATTTCTTAACCACAGTCTGTATTTGGAATAAAGGAGCTTAGCATCAAAATAGTTTACATTGAGAGGTATGAGTCGTGAGACACATCAATTTCAAACTTCGTAGGCCTATGTCGTAGGCTTTCTCCCTCGTTTTTGTTACTTTGAATTTGACTAGAATTTGTACATGATTAGAAGATCTGATGTAATCACGTAGTTCAGTCATTTTGGAGTTGATAAGCTTCGGAAGACATGATAAAGAAGGCTGAGTTAGCTATAATGCCTGTCTGTTTGCTAAAGGCCAACATGTTTGCTAACATATTACCTTATTTGCTCAAAGCCAGGAAAACTTTCCGTAGAAAACAAATGACAGTTTCCTCAAGCAAAATCGATAGAAACTACTATGTTCCCGAAGTGATCCTTAATTCAGCCTAACAGCCTTGTTGTTTGTTGTGCACCATGCAACCTATATTGCTTTCAGAGATATTAAGTTGTACCGAAAGTTTTGTCGTTTCATTTTTGAAAATTTGTAGCTTTTTGCTATCTTGAGGGATTGGCTTTTTTATAATTTTATTGGGAGAAAGAGGTCTTCTTCTTCTAGATGTGTTTTGGCGAGCTTCTACTATGCACTAGTGCAGAAATAAAAAAGTAAAAGGAATATCGTTCAGGCTTCTCATTTTGAATTAGATCGCAAAAAATCTGAAAAGTTGCGGAAAAATTTAAAATTGTGAGTGCATAACTTTTATAACCTCTCTTTGTAAGTGAGAAAAATTGTGCTGTCTTAACGTTTCTGCGGAAGATTATAAATTTCGGGCTTACAATAGAAAACGTCAGAATTGATCATGTTTTCACCTTTGAGATCACAACTTCTCGCAGAATTGCCCAAACGGCATAATTTTCCCTTGCCATAAAAAGAGGCTCATAAACTTATGCAATGACGATTTCAGATTTTTTTTGCAAGATCCTAGATTCTTTGCGACAGCTAAAATGATCGAAGCTTGGGTGGTCTTACTTTTCCATGTATCTCTACAATGAGGGTATGGTAGAAGGTCATCAAAATACAACTACTAAACAACTACAAGAAGAAGACCTTTTCATTGTAACAAAATTAGAAAAAAACAAACCCGTCAAAATAGCGAAAAGTCGCAAAACGTTTTTTAAAAATGAAATGGCTGGACTTTTGGGACAACCTAATAGTTTGCAAAGCTGTGCATATTATGGACAAAACCGCATTGATGACAATTTAATTCTAACACTGAAAAATTACTCATTCAGACTGGAAAGCACCTTCTGCCCTTCAACAGGACATAAATTCGGATTAACCTTCAAGAGCTGACTTTAAATACGAAATTGCTAGCCGTTGAGCATCAGTCTGGATTATTATGTAAAAAATGTGCTTTTATCGACTTTTAGATATTACGGTATCATCGTTTTGTGCTTTTGCCCTTGCGTCAAATTTCTCTTTCAAAGAAAAGACTCAAATGCTGATTTTCTATTAACCCATTCCCTTTTCCTGCGGATTTCTGGGAGCGGGGCTGCCTCATAATAAGCAATATTTCATTCATACCGGCAGATTATTGGATGTCTAGAGTCACGCCATCATTTAGGCCCGTATGCACGTACATCCCCGCGGGGAGGGGAGGGGATCTGAGAGGGAAAACGTCATATTTCGCTACTCTGTATACCTTTCTTCTTCCTTCTTTATCTGTGATATAAGGGTTCACATACCTTAATACCTGCGCATAATGGGTGCCAGGTTATTGCCACACAAGATTAGATTTTCAGCAGTTTGAGTGATCCCCTGGGGATCCCCAGGGGATCACCTCACATTTTCGAAGTCATTTATCTTTCTGAAAACTCATGAAAATGCTGTAAATTTGTATTGAGGATATACTGCGGCACCGCTAAGCATGTTTTTGACAGAAACAATGGAATTTGAAGATTATCAACTTTTCGATAATCCCTGGCTCGCGAGTAGCGGTTCATCGAAAATTTCGATATCCTGAGATTTCCCTTATTTCTACTATAGACATGTTTAGCAGTACCATATTATACCTTCAGCGCAAATTTGGAACAATTTCATTGATTGTAGGAAGATAAATGACTTTGAAAATGAGAGGTGTCCCCTGGGGATCCCCAGGGGATCACACAATGTTGTGAAAATCTGATCTTGTATGGCAATAACCTGGCACCATTATGCGCAGGTATTAGGGTATGTGAACCTTCATATCACAGATAAAGAAGGAAGACGAAAGATATACAGAATAGCAAAATATGACGCTTCCCCTCTCAGATCCCCTCCCCTCCCCGCGGGGATGTACGTGCATACGGGCCTTAGTATGTTAACACTGAAAACACTCAAGACCTTCAAGGCAAATAGGAGAGCTGTGTAATCCGCGACAGATTGCTCTGATGTTAAATATATATTGGGCCTCCAGACTTATAGTAAGCGTTGTTTAAGAGCCATCTGTAATAAATGAGGTTATCATTTCTTCCATCTGTGATAAAGTAGGTTGTCAATTTTGCTTGCTAAAATTGGCTGTGGAGATGCAATTGAGAAATTGTTTCAATCTCGAACTTAAAATTTTCGCGATGATCTGTCTAAAAGTCAGACTATTTATATTCTACAGCTTTGAATCTTAACACCAGAATCGACATTCTGATAAAAAATGCTGTATATATTTATGCAGAATTTCATTTAGATCTAAAAGTCTAAACTATTAGGAGCTGTGTTCTAAGACTTCAAAATATATTGCAAGCTCTTTGCGGTCATTACCAGATTTCTTAACTACAATCTATATTTGGAACAAAGAAGCATAGAAGCATAGCAGAAAACAGAGTTGAATGCAGCGATTCTAAACTATATATATATATATACATATCATCGGACTTGCTTTGAATAGCTGACATCTACATTGCATGCGAACTGAGCATTTGATTGTGCGCTTTGTCAAGTATTCTGTGGCGCATGTTCCACGAAATGCATTTTAAATACACTTCAGGTTTTTGGTAAATGTACTTCTTCTTTGCAACTAGAATACCCATAGCCACTTCAGCGCTGGCCAAAATTATAGGTCCACTCTAAAAAATGCCATGACTCACTCTGTTGTAAATGAAATTTTCCAAAATTTGGTAGAGACGTGTGTTTACCAGCCTACTATCAGTCTTCAAAACGGTTCTCGTTTTCGTTTGATAATTCAAGAAAAAATTAGAAATTTTGAAAAAAACAGGCTTGAAGGCTGGCCAAAATTATAGGTCCACCTGGAGTTTTTACTGATTAAAGCACTTCTTAGCTCCCGAATTTTTTTAGGTAGGCACACATCCAAAAACGTTAAACAGCTGCATTGGTCAAGCTGTGTCATACCTCCAAAAGAACTGATTATCTGCTTTTTTGCCTTGAAGATGCACTCACATGTATTTCGCTCCACAAACCTCCGTTGAGCAAGAAATTCTGCAGTTTCTCAGCTGGATCGGAAGGGACGGGGTTTCTTCTCTTCTGGATGCTTTTTGACGTGAGCATTGAGGAAAAAAGTCCGACTTTTTGCTGCTGAAGCAAATCTGACATCGGCTTAATCGGCAGAGTAAGCCTCAGTTTCTGCCCTAAAACCCTTTATGCATCGTCATTATAACCTCAAGATATTGTAGAAGCATTTTTTACACAAGAATAAAGCTGTTCGCCAAACTCGCAAGTGTCCACAAAGCTGCCTGCTTCTTTTTCGAAACATGAGTTGTGTGTGCAACGTAATAATGGTGTTATGCGATCCAAAATAGCTTTCCAAGTGCTACCTCACTTAGAATTTTGACAGTAATTATTTACTAGATAGTGGATACAGCTCGTAGTGTATGTTAGCACATGATTCTTCTGAAAATTTTGGTCGGAGCCACAAGTAGCTTTGGTGCTTGCAGTGATCAGTTGCTGCAGAGTGATTTCAGTAATTATACTCGAATGCTAGGATCTCTAGAAAGTTGTAACTATGGTATACGGACTCCCCTTCATAGAAACAATGCCTTTACTTTACTCAATGCTTCTGAGAATATTGTAAAAGAAGTTTGAAGGCAGAAATTTGAGCTCAGGATTGCAGTATGTCAATGTCAGATTTGCTTCAGCAGCAAAAAGTCGGACTTTTTTCCTCAATGCTCACGTCAAAAAGCATCCAGAAGATAGATGAAACCCCATCCCTTCCGATCTAACTGAGAAACTGCAAAATTTCTTACTCAACGCAGGTTTGTGGAGCGAAATACATGTGAGAGCATCTTCAAGGCAAAAAAGCAGATAATCCGTCCTTTGTGGAGGTATGACACAGCTTGACTAAAGCAGCTGTTCAACGTTTTTAGATGTGTGCCTACCTAAAAAAATTGGGGAGCTAAGAAGTGTTTTAATCAGTAAAAACTCCAGGTGGGCCTATAATTTTGGCCAGCTTTCAAGCCTGCTTTTTTCAAAATTTCTAATTTTTTCTTGAATAATCAAACGAAAACGAGAACCGTTTTGAAGACTGATAGTAGGCTGGTAAACACACGTCTGTACCGAATTTTCGAAAATTTCATTCACAAAAGAGTGAGTTATGGCATTTTTTAGAGTGGACCTATAATTTTGGCCAGCACTGTATAGATCTGCACCATCAGCATGCCTTTCAACAAACTTTATTCGTTAGAACTTAAAAAGTTTCCCACATTTGACCGCTTGCAACTCCTTCCAAATAGTCGTCCGGCAGATAAACATATATAAGCGCTCCAAGGCGAGTTTGATGATATACGGCTTGATTGGAATGGCTGGGTTAAGTTCTACCATTTCCTCGTTACATCAAAATGGTTAACTTTGAGGGGCATTAATCGCGGAATACATAAATTTCAAACTTCTCAATCATCTATGAAGATATCAGCATCCGTATGTACTTGACTTTTGCTTCCTCGGTTTTGTTACTTCAAAATTGACTAGAATGCATAGTTCAAAACTCTGATGTAATCGCGCATCAGTCATTGTAGAGTTGATAAGTTTTGAGAGGCATGATGAAGAAGGCTGAGTCAGCTATAATGCTTGTCTGCTTGCTAAAAATTCATTTCTCTCCATTACAAAAAGTAACTTTTCAGATCTCGTTGCGGACGACTCAAATTCTATTGAACTTCTTTGTTTTTGCATCTCCCAGGTACATACATCAGAAAATTTCGGTGGCTTGAAAGTGGAGGAGACTGTAAGATTTTGAAAACTTTAGTTTTCAAATCATCTAAATACCTCAAAGAAAAAACCATTGTTTAGTATTTCCAAACCTAGCATGCTCTAGTATACGTATTTTTTGAAAAAGCTTCCTTGCTCGAAGAGACCAATTTTGCATCTGAAACTTGAAGAATACTGCAAATGTTTCTCTCCCTTTCCTCTTCCTTCCCAACGTAACCCAAGATGATGCCATAAATTGTAAGAAAGATATAAACTTACTGAGTGAATAAAGACTAACAATGATGGAGATATTACATTTAGATTTCTCTAAAATCAACGCGATTTTAGGCTACAGAACACCTGATGAACACGCCTCAAGATTTTATAAGATAGCAGGAAAAAAGGCATCTTTGTCACATTTATCTGTTGCTCTTACATATTACATTGGAAAGTACGAGTGATAGGCTACTGTTTCCGAATCCCCATGACTCTAAGTAAACTCGAGTTTTTATTAGCAAACGTCAAGCTTCCGAAATGATTCGTCAAAGGAATTAACTTTTCTAGTAATGTAGTACTTCTTAACATTCTTTTGCATATTCAGATAGTTTCGGCGTGACATTCAGAACACAAAAACAGTAAAGGAAAAGTGTTATAATAGCACACTAAAAATTGCTTAATCACAACGAAAAAAAATTTCTCAAAAATTTGGCAGCTACGGCGGGCGCGTTCACCACTGGTGTAATCCGATATTCGTAACCAATGATTGGTACGAAGAAGCGTTTATTCAATCCCATCACATTCAAAAAAGTCTCAAGCACTTTTCATTGTGGGAAGCGTGAACAAGACCAGAAATATTTTGTCATTTCAGAAAGTAGATAATAACAACTGCTTTTGGTCTGTGCAAGACTTTTTTCGCATCCTCAAGATTTTGTTGGTTTTCAATTTATTTGAATGTTATCTGCAAGTTGAAACTTTAATTACTGGCTTGACTGAACCAGACCATATGCTCTGCTAACGGAAAAATGAGAGGCGTGACACTGAACAACCGCTCGTGGCCCTTACCAGCCACCTGCCACCTCTATAATTATAGTACTCATTATCAAGAAGCCATAAGTGAAGAGTTATTGTGCAGATAAGCTGAATTTCGCCGTAAATGAAGGCATGCTTTTCAAATTTTGCGTTGCACTTCAGTTGAGGGAATCCGAAATCAAGAAAGGATTTTAAGTGGCTCAGGAGTTCTTAATCTGAAGATGACTTTGGTCGGGACTAGGAAGGAGAGGGTGGAAGTGGTGTTACGAGAAATTATCGGGAGAAGGGGGGGGGGAAGGGGAGGGGGACTAGAAGAAAGGGAGACATTAGACATTACACGACCATAGCAACTTCTGGTTTTACAAATTAATTTGCGACTACGTAGATTTTATCAGATGATTCCGAATACTTACAAATTCAAGTTTTTGCATTATTTCGTAACTCAGGTAAACCGTTATCTGCGCTTTGAGGGTAGGACGAGGCAGAGACAGAGCGCGAATAAGTGGCTATTTTATCTTATAGCGTTGTATTATTCTGATGCACAATCAATGTTAAATACCCTTGTGCGGCAGAAAAGGTATAAAATCGATGAAACATGTGATTAGCTAGAACAAAACATCCCTACAAGGTGTGATGTTCAAACAATCTTAGAAAGTTTGATACGGGAAGTTGGAAGGAGGTTTAGCCCAGAGGATCTCTGCCAAGAAAAACCCTACAAATTCTCAAATTGCACACAAATACATGACACATTAGCTTTGCATAGGTACACTTGCTGTTTTTTTCCACAGCTATTGCGAGCATGTATTGATTTTGCATCAGCCTACTGATTTGCGCTATCAGTACTTGAAGGTTAATGTGCTAGTCCCCCAAGTCAAAACGTACGTTACAGCGATATTTTCGAGGATTTCACGAAATCTCCAGTATAATTGCTTGAGCAATAGTGGATATCATCGGTATGTGGCAGCACTCCAAATGTCTTATCTCAGCGAATTTTGTGTTCAACGGATCCGTGCAAAAGCACGGTGATTTCAAAGTTTTTCTATATTGATGACATCATGCAAAGAAATCTGATCAGAGCGCCTGATGTGAATTTGCAAAACGGTATACAATGTTGCATTCCCATTTTCGAAGAACATCAGTTGAGATAGACTTCAGATGCAACACGCATAAAGGTCTTCTAATGTACGGACTAACCAATACGATTGTCTCATAAGTTTTTTTCAACCTGACGACGACATCCGGTAGACTCGAATTGCTGATTAGAAGCCATGCTACTATTATTAAAATCGATAAATAATGGACTTTACAAGTTATACTGCGATCACTTGCAGAAAGTTTGACCTACGGAAGTATGAAGCCAAAATCTAATTAAATATGTTCCACTGCTGCAGGAGTTTGAGGGGTGTATTAAGAACCTTGAAAATATCGCTTTAACAGACTTGTTTGGGATATCAGCATGCTTTGAGCATTTCAGACATTACAACGCTGGAAAGTAAAAAAGCCACTATTTCCTTCCCCCCCCCCCTCCTCCAGTAAACCTCAAAGCAGCGTCTATCCTCGTACATCTCTTCCCCCCCCCCCCATCGCTCTTCCAAATAATGTGTTGCGAAAATTCAGGTAGTGGTTTACTGGAGTTACAAGACTATGCAAAGTTTGTTTCTTGTAAATATTAGGTTGTCCCAAAAGTTCTTGCTTCACATTTTCAAAAAAACCCTGTGAAGAGCTTGACTCGTGCTTTTATAAGGGATTCTGTTCAAAGGAATCCATTGAGATACGAAAAAATTATGTTTTTTTTTGAATATGCGGCGCAAGAACTTTTGGGAAACCTAGCATTTGAAATTTTGAATAAACAGATAATAGCAAATTAATTTTGTGAAACCAAAAGCTAATCATTGCACATGATGTCTCCTTTCCTTGCTCCCGCAAATTTCTCGAGCCGCTTCCTCCCATTCCTCGCTTTCAAGTCTTGACCCGATCGAGATCCTTTTTAGTTTGTAAACTCTGAGCATGAAGGGCCTTGGGAAAGGCTGGTTCACGCCATCTCCGTACTATGTAAGTTGATTTTCGGGATCAGCGTTGATTCACCCCGAGTAAGCAAAAAGAAATTGTGGATAGTCGAGCCACTGCCCCAAACTA